>LR738710.1:11805667-11882735 GCA_902687465.1 Secale cereale | reverse complement strand
GGGGGGGGAGTAATCCTATATATCCAAATAGCTGAGTCCCATTATCTATATTTATCACAACATGCACACATGTCACCTCATCAGAGGACCACCTCAATATGCATAGAATCCCCACTGCCTCTATTTCTCAACATGTCATCCCAGCAAGGGCCCACCTTAACATGAATGGGATTTTTTCACTATTAGTTGATCCCACTATTTCAAATTATCTCAAGATACACACTTGCTACATAATGACATGGCCACCTAAATATGCATGGACATAAGTTTTCTGTTACACTATGCGACTTATAAACTATACAATAATCAAATACAATACATAATATTAATTTTAAATTTTAATTCATATATTGTTAATCTAAATCAAGTTTCATACAATCAAATCCCATTGAAATATATCGCAGCCGATTCTTGCATCAACGCGCTGGATATCATCTAATATAGATTCCTTACCACAAGTTGTATGACCAGTTACATTACATTGCACGTGGTTGAGCCAACACAAAGGAGAAGGAAAGTCATAACTTTTCCTCAAAGAATTCGAATTTGAGAATACTTGCAATTGGGGTACTAACAATAATAGAAACTATAAATTGTGGAGATACTTCATGAGTGTTCACAAAATAGTCATGAGATTTCTCAAATTTTGTTGGTCACTTAAAAAAGAATTTATGATTTCATTTTCTACATCTTAATTTTACCTTAATATTCCTAATATTTTTAGTAAATTTTCTAGAGTATTTCTTTTAAAAGTTTCTATTCATATAGTTATTATTTGATCTTTATAATTATTCACATTTTCAAATTTTATTACTTTATTTCCTCTATTTTCCTGGTATTTTTTTAGTTTTTGTATGTTTTTAATTTATCATACTTTTGTGCAACTTAGTCATCACATGGGGGAAATTAACACAAGTTCATGTGTCATACTACTTTGATTGTGGTGAGGGGACAAATTAGTCATCTTTAAAAAGTATAAGGTATAAGATATCTAGTATTGGAGTTCAAAAAAAATCTAGATCCAAACCATATTTTTTCTGAATGTTAACTCATATATTCACTCATTTCGTCCCTTGAAAACTATGTTTGACATTATTGTTTGTCCAACCATTGATATTTTAGGTTGTAAATCATGGAATACCAGATGAAGTCATAATAGGTATAAAGCAGGATGTTCAGAAGTTCTTTCAACTCCCCCTCAAAGTTAAGAATGAATATGCTCAGCAACCAGGCGATCTTCAAGGTTATGGCCAAGCTTTTGTTGTCTCTCATGATCAAAAGCTAGACTGGGCCGACATGCTGGCCCTCTTCACCCAACCACCCCAAGCTCGAGATATGAGTTACTGGCCCAGTCAACCTAATACTTTCAGGTTAGACTTGTATGCTTGCAATATCTAAATGTATAAGAAAGGCAGACAAAAATGCCTTCCTTCTATTCAAAGCATCAGACAAGAATTAGGTGAACATGGTTCCACATGCACCCTTGATGAATAGTAAATTTCCAAAAAAATACTAGAAAAAATGAAAAATAAAACTGAATATTTTTTGTATCATACATAGTCGACTCATATACCCGGGTATGAAGTTTCCTGAAGAAATGACATACATGGTATGCTAGGCAAAAATGACAAAATCGACGCTACATTAAAAACACTGTTTGCTGAATAGTAAGGACCTAATTGTATATTCTTTGCTAAGGATTCCACGAGTATCATTTCTTCATGAAACTTCACACATGAGTAGAATGGTCGATCAAGTTTGATAGTCCCAAAATTTCAGAATGTTTCTTTTTTTTTCTAGTATTTTTTTTGAATTTACTATTCACGTGAGTGGGCGTAGAATCATGTTCACCTCTGTATTTTCACGGATTAAGCAAATTTATAAATTTGGCAATGACACTCAAGTAGAATCTCAGATTGGATGCTTCAAACATAAAAGATTGATTCAATTGCATGTGATCTTTCGGTAAACTGGTCAACCATGTCAAATTTTGAACTAAAAGGCTTTCCACCACTATAGTGTGCCATGTTTGCGAGTGTGGTCTTTGAAGCATCATTTTTACATTTATTCCTTTTCTTATGCCTATGAACCATCTATTGTGTGTTTATTATTACATGCAAAACATACATTACTCTTAATATACACTCACGAGCGAAAAAGGAGAGTGCAAACATTTATTATTTCATTCCTTTTCAGTGATATGCATCTCTTTGATTCAACACCAGTGCAGAAACTATAGAGTAGAGACTTAGTGGACATTCAGATCTTGTTTCTTTGATCCTAGACACCCTTTTCTATTTAAATGCTCAACTTTTTGTGCCGAGATATTTAGTGGATATTAAGATCTTGTTTATTTGATTCCAGTGTCCCTTTTCTATATTTCTATATACAACATTCTGTATTCCTGGCTAGCTAGGATACAGACTCAAAGTAATCCTACGTGATTTATTTTTTATGTTTACGCATTGGAATAGATATGACACCCACCTCACCAAATTAGACCTTAACAGAATAACCTACAAAAGATTTTTGCCTTTATTTCTTTTGTTCTAACTATCCCTGGCCAATCTGGTTAATTCAGTTCAAGGCTTACAAATTAGAAGGCATGGTGTGTGGGTTCCCGTGAAACCACGTTCTGGTGCGCTGTTGGTGAATGTGGGCGACCTTCTCGAGGTATGCTTCAAAAGACATGTTAAGCTAGTTGTATAGCATCTCAAACTAAATGTTATATAAAATAGTGGAAAAAAAAATCTACAATCCTTATTAATGCTTCGATGAAGAGAAATCCTCAACTCCATAACTTACTCTATCCACTACCAAACTCTAACATGCACATGTGTGCCCATGCGCACACACCCATCCCGCGGACACCAAATGAAAGTGATTTGGTTTGACATGTCACCATGTGTTAAATAGTTCTGCTACGTGGGTTTGTAAAGACCTTCTAAATTGATGTATCACATATTACATCATTAATTTTACCACGTCATATGTTGGTTGAAAGAACAAGCAGGATTTTTGGTTAGTGTCGTTTCTATTTATTTGGGGGTTTGAGGGTAGAAAAAAGTGCAAGGTCCAACAAAACAAGCGAGGCATCGAGCCACCTTTGTAGCCCTTACAGAACATCTAACATCTAGGCAACTCAAGCCAATGAAGCTCATTCATAGTCGAAGAAAAGACTCATTGTTTTCTCTGTAGACAAGCTACTTGATTACTATTGTTCATATTCCCTTATTGTTAATAGCATCATCTTGCATTAAATGAAAGTTAACTTGTTAATGTTCAAAAAGTTCTCAGCTACCTTCTTTCTATTTTCAAAAAATTCTTTATCGAATAAGAAAAAAGGTTAAGGCCTTATAAGCGAAGGAAGCTTTTTCTGGAGATGGACAGTACACTCTAGATAACGCAATAATTGAATGGTGTGTAGGGAAGTTACCCTAGACAATGCCCTGTGTAGTTCAATTTTATATGAATGAGGAACTGCTGATTTCAAGGATGTAGATGAGAACT
This sequence comes from Secale cereale, assembly GCA_902687465.1. Lineage (NCBI taxonomy): Eukaryota > Viridiplantae > Streptophyta > Magnoliopsida > Poales > Poaceae > Secale > Secale cereale. Next base: position 11,879,225 of record LR738710.1, on the reverse strand, counting down.
TGATATTTGTCGAATCTAATCTCTTTATTATTTGTAGATCATGACGAATGGGAAGTACAAGAGCATTGAGCACAGGGTCACCATCAATGCCCACAAGGAGCGACTATCCATATCAGCATTTCACATCCCAAAGTATGACAGAATTATTTCACCAATTTTGGGAACTATAGAAGAGAAGATGTTATACAAGACAATGAAAGTAGAAGAGTATGCAAGACTTTATTTCTCAAACAAACTAGAAGGAAAGAGAGCCTTGGATTATGCGAAGTTATCTGAAATATAAGGATTTTTTTACTGTACTTTGTCGCTCAAGATAAACACTCTTAAATTAATGTTTGATGCTTCATTGTAATGGATATATTATTTCTCACCGGGACCAATCGCAAGATGTTTGTCAATTTATTTGAATCATTGCATTTATTTCAAATGTACATGTCCTAACATTATTCTTTGGTCACAAAAACCTCTGTTAGAAACTGTTCGCACACGAACACGTCACCGCGTACCTCCAACGCCGAGGGTGATGCACTACAACTCACATCGAAGGAGACCCGTCCGAAAGTGCGGTACGCAAACAATCCGGTGGGCGCTTTTGTAGACCCGAAACCCCACACGCCCGGAAGGGACCCTATCAGGGCATGCGGCGGCTATGGACTGCCCTAGGTCGACCTGATCGCCCCTAGGGCCTGGAGGTTCGCCGCCCTGCAACAAGAAGAACGAACGAAGAACGAGGAAGAAGAAGAACTAGGGTTAAGGAGAAAAGATAAAAGATAAAAAGTGGTATATGATTTGATCGATTGTGTGTTGTTCAATCGGCCATCACCCCTTAGGTATATAAGATGCGGCTGGACATCCCGTGCAAGAAAAAGGCTTGGATTCACGTCCAAAACCCTAGTCAAATTCGGATGGTTTTATCCGAACTTTCCAAAACTAACCAAACTCGGATTTAGGTATGTCTGGGACAACAGTTTGGTTTTTAGCTCCCACAAGTCACAAACGACCTTGGATGAAGATGAGCTCGAAAGCAAACTTGAGCGTTTCGACGAGACGAACAACTTTCATCTTGAACGTTTTTTGATTCGAAGCCATATTCTTGGCCAAAACGGTCACGCAAAACATCTATTCGCTCGCGTTACCCATTAGACATGCGTCTCATGGGGCGCGCCACATCTCGCCTCATGAGTGGGCTGCACTCCGATAGCTCTAACTTTTGCATACGAACATGGACTGGGACGATTTTTATATCAAAATCGATCGTTTCGACGAGGCGAAGACAATTCATGTATATCATTTTTCCATATGAGGCCGTCTTGGGTGTGTAATTAGCCGAATAGTGTTCTGAATACAAACTCTCGGTACTTCGAACATAACTTCGGCCTTATGTAGGAGATCGGATGGCTATAGCCCAAATATCAAAGTTTCTCCTTTTGACGATACATAACTTTCTCACTTTGAGCACTTTTCCATTTGAGGCCATCTTAATTGTGTTCTTGACCATGCCAAAATCTGGTGTCAACACATGCCCCCCTGTTTTTCGGCAAAACTTGCGTGCCGAAAATTAATTCGCAATGTATTTGTTCTAAGGACTATGTCAACAGTCCATCGGCCATTTATATTTCTCAGGGTGATAATTATGCATCGGCCATGTTTATGCTAAGGGTGATAGTTATTTATCGGTCGTTACCTATCTAGTCTTCTTGCCACACACTTGGATGATACTTCTTTAGATATTTCCCATTGAGAGCTCGAGGTAATAATGTCCCTTGTACGGATTCCACCAAATATGAGTTTCCAGGAACTACTCTTGTAATCTTAAAAGGACCTTCCCAACTTGGAGACCACTTTCCGAATTTTCTGTCTTTTGAACCACTTGGTAGAATCACCTTCCATACGAGATCACCAACTTGAAAATTCTTCAACTTGACCTTCTTATTGTAAGCTCTTGCCACCCTCAACTTATCTCTCTCTATGGCCTTTAAAGCAGCCAAACATTTATCGGCGACTTCATCAATATTGTCAATCATCAAGTTATAGAAGTCCATCACCGATAAATTATTTTGTTTGACTATTCTCAAAGCATTCAAATTAACTTCCACTGGTAAAACAGCCTCCTAACCATATACGAGCTCATATGGAGTCACCTTTGTAGCACCATGCCTTGAGATCCTATGTGCCCACTGATGTCTACTACACAACTTGTTCTTGTAGACTCATGTTGGGCCTCCAAACACATAGTTTTGTAGGACAGTAGCAAATTTTCCTCAAGTGGATGACCTAAGGTTTATCAATCCATGGGAGGTGTAGGATGAAGATGGTCTCTCTCAAACAACCCTGCAACCAAATAATAAAAAGTTTCTTGTGTCCTCAACACACCCAATACAATGGCAAATTGTATAGGTGCACTAGTTCGGTGAAGAGATGATGATAAAAGTGTAATATGGATAGTGGATATTGATTTTTGTAAAAGGAAAAATAAAAAACAGCAAGGTAGCAAGTGATATAACGGAGCACAAACGGTATTGCAATGCTTGAAAATAAGGCCTAGGATCCGTACTTTTGCTAGTGCAATCTCTCAATAATGCTAATATAATTGGATCATATAACCGTCCCTCAAAGTGCGATGAAGACTCACTCCAAAGTTCCTATCTAGCGGAGAACATAAGAAGGAATTGTTTGTAGCTATTCTTTCCGATTGATCTATCCAAGAGTTTGTACTAAATTAACACAAGTTATTCTTTCCGATCGATCTATCAAGAGTTCGTACTAGAATAACACAAGGTATTCTTTCTGATCGATCTCTCAAGAGTTCGGACTAAAATAACACCAAAACAAATTCATATTCATAATACTCAATCCAACACAAAGAACCTCAAAGAGTGCCCCAAGATTTCTACCGGAGAAACAAAGACAAGAACGCGCATCAACCCCTATGCATAGATTACCCCAATGTCGCCGCGGGAATCCGCAAGTTGAGTGCCAAAACACATATCAAGTGAATCAATATGATACCCCATTATCACCACGAGTATTCAATTGCAAGACATATATCAATTGTTCTCAAATCCATAAAAGTATTCAATCCGATAACAACGAAATCCCAAAGGGAAAAACTCAATTCATCACAACAAGATAGGGAGGGGAAAACACCATATGATCCGACTATATTAACAAAGCCCGCGATACATCAAGATCACGACATCTCAAGAACATGAGAGAGAGAGAGAGAGAGAGAGAGAGAGAGATTAAACACATAGCTACTGGTACAAACCATCGGCCCCGAGGTTGGACTACTCCCTCCTCATCATGGTGGCCACCAGGATGATGAAGATGGCCACTGGTGATGATTTCCCCCTCCGGCATAGTGCCGGAAAGGGCTCTAGATTGGATCTCGTGGACTACAGAGCCTTGCGGTGGCGGAACTTCGGATCTAGGTTCACCCCGAAGGGTTTCGGAATATTTGGGAATTTATAGGGCGAAGAAGGGGTGCGGGAGGCCACCGAGGTGGGCACAAACCACCTGGGTGCGCCTGGGGGCCCAGGCGCGCCCTGGTGGGTTGTGCCCCCTCGGGGCACCCCCAGGTGCTGTTTTGGCCCATCCTGGGTGTTCTCGTCCATAAAAAATCTCCAATTTTTTTTTGCAATGTTTGGACTCCGTTTGATATTGATTTCCTTCGATGTAAAAGACAAGCAAAAAACAATAACTAGCACCGGGCACTGGTTCAATAGGTTAGTCCCAAAAAATGAGATAAATTTGCTATAAAATGATTGTAAAACATCCAAGAATGATAATATAATAGCATGAATACTTCATAAATTACAGATACGTTGGAGACGTATCAGCATCCCCAAGCTTAATTCCTACTCATCCTTGAGTAGGTAAATGATAAAAGAAATAATTTATGAAGTGTGAATTCTAGCAAAGTGCACAAGTTTGATCAATGACAATTTCAGTCACTTTTCCTAGCATCATAACAACAAGTTTTTCCTATAAAACTTCTCATGTTAGGGTAGCAACCAATTCACATGTTAAGGTTCAAACAATGAATTCTCTTGAAATTCAAAAACCCATGTTCTCAGTCACCAAGCAATTGTAATTCAACTTATTCAACAGAGTTTAAGTAAGAGTTCCACATACTCAAATATCATATAGTCTTCTATGATTGCTAACACTCACCACATACACATGAGCAAACATTTCAACCGGACACATAGAAAGATAGGGGCTTGTAATTTCGCCTCCCAACGTATTCACCTTTGGATGATGTCAACAATAATAACTCTTGCTACCAATATTCAGCTGGACATATGTGCCTAGATCTTTCCTCACCACATGGTGCTTGCCAAAGGAGAAAAATAGAAAAGGAATAGAGATAAAAACTTTGACTATTTGCATAAAAGTAAATACTGAAAAGTAAAAGATAGGCCCTTCGCAGAGGGAAGCATAGGTTGCCATGCGCTTATTTGTTTGTATGCCCAACCCCTTAATGCAAAGGTATGTCACATTGTATTGCCCCTTATGATAGCAACCTTTATTATGCAGCCTGTCGCTTTTATTACTTTGCCATCACAAGTTCGTACAACGCTCAATTTTCTCTTACACTAAATGATCTAACACTTTTAGAAGCAATTTTTATTGCCTTATTGCACCGATGACAACTTACTTGAAGGATCTTGCTCAATCCTTAGGTAGGTATGGTGGACTCTTGAAGATAAGATTTGGGTTTAAGGGTATTTGGATGCACAAGTAGTATTTCTACTTGGTGCTGAATTTTTGGCTAGCAAAGGTGGGGGGAAAGCACCACATGTTGAAGGATATATGACAATATAACTTCTATGTGAATATGAACAAAAATAAACCATTACGTTGTCTTCCTTGTCCAACGTCAATTTTTTTGGCATATAATATTTTTATGGGGGCTCACAATCACAAAATATTTCCAAGATAGTGTATTTGCATGTGAAAGTTCTCTTCCTTATACTAATTATTTGTGAATTGCTTGTATGACCAATATTGTGATTGTCAAGCCTCAAAAGATTTCACTTCCCGAACCCAATGTGAAGCTACCACTAGGCATGATATGATTTCAACTTCATGACATTCAATTTATTCAAGAATTTACTCATAGGATATAAGTGGAGCACAAGAGTAAATGACAAGCTACTCCAAAAAGATATAAATGAAGATCATGATCATAATATTTCTTTCTCTCAAATTAATCTAAGTGAAACAAGAGAGGATTTCTTCAAAAATACTAAAGCACACCGTGCTAAAAAAATATATAAGTGAAGCACTAGAGGAACAGCACCAGAAAAGAGCGTCTTTGACGGGATGTGAATGTCGCTTACTTAGCCTTTCTGGCAACTATTTGGGGGCTCTATTTTATTTAAAAACTTTTGGATCTAAGTATTTTATTGAAACATCAAGCAAATTAAATAAAATGACATTTAAAGAATAACACATCTCATGTGAAGAAGCAAAAGCTTAGGATCAACTGATACTAACCGATAATTGTTGATGAAGAAAGGTGGGATGCCTATCGGGGCATTCCCAAGCTTAGATGCTTGAGACTTATTGAAATATTATCTTGGGATGCCTTGGGCATCCCAAGCTTGAGCTTTTGTGTCTCCTTAATTCTTCTCATATCACGGTTTTCCTAAATCTCAAAAGCTTCATCCATACAAAACTCAACAAGAACTCGTGAGATGAGTTAATATAAACCAATGCAAGAACCTTATCATTCTCTACTGTAGCAAATCACTAAAATTATTATTCAACATTGCATACTAAATGCCTATGCATATTTAATACTCCTATCCTCAAAAAGAATCATTAAACACGCAAACATGTGCAAATAATGCAAACATAATAGCAATCTGTCAAAACATTACAGTCTGTAAAGAATGTAAGAGAATCCATCCTTCCCTAACTCAATTTAAAAAAATTAACACACTGTAGAAAATTTGTCATATATTTCTGTGCAAAAATTTTCAACATTTTATCACATTCTGACTTTTCTCAGGAATTTTTACAACAACGACAAACTTTCTATTTTCAAACAGCAACATGTAGATTTGCAAAATAAGCATGGTAAAAAGCTATCCTTGACATTTTTATTGAAATAAAAGATACAAAACATTATTCTAAATACCAGCAAGCAAATCCTAATAAAATAAAATGATGCTCGAAGCAAAAATCATATCATGTGATGAATAAAAATATAGCTTCAAGTGAGGTTACCGATAATGTTGGAGACGAAAGAGGGGATGCCTTCCGGGGCATCCCCATGCTTAGTTGCTTGGGTATTCCTTGAATATTACCTTGGGGTGCCTTGGAAATCCCCAAGCTTAGGGTATTGCCACTCCTTATTCTCCTCATATCGATATCTCACCCAAAACTTGAAAACTTCAATCACACAAAATTCAACAAAAATTCGTGAGATGGGTTAGTATGATAAAACAAATCATTCACTTTGGGTACTGTCAAAGACAATATTCATAATTGTTATCACACAATGCCTACTATAGCATATCATTTCTACAATTTATATTGATCAATATAAGCCATAGAAACTAGAAAACATGCAAACTATGCATTGAAAACAGAATCTGTCAAAAACAGAATAGTCTGTAACGATATGAACATTCACCATACTTCTGCAACTCTAAAAATCTTGAAAAAAATAGGAACACATGACCAATTTGTATATTGATCTTCTGCAAAAATAATCAACTCAAAAGCACTCTTCTGTTAAAAATGAGAATTTTTCGTGAGCGCAAAAGTTTCTGTTTTTCAGCAAGATCAAATCTACTATCACCCAACATGATCCTAAGGCTTTGCTTGGCACTTTATTGAAACAAAATCTAGGAAACATGATTACTATAATATCGTAATCATGTGAACACACAAAAACAGTAGGTATAAGTGTTGGGTTGTCTCCCAACAAGCGCTTTTCTTTAATGCCTTTTAGCTAGGCATGATGATTTCAATGACGCTCACATAAAAGATAAGAATTGAAACACAAATAGAGCATCATGAAGAATATTACTAGCACATTTAAGTCTAACCCACTTCCTATGCATAGGGATTTTCTGAGCAAATAACTTTTGGGAGCAAGAATCAACTAGCATAGGAAGGCAAAACAAGCAAAACTTCAAGATTTTCAACATATAGAGAAGAAAGTTGATATTATTGCAAAACCTACAAGCATATGTTCCTCTCTCATAATAATTTTCAGTATCATCATGAATGAATTCAACAATATAGCTATCACATAAATCATTTTTTTCATGATGCAAAAGCATAGAAATTTTGCTACTCTCCACATAAACAAATTTATTCTCATGAATAGTGATGGGAGCTAACTCAACAAAATAAATATCATGAGATTGAAAATTAAAGTCATGATGACATGTTCCATGGTTATCGTTTTTCAAAATAGCATACATGTCATCACAATAATCATCATAGATAGCAACTTTGTTATCATAGTCAATTGAAACATCCTCCAAAGTAGTGGATTCATCACTAAATAAAGTGATGACCTCTCCAAATCCACTTTTATCAATATAATCATCATAAATAGTAGGCATGCTACCATTATAACAAATTTCCACATCAAATCTTGGGGGGCTAAAAATATCATCTTCATCAAACATATCATCCCCAAGCTTATGGATTTGCATATCGTTAGGATCATGGATATTTAAATAATTCATACTAACAACATTGCAATCATGCTCATCATTTATGCCAAACATTTTATTGAATTCTTCTTCTATCAATTGAACACAATATTCATTTCCATCATTTTCACGAAAGACATTATAAAGATGAATAATATGATGCAACCTCAATTCCATTTTTTTTGTTTTATTTTACAAAACCAAACTAGTGATAAAACAAGAAACTAAAAGATTAGATTGCAAGATCTAAAGATATACCTTCATGCACTCACCTCCCCGGAAACGTCGCCAGAAAAGAGCTTGATGTCTACTACACAACTTGTTCTTGTAGACTCGTGTTGGGCCTCCAAGCGCAGAGTTTGGTAGGACAGTAGCAAATTTCGCTCAAGTGGATGACCTAAGGTTTATCAATCCGTGGGAGGTGTAGGATGAAGATGGTCTCTCTCAAAGAACCCTCCAACCAAATAATAAAAAGTCTCTTGTGTCCCCAACACACCCAATACAATGGCAAATTGTATAGGTGCACTAGTTCGGCGAAGAGATGGTGATAAAAGTGTAATATGTATAGTAGATATTGATTTTTGTAATAGGAACAATAAAAAACAGCAAGGTAGGAAGTGATATAATGGAGCACAAACGGTATTGCAATTCTTGAAAATGAGGCCTAGGGTCCATATTTTCACTAGTGCAATCTCCCAACAATGCTAATATGATTGGATCATATAACTATCCCTCAAAGTGCGATGAAGAATCACTCCAAAGTTCCTATCTAGCGGAAAACATAAGAAGGAATTGTTTGTAGCTATTCTTTCTAGTCGATCTATCCAAGAGTTCGTACTAAAATAACACAAGTTATTCTTTTCGATCGATCTATCAAGAGTTCGTACTAGAATAACACAAGTTATTCTTTCCGATCGATCTATCAAGAGTTCGTACTAAAATAACATCAAAACAAATTCAGATTTATAATACTCAGTCGAACACAAAGAACCTCAAAGAGTGCCCCAAGATTTCTACCGGAGAAACAAAGACAAGAACGTGTATCGACCCCTATGCATATATTACCCCAATGTCACCGCGGGAATCCGCAAGTTGAGTGCCAAAACACATATCAAGTGAATCAATATGATACCCCATTGTCACCACGAGTATTCAATTGCAAGACATATATCAAGTGTTCTCAAATTCATAAAGGTATTCAATCCGATAACAACGAAATATCAAAGGGAAAAACTCAATTCATCACAACAAGATAGAGAGGGGAAAACACCATATGATCCGACTATATTAACAAAGCCCGCGATACATCAAGATCGTGACATCTCAAGAACATGAGAGAGAGAGAGAGAGAGAGAGAGAGAGAGAGAGAGAGAGAGAGATTAAACACATAGCTACTGGTACAAACCCTCGGCCCCGAGGTTAGACTACTCCCTCCTCATCATGGTGGCCGCCGGGACGATGAAGATGGCCACCGGTGATGATTTCCCCCTCCGGCATAGTGCCGAAAAGGGCTCTAGATTGGATCTCGTGGACTACAGAGCCTTGCAGCGGCGCTGATCTAGGTTCACCCCAAAGGGGTTCGGGATATTTGGGAATTTATAGGGCGAAGAAGGGGTGCGGGAGGCCACCGAGGTGGGCACAACCCACTTGGGCGCGCCTGGGCCCCCAGGCGCGCCCTGGTGGGTTGTTCCCGCCTTGGGGCACCCCCCAGGTGTTGCTTGGCCCATCCTGGGTGTTCTGGTCCATAAAAAATCTCTAAAAAGTTTCGTGGTGTTTGGACTCCGTTTGATATTGATTTCGTACGATGTAAAAAACAAGCAAAAAATAACAACTGGCATTGGGCACTGGGTCAATAGGTTAGTCCCAAAAAATGATATAAAGTTGCTATAAAATGATTGTAAAACATCCAAGAATGATAATATAACAGCTTGATTAATATTTTATTACTAGACTCAGCTTGTCCAGTTGCTTGGGCATAATATGGAGAGTAATTAAGCAACTTTATCTTATATGATTCTGCAAATTCTCTTACTTGATGTGACATAAAGGATGAACCTTGGTCTGTAGTTAATGTTAGAGGAATGTTGAATCTATGAATAATATGCTCAGTTATGAATTGAATTACCTCCGTATGCGTCTTATTTTTGAGTGGTATTGCTTCAGACCATTTAGTGAAATAATTAGTTGCCACCAACATGAACCGATGCCCCTTTGAAGAAGAAGGATGAATCTCTCCAATAAAGTCTAATCTCCAACCTCTAAACGGCCATGGCTTGATAATAGGATGTAACATAGCAGTGGAAGCTTACTGAATATCACCAAACTTTTGACAAGCTTCACATCCTTTATAATACCGGAAGCAATCATTAACCATCGTCGGCCAATAAAACCCAGCACGTCGTAATAACCATTTTATCTTAGGAGCCGCCACATGAGTGCCACAAATACCTTCATGGACCTCTCCCATAGAAACTCTCGCTTGGTCCTGGTCCAAGCACTTTAAAAGAACATCATCAACCGTTCGGTGATAGAGATCATCATCTCTCATTGTGTATTTGAAAGCCATACGCCGAACAACCCTGTCCATCCTTTTACTAGGATCACACAAATAATCAATAATGGGTTTCATCCAATCTTGATCTTCTCCTGCATTAAATATTTCATTAGTGGCCGAAATAGTGGGCTCCGGTTCGGCCCCTGTATGTTGGCAAGGCTAGACATCGGCGTTTGAGAAACATGAAACATGCCACGATCAACATGATAGATGGATGCTTGTTGTGCCAACTCATTTGCTTTCCAATTTTCATGTCTAGATATATGAGAAATGCTAAAATAATCCAAAGTAGAAATTATATCTAGACATTTACTAAGATAAACATTAAGTGATTTGTAAAAACATTGATAACTCTTGGATATTTATTGCACTACTCATAACGAATCATCGAAAGGCTCAATATGTATAGCACCTTGTCTCGCTTTCCAATTGAACTAAGGACAATGTTAGAATACTACACCGGCCATGCATTGATATATTCTTAGGGTGATAGATAAATATCGGCCATTACCATGAGGTTCATGTAGAATTCACCCACCAAAGCATGAATAGCCAAAATAAACAAATGAAATAACAATTAAATATTTCGGCCCCTTTGTATTAGCAAGAAAATGTAACTAACCAAATGTATAGTGATTTGGTAATACCCTCTCATGATATGGAGAATTATGTTGCATCCATGGATCAAAATAAATCCATGGAGGGTAATTGATCATACCTGGGGATGAATTCCATGGCAAAGGCATCAATGGCATGGTTGAAGAAAATGGATGATGTGCTAATCGAAGATTTTGATGTTGTGATGCACACCTTTGGCTTAATTGTTTGTTTCTTCCATACTTCTCTTTCTTCACTTTTATTGTACTTGTTACAATAGAAGCATGCACATCATTTTTCTATTGATTGATCCTCTTGGGAACCCATGCCATGTTCTTCTTTTTCAGCTCTTGTGCACCAAGATTTTGTAATTCCTTCTTTTGCCAATACGATAAGCCGAGTGGGCATTTCGGTTGTGATTCTGTTTTGACCAATGGCAATTATTTTTTGGCCTTTTGCACCCTCAACTTCTTTTCTTCAGATTTGGCACTTTTATTTTTAACAATTGATTGCTCCATTTCTTTGCCTTTTGTAGCCAATGTCAATTCTTTAATTGGCTCTTTGTTATTTGAGATCAAATCTGAAAAAGCACACTTACGATCATCTTTCTTGACCCGGTATACTTGCTTGACCAGCTCTTTCTTCGTCCATGGGGTCCGGACCGATTCCTTATGATTGAAACAGTCTTTAACATGTGATTGTTCAAATGTTGATCTTCTCGGAGCTGCATAACATTGGTGAGATGGTCTAAAATAAGATGGAGAATGTGCCCTTGTATCATACCTGTCCCATGATGGATATGGATCTACATGAGCATAGGGAGGCATCCACGGCATTGGCATTGGTGTCACAAAATAAGGGTATGAATATGTTGCATTGAAATTCTCACTTTGCCAATACTGATCCTCATATTTGCGCAAGGGGGTAATCGTGGTTTCTTTGCATGATTTGGCCGATAAGCATTCTTCTCTTCACTCTTATTTTGATATTTATCCCATATTTCAACGAAGGTGACTTTTGATCTCTTACACTTGCGCTTATTTCAGCCTTTGTTTTCTTTTGGTTTGTTTTCATTGATCATTGGATTTTCTTGTTGCCCCCCCAGTCCTTGGCGTCTTCATTGTAGGCTCGATGGAATTCTCGCCCTCAATATTATGTTCATTATGCTCTTCAATAACTTCTTTACTTGAAAGCTTGATCCCGTCACATGTAGCTTTTACATTCTCTTTAAATGGATTGGCTTGAAGCAGCTGAGGGAGTCCTGGATCAGGGGGGGGGGTCCTCATGTGGCCGGACAAACTCCTGGTGGGCCAGACTGGTGGGCCATTAAGATTATTATAGAAGATCATCTCTCGTATCCGGATATGACTCCTGTATTCATGTAATGGCAAGTTTTAGGCTCGGGTGTAGATTTTCCTTCCTCTGCAAGATGGCATGTACAAACCCTAGGCCCCTCCGGTGACTATATAAACCGGAGGGTTTTAGTCTGTAGAGGCTAGAACTTCATCACAATATCTCCATAGGCTAGACTTAGGGTTTAGCCATTACGATCTTGAGGTAGATCAACTCTTGTATCCATATTCATCCATATTAATATAGCAGGAAGTAGGGTATTACCTCGACCGAGAGGGCCTGAACCTGGGTAAACATTGTGTCCCCAGCCTCATGTTACCATCAATCCTCAGACGCATAGTTTGGGACCCCCCACCCGAGATCCGCCGGTTTTGACACCGACATTGGTGCTTTCATTGAGAGTTCCACTATGTCGTCGATGGAAGGAATGATGGATCGCGTCGTCAACTGCAACGGTGACACCGAGGGAATTTTCCCTCCCGGTCAACTCTTCGTGTTCGGCGGCTTCACGCTCCGTGCCAACACTGAAGGCCACCTTGAGCAGATCGAGAGCTACACCCCTGGCCATCATGTCAGATTCGGAAGCTTGAACTACGTTGTTGATATCCACGGAGACTTGATCTTCGCCGGATTCGAGCCAGCGGTAACCTCTCTCCGCCATCACGATGATCATGACCTAACTCTGTAAGCGGATCAGGAAATAGCACCTGCAACAGTTCTGGCCCTAGAGCCAGAACATATCGCATCACCCAAAGACGGGAAGCTTAACCCCACCACGGGAGCCGCACACGGACCCAACTACGGGCGGAGTTTGTGTTACCGGAACCACAGACTCAACTCCGGTCTCTGATTCCGAATTGCGCGTAACCCGCCCTTCAAATCCGATCAGGCGCCTATCGCCGAATTCAGTGTTGCAGATATCTTCCAGCACTCACCCTTTGGCGACATGTTAAAGTCATTAAAATATCTCTCCTTTGATGAAAATATGCAGCCGCACTATATCTGGTTCGAACTGGAGGCTGACGAAGAATTTCGTTCCCCACCCACCACCCACTTGGTAGCCAGTTGAATATCTAACCGACCTACTTGACTATGCTTCCGAAGACTTCGAAGCGATGGACCTCAAAACTAAAGCAGATCCAGATCAAGGCCGGCCCGTAACCAACCGGTGGATAGCTACATCTTCTTACGACGTGTATATGGTGGACACACCCAAGGAGGCGGAGGGCGACGGCGAAAACAATCCCGTAGAGGGTAAGCCCACCGAAGAACTTCCCAAACGTCCGCGTCCAAAACGCCGAACTAAATCCCGTAAAGGAAAGGATAGCAACACCGTAACTAATGACGGTGATATTCTGGAACAAGCCGATGACCCCGCAGACCCAGCGATGTAGCAGGAGCAGCGGGAGGACGGCGAACAGAGTCCGAAGCCACAGTTCGATGACAGCGATGCCGAAGATGGTAACTACGAACCGGTTTCCGAAGAAGAGGCTAGCCTGGATGACGATGAATATACCATCCCAGAGGAACCCTCTGAACAAAAACGCATCCATCGGCGGCTTATAGCCACCGCACAGAGCCTAAAACAGCAGCAGAAACAACTTCAAGCTGCACAGGACACACTCAATAATAGATGGAACGAGGTGCTAGACGCCGAATAGAAACATGGCTATAACGGCCAAACCAAAGGCTATCCCAAGCGTAAGTTGCTACCCGAATTCGATGACGAGGCCGCCAAGCCTGTCCTGCCGAAGAACAACACGGCCGACAAGCCGGACCAACCACCTCGCGGACGGGACATAGTCGCTAGCAATGGCGTACACAAGCCCGCACCACCACCTCATAAAGGTGAAGAGGGTGCGGTTCAAGTCCGAAAACACAATCTACGTGAGGACCTGAACAAAAAAGCTAGCAAGCCCAGGTCTATATACGGACCTATGGACCGGGCTCCCACATGGGACGACGGCTATCAAGCCAATCACGCCGGTGACATACCAGTACGGGGTCAATACCGAACACCACAACCATCGGACATATGCCACAATATAGCAAGATACAGAGGAGCTGCACACACTCTGTGCTTCAGCAATGAGGTGCTGGATCATGATTTCCTAGAAGGGTTTAAACCCGTGAACATCGAGGTGTACGATGGAATGACGAATCCCGCCGTCTGGATAGAAGACTTTATTCTTCACATACACATGGCTCGAGGAGACGATCTCCACGCCGTCAAATACTTACCCCTCAAGCTGAAAGCACCAGCTCAGCACTGGCTAAATAGCCTCCGAGAGAACTCCATTGGGAGTTGGGAAGAACTTGAGGACGCTTTTTGGGCCAATTTCCAAGGGACTTCTGTCCGGCCCCCGGACGCTGACGATTTAAGTCACATTATCCAACAACCCGAGGAGTCAGCCCGCAAGCTTTGGAATCGGTTTCTTACTAAAAAGAACCAAATCATGGACTGTCCGGACGCTGAAGCCTTAGCGGCATTCAAGCACAATACCCGGGACGAATGGCTAGCCAGACACCTTGGACAGGAAAAGCCGAGGACAATGGCAGCCCTAAACACACTCATGACCCGCTTTTGCACGGGTGAGGATAGCTGGTTAGCTCGTAGTAGTACCAGCGACCCTGGACCATCCGAAGTCAGGGATGGCAATGGAAAGCCACGGCGCAATAAAAACAAGCGTCGAAACAATCCTGGAAGCCCAGATGATACAGCGGTAAATGCCGGATTCAGTGGCTCCAGACCCGGTCAACGGAAGAAGCAATTTAAAGGCAACAAAGACGGTTCATCAAGTTTGGACAGAATATTAGATAGGCCCTGCCACATTCATGGCACCCCAGAGAAACCTGCCAACCATACCAACCGCAAATGTTGGGTTTTTAAGCAGGCCGGCAAGCTAAACGCCGAACACAAGGGGAAGGAGCCTCAAAGCAAAGATGAGGATGAACCTCGCCAGCCGAATATAGGAGGCAGAAGAAATTTCCACCGCTGGTCAAAACAGTGAACATGATATATGCCACTCATATACCAAAGAGGGAGCGCACGCACGCACTCTGAGACATCTACGCCGTTGAGCCTGTCGCCCCTAAATTCAACCCATGGTCAGCCTGTCCGATCAATTTTGATCGCAGGGATCATCCGACTAGTATTCAACATGGGGGTTCGGCTGCCCTAGTGCTCAACCCAATAATAGATTGATACCATCTAACCCGAGTCCTTATGGACGGTGGCAGTAGTCTTAATCTGATATATTAGGACTCTTTCCGCAAGATGGGGATCGACCCTTCAAGAATCAAGCCAAGCAGCACGACCTTTAAAGGAGTGATATCGGGCGTTGAAGCCCGCTGCACAGGCTCTTTAACATTAGAAGTTGTATTCGGTTCTCCCGGCAACTTTCGAAGTGAAGAACTAATCTTCGACATAGCTCCGTTCCGAAGCGGCTATCACGCACTACTCGGAAGAACGGCCTTCACCCACTTTAATGCAGTCCCGCATTATGCCTATTTAGAGCTCAAGATGCCTGGACCACATGGCATTATCACGGTCAATGGAAATATGGAGCGCTCTCTCCGTACGGAGGAGGACACTGCGGCCTTAGCAGCCGAAGTCCAATGCGGCCTACTCAATCCGGATAATTTATCAATAGCAGACACAACTAAACGTGTCCAACACACGCCTCAGTGCGGTAGCTCAGATGAACTTGAGCAAGATTGACAGCTATGCCCCCGTCGACTGCTCCATAAGGTACTCGCATTTGTACCTCGAGTACATAATTATGCCTTAAAAATTCCTTGGGAAACGACCGGGGCACCTGCATATAGTCCATAGTTGGGTTAGACCCTATTCGGACTCTAAACTTATCCTCCTTAGGTTCATTAAATGAACCAGACTTGTTATGGCCACACTGGATTAATTTTTCTTTCCCAGGTTTATTTTCCTTTCTTTCTATAGATGGTCATCATACTTTTACCCCTTCAAGGACACATTGCAGAGGAGGAAACGGTGCAGACGTGCAGCAGAGACCTGCACTAAGGTTTCTTTTTAGATTAAGATCCTGTGTAAACCTTTTTTTCTCTTTCGTGTTATATACCTTCTTGGCATGTAAAATTTCCAAAGAAGGTCCTCGGCATTGTCTGTAAGATTGCGGTTCGCCGTACTATAGAGGGATACTAATAGAGCAGCTTCATTTGCATTATATTCGGAGTTTTATTCACTCATCATAAAATGTTCTCTTCCCGCATCAGATTGCCATACGTGCCTTGCCGATAAGGGTTTATTACCAGGGGCTGTATTCAGCCCTCGTATACGTTGAAAAGACCAAACACCTATAGGGAGTGTTCGGCGTCCTGGATGTTTTCCTTATATGCATCAGTTCCGAATCATGTCTTGGGTCAATAGTTGGGTTGCCCGGCTCCTGTGCTTACCCCTACGTTCCCGATTGTTCGGACAGGGTGTAAAGGGAGAACTACTGCGATTGTACTTCTGGCTAGTTCGCTCAAGTACCTCAGTAGAGAAAGCCGAAAACTGACTGTCATGATAAGCGAGAACCTGGTCTGCACTCCGGTGACTTAGTGTTATACTACGATCGATAGAGATCTACCCCGTGTTATACGAAGGGTTGATTTTTCGCCCAGCCAGGTGCAATTGGATACCATATCCGCACCAGGGGCTAGTACCTAGCCCCACATGTCAAATCCTATGACTAAGTGAAAGCAATAACGCCGAATAGTCTGATTGCCTGGTTCGCTCCGCATACACCTCCTATACGGACCAAGACATTGGATAAAGAGTGTATATGCATACGACCGAACACCCGAGTACTATGTACCTGGGGGCTGAAGCCGACGACCAGAAACTTTCAGATTTAAATAAACAGTCACACATGAGGTAAAAGACGCTGATATTATAAATAGCGCAAAAGTTATATACATCAAATTCATAAGCATAGTCTTTACATCCGGATACATTCACTCAAAGACAACATCCTTCGAACACTAGCCTTCTACAAGGCGGGCGCCTCCGATGACGTCCTCGAAATACTTCTCCGTCTTGCGGTCCTCCTTGCCTGCGGGCGGGCCAGCAGTAGCGATATGCACTGCATTCATCTTCATCCAGTGCACTTTGACACGAGCGAAGGCCATCCGAGCACCTTCTATGCAGGACGAGCGCGTTAACGCATCGACCTGCGGACTCGCCTCGACGAGCCGCTTCACCAATCCGAAGTAACTACTTGGGATTGGCTCAGCGGGCCATAGCCAGACTATTAATTCCTTCATGGCCAAATCCGCCATGTTGTGCAGCTCGACCAACTCCTTCATCTGGTCGTTAAGGGGAACTGGATGTTGTGGCGCATAGAACTGCGACCAGAACAATTTCTCTGTGTCATTCCCCTCCTGGGCTCAGAAGTATTGAGAGGCATCTGCGCTGCTCCTCGGAAGATCAGCAAACACGCCTGGAGAACTCCACAATCGTGTCTGCCCAATATACTTCCGCCCTTCGAAGATGCTCTGTAAGAGAAATATCTGACCAGATGCTATCTATCGCGCCTGCTTGATTTCCTCACAGGTGATGCGCACCTTGCCTCGCGCGTCCTGGGCAGACTTTACTGCCGCAGACAGCTCAGATGCTTGTTCCGAAGGCTTCTTCTCCAACGCCTCACACTTTCAGATGACGTCGTTAAGTTCAATCTCGACTTCGGACACCCGAGATTTGTGCTTCTCGCACTCGTCCTTTTCGGCCTCCAATTCGGCAGCCGCTTTGTCAGCGACCACCTTGTTTGCCTCGGCCTCCTTCTTGGCCTTGGCAACCTCACCCTTGAGGGCCTCGAGCTCAGTCGCGCTAACTGTGAAGCAGAGTACAACATTAGAGTTTGTAAACATACTCAATTAACTAAGTATTATTGACATTTTAAAGCCGCATACCCTGCGTTTCATCTAAACGCTGATTGGCGCGGTCGAGGTCCGCGTTGGCCAAAAGAAGCTTCCGATTTAGTTCGGCAACTTTTGCGTCTCATATAGTTGCCGCAACTAAGGAAGCCTGCACAAACAGTTCAGTCCTGTAAGTATGCTATTCTATGGATACTTCGTCTGATTCTTTTCAGAATCACAGAAAGCATCAGGGGCTACTAGTTATATATATGCATTAAAAATAATAAAAGGCATTACATTTCTTACCTCAAAGCCTATTAACAGGTTGTTGAAAGCTTCATTCAGCCCGCCCTTGACGGACTGAATCTTCCTCATCACCGCACCCATCACGGTACGGTGCTCCTCCACGATGGAAGCGCTTTGCAGCGCCCCCATCATAGAGTCCGGTGCCTCCGGATTGACTCCTGGCGCTGTTGTATCCTCCTCCACTGGAGGAGTTGGATCTTCGGATCCCGGAGCCGCACTAGGCTTCGGGATAGTATTCGGTGGGGGCTCGGACTGATTGGGCCCCACGTATTCGGTCTCCATGGGGACCGTTTCCCCATGGTCAGCGGCCATCGAGGTATTATCCCCGGCCTCCTTGTCGCCTGCCCCGCCCTCTCCTCCTAGAGTGGAGGGCACCTGTTGGGAAGACACTTCGGTGTCCCCGCCGATCACGGGCGATGAAGCCCGGACTGGTGGGTCACTCTCCGTCTCTCCAGGCGCGAGAGAGTTCCCATCCGATGAGATAGCATCAGGGTGTCCACCGGGAGGGCTGTAGGATAGCAAGGAAAAACTATTAAGTAAGTATCATAAATACTGAATAAACAAAGGTCCAGCGCTTGAATCCGGAGTGACTTACGATTCGGGTAGGGGTTTAACCATGGGCTTCACCACAAAGCTATGTTCGAACGAATCCGAACTAACTCCAAGGTTTAGTTTCCTCTTGGGCGCAGCCGTACCTGCGTCAACAGGGGCCGCCCTCTTCTTCCCCCTGCCTTGTGCAAGGGGCTCTTCTTCCTCCTCCTCTTCCTCCTCATCATCTTCCTCCACCTCGTCAGAGGAGAGGATATGGAGGTCATCGGGCTTCTTGCCCGCGGGACAGGGGCTATCCCTGGTCCCCTTGCCCTTCGTCTTCTTGGGCTTCTTGGTCGGTGCCTTGTATGGCGCCGGGACCAGCATCGCCGTCAGTAGAGGTGATGCTGGGTCTTCGGGCAGAGGTGCCGGACACTTGATCCGAGTAGCCTTCTTCGTCCAGCCCTATATATCACGCAAAAATTCCAATTCCTATTATCATTACATAAGGGGAAGGGTAAGTGTTCGGCAAGGATTGCTATTACCTCTGGGGCGGAAACCTCGGTGCTGAAGCCCGCATCCTCGGTCTCTTTGGGCCATTCCTTTTGGCTCTGGAAGAGATGCTTCCAGATCTCCTTATGCGTAGAGCCGAAGAGATGCTTCAGTGGCTTGTCTCCTGCCGGATCGAACTCCCATCGGGAGGAGTCCTGGCTTAGGCAAGGGAGAACAAGCCGGGTCAGCATCACTTGGACCACGGAGGAGAGCAGGTGCCCCTTGGAGATCATGCTAGACACACGGCTCACGAGAGTCATCACATCAGTATGCGACCCCTGTCCAGACCCTTTTTGGTCCAAGATGTCAGCCTCTCTGGGGGTTCGGATCTGCAAGCAGGCTCCACCGCCCAGTTGGTGTCGCGGGGTTCAGTGATGTAGAACGACTCCTGCTGCCAGACCTTGTTCGTCTCCACGAACGAGCCCTTCGGCCAAGTTGCATTCGGGAGCTTGCTAATCATAGCGCCCCTCACCCCGCATGTTCCCCGTCCACCACCTTCGGCTTCACGTTGAAGGTCTTAAGCCACATGCCGAACTGTGGGGGGATGCGGAGAAAGGCTTCACACATCACTATGAAAGCGGATATGTGAAGGATTGAGTTCGAGGCTAGATCGTGGAAATCTAGCCCGTAGAAGAACAAAAGACCCCGAACAAACGGGTGGAGTGGAAAACCTAGCCCCCTACCAAAGTGAGAGGTAAAAACTACCCTCTCACCCGCCTTTGGGATGGGAATCACCTGGCCCTTAGGGGGGACTCGGTGTGCGATGTTGCCGGCGAGGTACCCCGCGCTCCGTAGATCCTCCACGGTCTTTTCAGTAACCGTGGAAGCCTCCCACTTACCCCTAGCACCGGATCCAGCCATTGCTGGGAAGGGAGGTAGTGGCTGAGGAACGAGGAGCGGTGGGCGCTGGAGATGAGAATACAAGGGCAAGGGAGATTGGAGAGCTCGAGCTTGAGGAAAGCATGGGGCTAATGAAAGGGATTGGTGTCCTTTTATAATGTTGTGAATACAGAACGTCCGCCCACTTTAGCCATAAGCCTTGCCGGTTCCCGAAGCGGTCATGCGTAATGCACGGTGTGGGCGCTCACGTCATATTGATAAGAACCCCACAATAAGCGGGCACGATCTCTGTTCTGATGGGACGTGTTAATGAGGATATAACTCGAAGCGCGAAACTAGGACCAAATAAAACAGTTCGATGTGTTAGTGGGTTGGACGCGACGCTTCGCCCAAAAAGTTGTCAGTAGAGACACACTATTCATTTTCTTTTAAGAACCTTGCCTTCGAGGCTAAGGGTTGTACTAATCTTGCAGAGCCGAACACAATACACCTTTTTGCAGAAGAAGTGTTTCCCGGGGCATCCCTAAGCTTAGGCTTTTGGTTATCCTTGAATTTTACCTTGGGGTGCCTTGGGCATCCCCAAGCTTAGGCTCTTGCCACTCTTTGTTCCATAGTCCATCAAAGCCATACTCAAAACTTGAAAACTTCACAAGACAAAACTCAGCCAAAAATCTCGTGAGCTCCGTTAGTATAAGAAAAACAAACCACTACTCAAAGGTACTGTAATGAACTCATTCTTTGTTTATATTGGTGTTAAACCTACTGTATTCCAACTTCTCTATTATTCATAATCTCCAACACAAAAAACAGAATTTGTCAAAAACAGAACTGTCTGTAGTAATCTATAACTTTCGCATACTTCTGTAACTCCAAAAAATGAAATAAATTGGTAAACGTGAGGAATTTGTCTATTAATCATCTGCAAAAAGAATCAACTAAATAGCACTCTTCAGTAAAATCTGGTGACTATTCTAGTGAGCGCTAACGTTTCTGTTTTTTACAGCAAGATCATATAAACTTCACACAAGTATTCCCAAAGGTTCTACTTGGCACAAACACTAATTAAAACACAAAACCACATCTAAAAAGAAGCTAGATGAAGTATTTATTCCCAAACAGAAGCAAAAACAAATAAAATAAAATTTGGTTGCCTCCCAACAAGCTCTTTCTTTATAGCCATGAAGATAGGCTTGAGAATTCAATGATGCTCACATGAAAGATAAGAATTGAAGCACAAAGAGAGCATCATAGAGCATGTGAAAATCACATCTAAGTCTAACATACTTCCTATGCATAGGCATTTTATAGGAAAACAATTTAGCGAGACAAGCAAGATCTAACATATGCAAGGAAGAAGAAAGAAATAAGATCAATCTCAGCATGAAGAGATGTAATTTAGTAACATAAAGATTTCTACAACCATATTTTCCTCTCTCATAATAATTGTATGTAGGATCATAAGAAAATTCAACAATATAGCTATCACAAAACATATTTTCAACGCAATCCACATGCATGCAAAGTTGACACTCATTCAAAATAGTGGGATTAGCATAGAACAAAGTCATTGCTTCTCCAAGCCCACTTTTAATATTATTGCGAACATTATTTTCAATCTCATATTCATCATGGGGCTTAGATAAATTTTCAAGATCATAAGAAGAATCACCCCAATCATGGTCATTGCAACAAGTAGTGGGCATAGCAATACTAGCATCCCCAAGCTTAGGGTTTTGCATATCATTAACACAATTGACATTAATAGAATTTATAATAACATCATTGCAATCATGCTTTTCATTCAAGGTACTATCATGAGTCACTTTATAATCTTCTTCTTTTAACACTTCATCACAATTTTCATACTCACAAATTTCAAGCAAAACCTCATAAAGATAATCTAGTGCACGCAGCTCACTAGCAATTGGTTTAACATTATTGGATCTCTTAAAAAGATTAGCAAGTGGATGAGGATCCATAATTTAGCAAGCAAAGATGCAAGCTAATAGAGGGCACATAGCAACACAAGCAAACAGAAAGGCGAATGAAAAAAAGGCGAATAAAACTACAAAGGTGAAGTGGGGGAGAGGAAAACGAGAGGCAAATAAATGTAATGCGAAGGATAAGGGTTCGTGATAGGTACTTGGTATATGACTTTTGCGTAAGCCTCCCCAGCAACAACGCCAGAAATTCTTCTTTCTACTTCTCGAGCTTGTTTGTATTCCCTCGCAGAGGAAAGGGTGATGCAGCAAAGTAGCGTAAGTATTTCCCTCAGTTCCTAAGAACCAAGGTATCAATCCAGTAGGAGACCATGCGCAAGTCCCTCGCACCTGCAGAAACAAATAAGAACTTCGCAGCCAACGCGATAAGGGGTTGTCAATCCCTTTACGGTTACTTACGAAAGTGAGATCTGATAGATATGATAGTTTGATATTTTTGGTATTTTTGGATATAAGAACAGAAAGTAAAAGCAACAAAGTAAAGTAGATTGTAGATTGATATGTTGAGAATAGACCCGGGGGCCATAGATTTCACTAGTGGCTTCTCTCATGATAGCAGATTTCTACGGTGGGTGAATGAACTACTGTCGAGCAATTGATAGAAAAGCGAATAATTATGAGAATATCTAGGCATGATCATTATATATAGGCATCACGTCCGCGACAAGTAGACCGAAACGATTCTGCATCTACTACTATTACTCCACACATCGACCGCTATCCAGCATGCATCTAGAGTATTAAGTTGATAAGAAAAGAGTAACGCTTTAAGCAAGATGACATGATGTAGAGGGATAAACTCAAGCAATATGATATAAACCCCATCTTTTTTATCATCGATGGCAACAATACTATACGTGCCTTGCTGCCCCTGCTGTCACTGGGAAAGGACACCGCAAGATTGAACCCAAAGCCAAGCACTTCTCCTATTGCAAGAACTATAGATCTAGAAGGCCAAACCAAACCGATAATTCGAAGAGACTTGCAAGGATATTATAATCATACATAAAAGAATTCAGAAAAGAACCAAATATTTCTCATAGATAATCTTGATCATAAACCCACAATTCATCGAATCTCGACAAACACACCGTAAAAAGATTACATCGAATCTCCTCGAAGACCGAGGAGAACTTGGTATTGAAATCCAAAAAGAGAGAAGAATCCATCTAGGTACTAATTATGGACCCGAAGGTCTATGGTAAACTACTCACAATTCATGGTGAGGAGATGGTGTTGATGTAGAAGCACTCCATGGAAGATCCCCCCTCCGGCGAAGCTCCGGAACAGGCCCCAATATGGGATCTCAGAGGAACAGAAGGTTGCGGCGGTGGAATTAGGGTTTTCTCTGTTGCTTCGATGTTTTTAGGGTACATGGGTATATATAGGAGGAAGGAGGGCATCCGGGGAGCAACATGGGGCCCATGAGGTAGGGGGCACGCCCCCACCCTGGTGGACACCACGTGTCCCCTCTGCCATGGTTCTCAAGTCTCCCGTGAAGATATCGTTCCAAAAATATCTCTCCCGAAGGTTTCATTCCGTTTGGACTCCGTTTGATATTCCTTTTCTGCAAAACCCTAAAATAGGCAAAAAAACAGCAATCTGGACTGGGCCTTTGGGTTAGGTTATTCCCAAAAATAATATAAAAGTGTATAATAAATCCCATTAAACATCCAAAACATCATATATAATAGCATGGAACAATCAAAAATTGTAGATACGTTGGAGACGTATCACTGCTCCGCTGGCGTCGACGAGGCCCTGCTCCGCCGAGGCCCCGCGGCGCCAACAACGAGGCAGAGGACACCGCCAGCTCCGCCAAGGCCCCACTCTACCGGCAACGAGGGGGGGGGGGGAATTTCCCCCGCTCCGCCGAGGCACACCGGCAACTAGACAAAGGACATCGCCGGCTCCGCCGAGGCCCCGCCCCGCTGCCAACGAGGTCGCGCCACACAGAAAACAAGGAAGAGTAGAACACGGTAGGTCGCCGCCGCTCGGGTCCAAGTAAGGCCACCGCTGCCCTAATATCTATGACAAGCCAGGCGGGTTGACCACTGAAGGCCGGTTAGCTTCTTGGCGGCGACGTGGAGTCAAAGAGCTATGTTGGAGAAGGACGCTGCTTCTACTTAACTGCTGGTGCAGTTGGCTGACTGACACATGGGCCCAACGGGCATCTGGGCCACATGTCAGTTACGCAACTGCACCTGCAGTTAAGTCACTGAAACTTCTGTTCGGCTCAGCCGGACATAGGTGGGTAACTTTGGTTAATTAATTATACCTCCAGTGCACCCCTTTTTAGTTGAAGAATGTATGAAATGTAATGAAATCCGGCATGTTTATATGAAATCCGACCGTGTATGAATCAATTTATTTTGATTAGTTCGAATTCTTGTATCACTAGCATTCGATGAACATGCAAAACAATATGTACTAGCATTATTCCCAGGGTGATCACCTCGTTTGCAGCAGTTTCACATGTACTCCCTCCGGTCCTTTCTAGTACGCACACAAGTTTTGTGTGCAGTTAAAGTATCTCTACTTTGACCAATCTTATAGAAAAAAGTATGCACTTTCAAAATGTGCGAAGTAAAAAGGAACGGAAGGAGTACAAAGAGTTTGAGCAGCTTTTTAGCGTTCCTGTACATTGCAATCAAACACAAAGGCCTGACAATTCATAGAGAACATTCAAAACAATCGATGATTATGCATCTCAGCGATTCACATGTGAGAGCCAATATTTACTTCACAACTAAAGAATAAAGAAAAAATGGATCGACGTTGCTGACATTCCAAAATCAATGATGCCGCGTCCCATTCGAAAATATCAAACGCATGTCGTCTTGCTAAAATCAATGAGCAAAATTTGACAAGGTTTTCCCATTCCAAAATATCAAATGCCTGCGATTGTGGAATGGGCAGGGTTTGCCATCAGTTCGGACATGGACATGGCACCTCGTGCTAAATAAACCAGCTGACTTGCTGTTTTTTTGTGCAGCTCCACCAAAATCAACCAAATTCGCGCGTAGCTTGTATGATTTCTCCCTTATATGTTGCAATGCCTTGAACTTATCGACACCTCCTTTCTAGTGGTGGAAATGAATGATTCGATGTATTCATGAACATTTTGTGCAGTTCCCATTGAAATCAAGCTGAGCACCCCTGTTTGCACAAATACAAATAAAAGTGATTAGTATAAAGCAAACTGTACTATGAATTGACAGTTTAAACAGGCAACTACATGGTCCATGTAGAGCACACTTTTAGAAAAATGGAACTCACCGAAAAGAATCCTAGAACAACATTGTACTCGTGCATCACAGCAAGAAAATGAAGATTAGTCAGTCCTTCTGAGCTGAAGTTAGTTTGGACTTGTGGGGGGTAATGTAACCATCCTTCAACTGCTCCTTCTGATGAGAAGATAGATAGGGCTTCTTCATCCTGGCATAATCGGAACTAGTCACTTCACGTACTCCATATTCTTCTTCAGGCCTTGTTCGTTTAATCCTCCTCCCAAGTGGATTAGAGAGGATTTTGTCTTGTAGGGGATCTAATCCCCTTCAAACCCTGCCATTCCCCTTCAAAAACCACCTCAACCGAACAAGGCCTCAGAGGAGGAGGATCCTGTTGTGCAAAGACAAGAGGATAATTAAATGCTAGCATCCTTGTTTGCTCGAAAAAAAGGAAAGGAAATATTTAAAACAACACAGATGAAGCACTTCTCAAGGACAATACCACTTTTTGATGACAGTATCTAAATAGTAGCACAACACCAATAGAGATGACAAAGCTCAATCATATGAATGAAATCAGTGGGCGAGTACCAACCTTTGTCAGGAGGCTTATTGTGTAGAGCATACAGATGAAGCACTTCTCCGGAACCATCTGTTGCTATCTACTGTGGTGGCCATGCTTACTATCACTAGTGCAGAACAGGGCTATAGCACCGGTTCGGAGGGGCCTTTAGTGCCGGTTCTGTAACCGGTACTAAAGGGTGTGGACTAAAGGCCCCCCTTTAGTACCGGTTCAACATGAATCGCCACTAAAGGGCCACCACGTGGTAGGAGCCAGCGCCGGGGGCGGGGATCCTTTTAGTACCAGTTTTTAAAATGAACTGGTACTAAATGCTTTAGGTGGTTTTGGATTCATGATTTCTTTTTTCTTTAATTTTGTGTTATCCATTTAATTCTTTTTCGTTTACTGGTCTTTTACGATGCTACATATTGTACACGTTATGCATATATATAAATAGAATTTCTGGTAGAACGGATAACATATATATATATATCATCGAATGTCTCCCAAAACCACACCATTATTCACACATACACACATGTATATATATATATATATATATATATATATATATATATATATATATATATATATATATATATATATACACACACAATTAGGTAGAAATATATATACAATTTCTCCTACATGTTTCCTTCGGAGCCAGTGGCACTTGCCTTGGTGCCTTCGAAGTACGATTACAATTTGGGGGGCGGTAGCGGGTAATGGTATTCTCTGTCAGGCTTTATGACATGGTCGACCAAAAATCCGGCGATTTCCTCCTGAATTGCTCGTATCCAATCCTCCGGTAGGAGCTGCTACTTCTCGAGCTTGCATTGTATTCCCTCGAAGAGGAAAGGGTGATGCAGCACAATAGCGTAAGTATTTCCCTCAGTTTTTGAGAACCAAGGTATCAATCCAGTAGGAGACCACGTGCGAGTCCCTTGCACCTGCACAAACAAATAAGAACTTCGCAGCCAACGCGATAAGGGGTTGTCAATTCCTTTACGGTCACTTACGAAAGTGAGATCTGATAGAGAAGATAGTTTATATTTTTGGTATTTTTAGTTTATAAGAACAGGAAATAAAAGCGGTAAAGGTAAAGTAGATGTAGATTGATATGTTGAGAATAGACCCGGGGGCCATAGTTTTCTGTAGTGGCTTCTCTCATGATAGCGATATTCTACGGCGGGTAAACAAATTACTGTCGAGCAATTGGTAGAAGAGCGAATAATTATGAGACTATCTAGCCATGATCATTGTATATAGGCATCACGTCCGAGACAAGTAGACCGACTCCTGCCTGCATCTACTACTATTACTCCACACATCGACCGCTATCTAGCATGCATCTAGTGTATTGAGTTCATAAGAACAGAGTAACGCCTTAAGCAAGATGACATGATGTAGAGGGATAAACTCAAGCAATATGATATAAACCCCATCTCTTTATCCTCGATGGCAACAATACAATATGTGCCTTGCTGCCCCT
This sequence comes from Secale cereale, assembly GCA_902687465.1. NCBI lineage: Eukaryota > Viridiplantae > Streptophyta > Magnoliopsida > Poales > Poaceae > Secale > Secale cereale. The sequence continues at coordinate 11,851,655 of LR738710.1, read as the reverse complement.
ACTGTCACTGGGAAAGGACACCGCAAGATTGAACCCAAAGCCAAGCACTTCTCCCATTGCCAGAACTATAGATCTAGTAGGCCAAACCAAACCAATAATTCGAAGAGACTTGCAATGATATTATGAGCACACATAAAAAGTTCAGAGAAGAACCAAATATCTTTCATAGATAACCTTGATCATAAACTCACAACTCATCGGATCTCGACAAACACACCGCAGAGATTACATCGAATAGATCTCCTCGCAGACCGAGGAGAACTTTGTGTTGAGATCCAGAGAGAGAGAAGAAGCCATCTAGATACTAGCTATGGACCCAAAGGTTTGTGGTAAACTACTCACAACTCATGGTGAGGGCGATGATGATTATGATGAAGGCCTCCGTGATGGATCCCCCTCCGGTGGAGCTCCGGAACAGGCTCCAAGATGGGATCTCCACGGGAACAGAAGGTACGGCGGTGGAATTAGGGTTTTCTCTCTGTTCACGAAGTTTCTGGGGTACGTAGACTTATATAGGAAGAAGGAGGGCACCAAGGGAGTCACGGGGGCCCCACGAGGCAGGGGGCGGCCCCCCACCCTCATGGGCCCCTCGTGGCTCTTCTGACGTGGTTCTCAAGTTCTTCATGCGTGATTTTCTCCAAAAATATCTCTCGCGAAGGTTCATTCCGTTTGGACTCCGTTTGATATTCTTTTTTCTGCAAAACCCTGAAACAGGCAAAAAACAGCAATCTGGACTGGGCCTTTGGGTTAGTAGGTTAGTCCCAAAAATGATATAAAAGTGAATGATAAAGCCCATTAAATATCCAAGACTTCATAAATAATAGCATGGAACAATAAAAAATTATAGATACGTTGGAGACGTATCATGCATCCCCAAGCTTCATTCCTGCTCGTCCTCGAGTAGGTAAATGATAAAGAAAGAATTTTTGATGTGGAATGCTAACCAATATAGTTTTTCAATGTAATTCTCTTAATTGTAGCATGAATGTTCAGATATGAAAGATTCAAGATAAAAGTCTATATTAACATAAGAAACAATAATACTTCAAGCATACTAACAAAGCAACCATGTCTTCTCAAAATACTATGGCTAAAGAAAGTTATCCCTACAAAATCGTATAGTGTTGGTTATGCTCCCTCGTTATCACACAAAATATTCGTATCATGCACAACCCTGATTTCAGCCAAGCACTTGTTTTCATACTCTATCTTTTCAAACCTTTCAACTTTCACGCAATACATGAGCGTGAGCCATGGACATAGCACTATGGGTGGAATAGAGCTGGTTGTGGAGAAGACAAAAAGGAAGGAGATAGTCTCACATCAACTAGGCATATCAACGGGCTATGGAGATGCCCATCAATAGATATCAATGTGAGTGAGTAGGGATTGCCATGCAACGGATGCACTAGAGCTAAATATGAATGAAAGCTCAACAAAAGAAACTAGTGGGTGTGCATCCAACTTGCTTGCTCACGAAGACCTAGGGCATTTGAGGAAGCCCATCGTTGGAATATACAAGCCAAGTTCTATAATGAAAAATTCCCACTAGTATATGAAAATGACAAAGCATGAGACTCTCTACAATGAAGAACATGGTACTACTTTGAAGCACAAGTGTGGAAAAGAAGATAGGAGCAATTGTCCATTTTTTTCTTTTTTTTTCTTTTTTTGGGCCTTTCTATTTTTTCTTTGGCCTTTCTCTTTTATTTTGCGGATAGCCTTTCCTCCCATGGGACAATGCTCTAATAATGATGGTCATCACACTTTCATTACAACACGATATTACAACTCGATACTACAACAACAAAGTATGACTCTATATGAATGCCTCCGGCGGTGTACTGGTATGTGCAATGAAACAAGAGTGACATGTATAAAAAATTATGCATGGTGGCTTTGCCACAAATACAATGTCAACTACATGATCATGCAATGGCAGTACGACAATATGATGCGTGTCATATGAACGGAACAGTGGAAAGTTGCATGGCAATATATCTCGGAATGGCTATGGAAATGCCATAATAGGTAGGTAAGGTGGCTGTTTTGAGGAACAATATGGTGGCTGTTTTGAGGAAGGATATATAGTGGGTTTATGGCATCGGCGAAAGTTGCGCGGTACAAGAGAGGCTAGCAATGGTGGAAGGGTGAGAGTGCGTATAATCCATGGACTCAACATTAGTCGTGAGAACTCATATACTTATTGCAAAAATCTACGGGTCATCAAAACAAATCAATCAACGCATGCTCCTAGGGGGGAGGTTGGTACGATTTAACCATCGTGCACCCCGACCTCCACACAAAGGTTGGCACTCTACAAATACCTCATGCTCTAACTTCGTCACATAGCGGTTCACCATATGTGCATGATACGGGAATCACTAACCTTAACACAAGTATTTCTCAATTTCATAATAACTCCACTAGCATGACTCTAATATCACTATCCTCATGTCTCAAAACAATTATCAAGCATCCAACATCTCATTCTAGTCAATGCACTTAGTGTGATTTTTTTAATACATTGACATTGGATGTTTATCATGTGAAGACTAGTTTCTTTAGCCTAAACACGTTACCATGCTGTTTTAATAGACTCCCAAAAGGATATAAGTGAAGCATATAGAGTGTTCTAATAATTTCTAGGCCATATTTAACTCTCTCAAATAGGTGTGTTCAGCAAGGATGATTGTGGCAAACTAACAAGCAAAGACTCAAATTATACAAGACGCTCCAAGCAAAACACATATCATGTTGCGAATAAAAATATAGCTCCAAGTATAGTTACCGATGGATGAAGACGAAAGAGGGGATGGCTTCCCGGGGCATCCCCAAGCTTAGGCTTTTGATTATCTTGAATTTACTTGGGGTGCCATGGGCATTGATATGTCTCAAACGTATCTACTTTTCCAAACACTTTTGATATTGTTTTGACCTCATTCTTGCATGATTTGAACTAAACTAACCCGGACTGACGCTGTTTTCAGCAGAGCTGCCTGTATGGTTTTATTGTGTGCAGGAAAATGGATTTTTAAGTATCTCAGAAAAATCCACGAAAAATCACAGAAAATCCACGCACCCGAAGGAACCAGGAGTCAGAAGTGGGGCCAGAGGGGGGCCAGGGGGTGCCCAGGCGCCCTGTGGGCGCGCCCCCCCTGGGCCGTGCCGGGGGGTCGCCTGGGTGGGGAACACACCCCCTGGTGCCCTACTTTGCCTCGTATTTTTACTCGCGATGCGGAAACCCCAGATCAGAAGCTCTTTTCGCAGTTTTCCGTCGCGAAGCCGCCGCCACCCTCTGTTCTTCCTCGGGAGGGCTAATCTGGAGGCTGAATTGGCCTTCGGAGAGGGGAGATCGTGGCCATCGTCATCATCATCACCACTCCATCATCCCTCCATGAATTCCCCTTCCATGTGTGAGTAATTCCCCTGTCAGGACCCCGATCCTAAGTCACACCGATCTAGCTGTAACACATCATATCAACTTGCGGCCTCACGCACGGTAACCCCACGGGTGCCACCTTACCTGGTCCGGGACCGTTTGCGCATTTTGGCACACGTATATGACAGTGTCGCTAGCATCCACATGAGAGAGAACCCGGGCCGACATGGCTAGTTATAAACCAAAAGTGGCACTAAATTACAGAGACAGGCATCCATGACCCAGCAACGAACGTGTCGGTCATCAACGTATGAACCCAAGTCATAGCAAGCTACATGGACTTAAAGGAACAACGCGTGACATTTCCCCTAAGGGACAGACACAGGAACGAAGAAGGACACATGCCGGCCAGCCTACGTGTTCCGAACAGTAGCAAGCTACCAAGGCTCATTGGAGACACTAGGAGGCATTTCCCTATAAGATAGGCTACCAAAGGAAAACAACTAGGTGTCGGATCCCACACATACCAAGCATTTCAATCATACACGCAATATGCTCAATATGTGCAAATACAACATTGCATCACAACAGAACTCTATGACTCAAAGTACTTTATTTAAAAGGCTCCAAGAGCCATACATAACATATCCATACAGGTAGGGGTCACATGACCCAACACTCAAGTCATACAGTCATACAAGCACAAGCGGAAGCTACATGTCTGAGTACAGACAACTTAGAAAATAAAACAGGCTTGGTGTAGCCTGACTATCTACAAGGCCCTTCACAAGCTCCAGATCTCCGTCTAGGTGTCAAGCTACTCGTCGACGTCAACGTCTATGTAGAACCCATCAGCAGGGGCAGGGTTTTCCTCTGCAACAGTTATTAAACAAACATGAGTACAAAGGTACTCAGCAAGTCTTACCACAGAACCTATCATACATGCAACATTATCAAAGGGGGTAGTGGAGTTCATAGCAGAATGCCAGCTTTGACCTTGGCTAACCTATACTACAACTCTCAACAGATTGCAAGATGTTATTACGAACACGAGTCCACTACTCACCACATCAATACACTACCGAGGATCCTCTTCCGTCATCCTACGGAAGGGCCATCCACGGCACTCACACTTATCTTGAGGCTTTTAGTAGTATCCATCAACTTGTCTATGAACTGTAAGAGTAACCAAGTAGTTCGTACCGCGAACAACGGCTATTCGAATAGTTTGATAACCCTGCAGGGGTGTACTTCTTCACACACGCTTTCACCACTTATCGCCGTTTACTCGGCGTGTACTCGACAACCTTCAAGCGGAAGCCCAGCGGGGGTGTCCGCCACGACCTGACTAACTACTCAAGTCCCTCGTCCAGGTTTATCGCCTATTTGGGTTCCATCTGTGGGGAGATCCGGCCGGGGTGTCTCTCACGGCCCCAAACGATGTGTACAGGGATCCCGAGTCACCAAACGGGCAACCGATACACCGTGCCACGTACCTGTCGCATCACAACCCACCCCGAGGGTCAGCGTTGTGCACGACCTCCAGTAAGCTATAAACACCAGAAACTAGTTGCAACTCCTGGACAGAGATCGAGGGTAATTAATAAGCCGAGAGGGTCCATTGGTTTTGGGCCCAATGCATGGTAGTAACTATAACTTGAACCACACATACAGATCTCAGGTCCTATGGACGATTCCAATGAATCAACCCACCATGTACTCCTACATGGCCTTTCATCGATACCTTTACCAAGCGTGTTCCACACTTCCATCTCTTTATCGGTATGATCATTTCACTTTGATGCATCACCCAGATGAACCAGACCAGACACAACTCTAAGCATAGCAGGCAACATAAACAAATAGCATGGTGGATCACACATCACATGGCTCAATCAACTCCTACACATGCTAGTGGGTTTCAACTATTTACTGTGGCAATGACATGTCATGCGAGGGATAGGGTTCAACTACCGCAGCAAGTAGCAGTTCACACGCTGTTGCCTTAATGCAGTAAAAGAGAGCAGGAGCGAGAAGATTGGGTTTGTATCGGAATGATCAATGAGTGCTTGCCTGACAAGGTGGTTGTCGGGTACTGCTCTTCAACTGGATACACAACAGTATCCTCGGGAGCAGGACCTAACACAGAGAATAGCGGCGATACAATTATTAACAAACAAATGCAACAATATGATGCATGCTCATGACATGGCAAGATGCATGTGTGTTGGCTAATGCAACTAAACCAGAAGGGTTTGAACCTATTTGAATCAAAGATTCAAATTAGAGTTCAAACTATTATTTAAATAAGTGCATTATCATGTTTTTGAAGTATACAGCAAGTTAACTTGTTCAAACATGCATGAAACCAGTGCCATTGGAAAGATTGGATTTTTCTGATCATTTTTCATATATAAATCTTTTCCATCTGAGCTATGGTTGATTTTATATGATTTTTAGAAGTTTTGGGTATTTTCTGGAATTTCCTGAATTATTTTTAATCTAAAAATCCCAGAAAATCCTTTACTGCATCAGCATGACATCATGCTGACGTCAGGCAGTCAACAGGGCAAGTCCAAGTCAAACCTGACCAGTGGGACCCACTGGTCAGTGTCATAGTTAACTAATTAACTAATTAGAATTAAATTAACACCTAAACTAGGTTTGACTTGCGGGCAGGGCCCACATGTCAGTGAGCCAGGGGGGTAAAACCCGTGGTCAAAACAGGTCCAACTCGCCGGCGTTTAGCCGCCGGCGAGGCCAAACACGGCGGCATGCTTCGGAAATCTTCTACGGTGCACGGCTCGAGCTGTGGCTAGGCGCGTTGGAGAGCTCTTGCTCTTGCGCGTCGGATGGTGGTGGTCGCCGGACCTGGGGTGGCCGGAGACGATGGCAACAAGCTCGACGGCGGCGACTGGCGTCGGGCGTGTGTGGAGATGCGGCTGCAGGGGCCTAGGCGATGCGTGCGTAGCACCTACCGCATCTACGCGCTGCGGTGAGTGTGATGGACGGGTGCCAGTGACCAAATGGTCACCGGAGCATCACCGGCGGCGAGTACGGCGGCGGTGCGTGCACGTGAGCTTCGTGCAGTGCGTTCCAGGGGAGAAGAGAGCCAACGGAGAGGGGGAGGACGAAGCTGGGCTCACAGGGGTTGCAGCAGGCGCCGGAGCGAGCTCGGGGGTGGTCGGAGCTGAGCGGAACGGCGAGGGGGATCTCCGTGGCCGGAGTTGGGGAAGAAGAGGTCGGGGGCGTCTCCAGGGCGGGCGAGCGCTCGGGGCTCGGCCTGTTCAAAGTAGTCGAGGACGGCGGAGACGACGGACACTAAGGCGGGGCTCAGGGACGACGGTGGGCGCGGCTTCTACAACGGTGCGAGCACGACGGCGTCGGCCATGGCGCGGGGAGAGCGAGGGAGAGAAGCCGGGGAGAAGGGGAGGTGTCTGCGAGGTCGGGGGCGACGTGTGAGACCGATCCATCCCTCCAGGACGGCAAGGGGATGAAGCAGGGCGGCGGGCAGCTGCGTGGCGCGCGGCGCGGTCGCCGTCGAGCACCTGCCTGCCTGCCTGGCCGAGCCAAGCAGCTCGCTGGAGCGGCAGCTGGGCTGGGCCGGCAGGTGGGCCGGGTGGGGCGCCAGGTAAGCTTTTCTCTCTCTCCTTTTCCTATTTTCTTTTCTGTTTCATTTCTTTTGCATCTTTGTTCAATTAAATAAAATGCCAGAGCATTTTTATAACTCATAACACTTGTCATACCTACTGTATATATTATGAACAGTAGGAAACATTATAGTTTATGATTATTTGAGCATTTAAATTATTTTATAGCATTTAAATGCCCAAATTCAAATAACATATGATTTAATCCAAAGGCCTTTGATGTCCTAGAAAATTGTGCACCATTTTTGGCAGAGGTTTAAGACCAAGCAGGCAGAAATGATGAACATTTTTGAAGGGCATTTTGGGTACATTGGAAAAATATTTTATCAAACCCTAGTTGTTAGAAGAGGGGTGCTGGGGTTTCTGTTAATCCCATTTCAAGTTTCTTTGAAAGTAGACATGATGCACACTCTAGCTAGGTACTAAAGCAAGTGCTAACTAGGGATGTGACAACTCACCCCCACTTAAAAGAATCGCGTCCCGAGATTCGGGTTCCTCCGGAAAGAGGGTGGGGTACTCAAGTCGAAGACGATCCTCCCTTTCCCAAGTAGCTTCACTCTCGGAATGATGTGACCATTGGACCTTGAGGAACTTGATATTGTGGCGTCGAGTGGTGCGCTCGGTTTGATCAAGATATACGAACGGGGTATTCTCGATATGTGAGATTGTCCTGGAGATCAAGTGTTTCGTGGTCCACTCCGCGGATAGGATCCGAGAAGCAACGCCTGAGTTGAGAAACGTGGAACACATCATGAACTCTGGAAAGGTGCGGAGGTAGTTCCAATTGGTAGGCAACTTCTCCTCGTTTGGCAAGAATGCGAAAAGGACCGATGTAACGAGGGGCCAATTTGCCTTTGATACCGAAGCGATGGGTTCTCTTAAGAGGAGTAACCCGAAGGTAAGCCTTATCGCCGACTTCAAAAGTCACAGCCTTATGATGACTATCATATTGGCTCTTTTGGCGAGACTGGGCTATTTTCAATCTCTCACGAACGATGCGAACTTGTTCCTCTGCTTCCTGGATCATATCCGGGCAAAAGAATTGTCTTTCCCCGGTCTCTGACCAGTTAAGAGGTGTTCGACACCGTCGTCCATATAGAACTTCGAAGGGAGCTTTGCCCAAGCTGGCTTGATAACTATTGTTATAAGCGAATTCGGCAAATGGAAGACATTTTTCCCACTCCATACCGAAAGAAATGACAGAGGCTCGAAGCATGTCTTCCAGAATTTGATTGATTCGTTCCACTTGACCACTTGACTGTGGATGGAAGGCAGTACTGAAAGAGAGATGAGTTCCCATAGCATTCTGGAAACTTTCCTAAAATCGGGAAGTGAAAAGACTTCCACGGTCCGAGTTAATCTCCAACGGTACACCATGAAGTGATACTATCCGAGATACATACAAATCTGCTAGCTGGCTAGTGGTAATACTCTCTCGAACAGGCAGGAAATGAGCTACTTTAGAGAGACGGTCGATAACGATGAAGATAGCATTATTCCCTTTCCTGGTCCTGGGAAAACCGGTAATGAAGTCCATACCGACTTTGTCCCATTTCCATTCAGGAATAGCTAAAGGTTGAAGGGTGCCAGCATGCTGTTGATGCTCTGCTTTGACTTGACGACAAACGTCGCAGTTAGCAATGAATTGAGCGATTTCTCTCTTCATCCTAGTCCACCAGAATCTCTGACGTAGATCCTGATACATTTTAGTACTACCGGGATGAATCGTGAGAGGAGATTCACGAGCCTCCTTAAGGATCAAACGTCTTAGGTTTCGTACTTTAGGAACCACTAAACGGTTGCTAAAGAATACGACTCATTGATCATCAATTGAGAAACATCCTGCAACTCCTTTCTTGATGTTCCTCTTAATACGGGAAATTCCGAGATCAACCTTCTGTGCTTTGATGACCTGATCCATAAGGGTAGGTTTCGCCACCAAGGTGGAAAGGAATCCTCGAGGAACAATGTGAAGGTTAAGCTTACGAAATTCTTCGTGGAGAAGTGGTTGACCTTGTTGTAACATTAAATTGTTACAATATGATTTACGACTTAGTGCATCAGCCATGACATTGGCCTTTCCAGGGGTGTAAGTGATTCCTAAGTCGTAGTCGGTGAGCAACTCAACCCAACGTCTTTGCCTGAGATTCAAATCCGGTTGGGTGAAGATATACTTCAAACTTTGATGATCAGTGAAGATTTCACAGCGATTACCAAGAAGGTAATGTCGCCATGTTTTGAGTGCATGGACTACAGCTGCAAGCTCTAGATCATGAGTAGGATAGTTATCCTCATGTGGACGCAACTGTCGATATGCGTATGCAATCACTTGACGATCTTGCATGAGAATGCAACCTAGTCCTTGTCGCGAGGCGTCGCCATAGATTATAAAATCCTTGGAAAAGTCTGGTGGTACCAGTACAGGTGCAGATGTCAGGCATCTTTTCAGTTCCTGAAAACTGGACTCGCACTGTGGGGTCCACTCAAACTTTTTATCTTTCTTGAGGAGTTCGGTTAGAGGTTTGGCAACTTTGGAGAAATTCTCGACGAAGCGTCGGCAATAGCTTGCTAAGCCAAGAAAACTCCTAACTTGCTTGACCGATTCAGGGGGAGTCCAATCAAGGACGGCTTGAACTCGCTCGGGATTGACAGCAATACCCTTGCCAGAGATCACATGACCTAGATAGGTTACTTCTGGCAACCAAAATTCACATTTAGAGAATTTGGCATAAAGGCGGTGCTCTCGAAGTTTCGTCAATACCAGCCTTAAATGCTCGGCATGATCTTCCTTGTTCTTGGAATAGATGAGTATATCATCGAGGTATACCACGACGAATTTATCCAAATACTCCATGAATATAGAATTCATTAACCCAGAAAAGGTAGCTGGGGCATTGGTTAATCCGAAGGACATAACGGTGTACTCATATTGGCCATAACGAGTAACGAAAGCCGTTTTAGGAGTGTCCCCGTTCTTGATTTTGATTTGATGGTAGCCCAACCTCAAATCCATCTTAGAGAAGACCGAGGATCCAGCGAGCTGATCATACAGGTCGTTGATCCTGGGGAGCCGATACTTATTCTTTATGGTGACCAGATTGACAGGTAGGTAACCTACAACCATCCACTCCGTTCCATCCTTCTTCTTGACAAAGAGGACGGGGCAAGCCCAAGGGGAAGAACTAGGACGGATGAAACCTTTTTGCAAGGACTCATCGAGTTGTTTCTTTAGCTCAGCTAATTCTAGTGGTGCCATCTTATAAGGTCTCCTAGAGATTGGGACAGTTCCAGGGATTAGATCTATCACGAACTCGACATCTCTGTCAGGTGGAATTCCTGGCAGTTCTTCTGGAAAAACATCCGGGAAGTCACGGACTACCGGGATATCTTCGAGTTCTGGTAGAGGGCTGGCATTAAGAGAGTAAAGCTGACGCTCAGCCATTCGGGTCAAGACATTGACTATCTTGCCGGATGGGTGTGTAAGTTGAACGGTCCTAGTATAGCAATCAATATTGGCGTAATGAGTTGTCATCCAATCCATACCCAAGATGATGTTTATGTCCGAGGACTTGAGAGCGATTAGAGAAGCAAGGAAAACAAGTCTATCGACAAGGATTTCATTTCCATGGCTTACCCTAGAGGTTTGCCACTTTGAACCAGGAGTTTGAATAACCATGGAAGTAGGCATGTCACAAAAAGTCATGTTGTGCAATCGAGCATAGCTATCAGATATGAACGAATGGGATGCTCCAGTATCGAAAAGAACAGATGCCGGATGGCAGTTTACGAGAAGCGTACCAAGGACGACGTTAGGATCCTCACAAGCTTCTTCAGCAGAGACATAGTTTACATGACCACGTGTAGTGGGGATTGGCTTGACATAATTCACCTTGCCGGTTGGTTTACCACGGCCAACGGGTTTTCCTGGTTGGTTCTGAGGACACTCACGCATGTAGTGTCCCGGTTCTCCACACTTGAAGCATGTCACAGTGGTAGTACGTGGAGCAAAGTTGGAGGGTGGTCCTCCATAGGTCTTGGCAGGTGCAAACTGTTGAGTTGGGCGAGGCGCCTCATAGGATGGCCTCGGTATGTACTTGGGTGGCAGAGCAGTGTTTGGAACCCACACACGGCGCTTGTGAGAGCCAGAGCCGGATGAGGAACCAAAGTCTCGAGTATGCTTGCGGGTGGCCTCGAAGTCGGTCTGGCCTATTTCAGCACTGATAGCCTTGTTTACCAACTTCTGGAAGGAAGTGCACTCGCGCAGACGTATATCTCGGCGGAGTTCAGGGCTGAGTCCCTTGCGGAACCTCGCCTGCTTCTTGGCATCGGTGGATACTTCTTCAGGTGCATAGCGTGCCAAGTTGCCAAACTCACGACTATAGCCATCCACAGTTAAACGGCCCTGGGTGAAATTGCAGAATTCCTCCCGCTTGCGATCCATGAGACCTTTCGGAATGTGGTGTTCACGGAATGCCTCACTGAACTCAACCCAGGTAGTAACTTGGCCAGCAGGTCGCATAGCTTCAAAGTTTTCCCACCAAAGACTGGCAGGGCCCTCAAGATGGTAGGCGGCGTAGACAACCTTGTCAGCTTCGGCCACACGGGCAGAGTGTAGCTTGTGGGTGATACTACGTAGACAGTCATCAGCATCCAGAGGTTCAGTGGAGTGATGGAACTTCGGTGGACAAATCTTGATAAAGTCATTGATTGACACCACGTCATTCCTCTGGCGGAACCTAGTGTTCTGCTCTATGCGTTCTAGCAGACGGTTGGTCTCTCTCTTGTTCCGTCCTGCTTCAAGCATAACTTCCGCCAAAGAATGTGGCTGGGGCAGATTTCCATCTCTAGCCCCACTAGCCTCACCCTGCTCCTGAGCAGCAGGAGTGTTGCGAGTGTTGACCATCCTAGGAAAACAAAACAACGGTTTAGACAAAGGATGGCAAAAATTTGACATAGAAGTGCAGAATGTAATGGATGACACGGAATGCAAAGTTGGTCATCCGTACGACATGGTAATATAGGAACTGCTATATATACACCAGTGGTTATACACACCATACAAAGTTTAGTACAAGCCAAGGCTAAAGTACAACTGCGGTGAAAGACGATACATCCCATCAGAGGCATTCCAAGCTCCTATACATTATTTAACTACACCTCCGGAACTTAGTACACACTAAGTCATATTCCACAAGACGCGCAGGACTGTGGAAATACAACTACTACAATACTACTACAACCACGGCCTAGCTCAGACATTCGCGTAGTAATCCTCGTAAAGATTACCACCGTAGCCTGGAAGTGGAACAGACGGATCTTGAAACTCGCGAGCACTTGAAGGCTGTGGACCATAGGGACATGGATGTGGTCTCGGTCCCGATGCTGGTGGTAACTGACGCCCACGTGGAGGTGTAATACCCCCAACGTCACGCCAATCCATGCGATCAGGCAGACGAGTCCGCACGGGGTACAAATCCCGCATGTCCAGATACCCGGCGTGAACAGCAGGTGCAAGCCGTGCCAAAGTAGTCCAATGAGCGGCCCAAGTGTTATACAGCTCCATTCGGAGGGCACGGACCTCACGGTCCCTATCCTCCAACATCTGAACAGTAGTCTGAAGCAGGGGCTCTTCATGAGCAGCATCAGTATACAGACCAGTGTAGTAGCCTTCCTCTCCGGGAAGTGAGGCTGGCATGTAACAGAACTCAGTGTTCAGCAAAAGGGCATGCCTAGCACGGAGAATGGTCATCATCGAATAAGCGGCATCCTGCACTGCCATCTCGATGGTAACCCCGAGTCCATAAGACCAATGGATGGGATCATTAGCTCCGGGATATGAGGGGTATATCCGGACTGTGCAGAAATACTGACTCTGATTGAAATCCCGGTACTGTTCCTCCATGGTGTATTCAGGATACCAACGATAACCGGTCTCAGTCAGCACACGGACTAGCATGGCCGTGTGACCGGGCACATTCATGCACCGAGTCAAACGAACCACTTGGTGAGGGATGCGGCCAGACATCTGAAACACGGAATAATGCAAAGGCATTAGTGTTTCTGGAAGAAATCGGGCAGCATAACAACTGTAAATGCTCAACAACGATTTGAGACATCATACAAATGATAGCATAGCCACTCAACAATCCATATCAAGGTTCCGGTCCAACAATCATCATACTAAAAAGGATAGAAACTGAATTGAGGCTTGAAACCAACAATCCTAAGAGTCTACGGATTAGTAACACGTGAACCTAGTAAGGATAAGAGGCCTAGTCCTAAATCCCCGTAGAAAGAATAGACTGACTCAGATCAGAAGGGCATAAGGTAAAGGAGTAAAAAGAGCCTTACGTTCCCTTCCACAATCAATTCCCCTACATATAACTTAGAATTTTTCTAGACTCAACATCGACCAGTTTGGCTTGAGAAACCTACAGGCAGTCCAGCTCTGATGCCAACGCTGTCAGGACCCCGATCCTAAGTCACACCGATCTAGCTGTAACAAGTCATATCACTTTGCGGCCTCATGCACGGTAACCCCACGGGTGCCACCTTACCTGGCCCGGGACCATTTGCGCATTTTGGCACACGTATACGACAGTGTCGCTAGCATCCATATGACAGAGAACCCGGGCCGACATGGCTAGTTATAAACCAAAAGTGGCACTAAATTACAGAGACAGGCATCCATGACCCAGCAACGAACGTGACGGTCATCAACGTATGAACCCAAGTCGTAGCAAGCTACATGGACTTAAAGGAACAACGCGTGACATTTCCCCTAAGGGACAGACACAGGAACGAAGAAGGACACATGCCGGCCAGCCTACGTGTTCCGAGCAGTAGCAAGCTACCAAGGCTCATTGGTGACACTAGGAGGCATTTCCCTGTAAGATAGGCTACCAAAGGAAAACAACTAGGTGTCAGATCCCACACATACCAAGCATTTCAATCATACACGCAATATGCTCAATATGTGCAAATACAACATTGCATCACAACAGAACTCTATGACTCAAAGTACTTTATTTAAAAGGCTCCAAGAGCCATACATAACATATCCATACAGGTAGGGGTCACATGACCCAACACTCAAGTCATACAGTCATACAAGCACAAGCGGAAGCTACATGTCTGAGTAAAGACAACTTAGAAAATAAAACAGGCTTGGTGTAGCCTGACTATCTACAAGGCCCTTCACAAGCTCCAGATCTCCGTCTAGGTGTCAAGCTACTCGTCGACGTCAACGTCTATGTAGAACCCATCAGCAGGGGCAGGGTTTTCCTCTACAACAGTTATTAAACAAACATGAGTACAAAGGTACTCAGCAAGTCTTACCACAGAACCTATCATACATGCAACATTATCAAAGGGGGTAGTGGAGTTCATAGCAGAATGACAGCTTTGACCTTGGCTAACCTATACTACAACTCTCAACAGATTGCAAGATGTTATTACGAACACGAGTCCACTACTCACCACATCAATACACTACCGAGGATCCTCTTCTGTCATCCTACGGAATTGCCATCCACGGCACTCACACTTATCTTGAGGCTTTTAGTAGTATCCATCAACTTGTCTATGAACTGTAAGAGTAACCAAGTAGTTCGTACCGCGAACAATGGCTATTCGAATAGTTTGATAACCCTGCAGGGGTGTACTTCTTCACACACGCTTTCACCACTTATCGCCGTTTACTCGGCGTGTACACGACAACCTTCAAGCGGAAGCCCAGCGGGGGTGTCTGCCACGACCTGACTAACTACTCAAGTCCCTCGTCCGGGTTTATCGCCTATTTGGGTTCCATCCGTGGGGAGATCCGGCCGGGGTGTCGCTCACGGCCCCAAACAATGTGTACAGGGTTCCCGAGTCACCAAACGGGCAACCGGTACACCGTGCCACATACCCGTCGCATCACAACCCACCCCAAGGGTCAGCGTTGTGCACGACCTCCAGTAAGCTATAAACACCAGAAACTAGTTGCAACTCCTGGACAGAGATCGAGGGTAATTAATAAGCCGAGAGGGTCCATTGGTTTCGGGCCCAATGCATGGTAGTAACTGTAACTTGAACCACACATACAGATCTCAGGTCCTATGGACGATTCCAATGAAACAACCCACCATGTACTCCTACATGGCCTTTCATCGATACCTTTACCAAGCGTGTTCCACACTTCCCTCTCTTTATCGGTATGATCATTTCACTTTGATTCATCACCCAGATGAACCAGACCAGACACAACTCTAATCATAGCAGGCAACATAAACAAATAGCATGGTGGATCACACATCACATGGCTCAATCAACTCCTACACATGCTAGTGGGTTTCAACTATTTACTGTGGCAATGACAGGTCATGCAAGGGATAGGGTTCAACTACCGCAGCAAGTAGCAGTTCACACGCTGTTGCCTTAATGCAGTAAAAGAGAGCAGGAGCGAGAAGATTGGGTTTGTATCGGAATGATCAATGATTGCTTGCCTGACAAGGTGGTTATCGGGTACTGCTCTTCAACTGGATACGCAGCAGTATCCTCGGGAGCAGGACCTAACACAGAGAATACCGGCGATACAATTATTAACAAACAAATGCAACAATATGATGCATGCTCATGACATGGCAAGATGCATGTGTGTTGGCTAATGCAACTAAACCAGAAGGGTTTGAACCTATTTGAATCAAAGATTCAAATTGGAGTTCAAACTATTATTTAAATAAGTGCATTATCATGTTTTTGAAGTATACAGCAAGTTAACTTGTTCAAACATGCATGAAACTAGTGCCATTGGAAAGATTGGATTTTCCTGATCATTTTTCATATATAAATCTTTTCCATCTGAGCTATGGTTGATTTTATATGATTTTTAGAAGTTTTGGGTATTTTCTGGAATTTCCTGAATTATTTTTAATCTAAAAATCCCAGAAAATCCTTTACTGCGTCAGCATGACATCATGCTGACGTCAGGCAGTCAACAGGGCCAGTCCAAGTCAAACCTGACCAGTGGGACCCACTAGTCAGTGTCATAGTTAACTAATTAACTAATTATAATTAAATTAACACCTAAACTAGGTTTGACTTGCGGGCAGGGCCCACATGTCAGTGACCCAGGGGGGTCAAACCCGTGGTCAAAACAGGTCCAACTCGCCGGCGTTTAGCCGCCGGCGAGGCCAAACACGGCGGCGTGCTTCGGAAATCGTCTACGGTGCAGGGCTCGAGCTGTGGCTAGGCGCGTTGGAGAGCTCTTGCTCTTGCGCGTCGGATGGTGGTGGTCGCCGGACCTGGGGTGGCCGGAGACGACGGCAACAAGCTCGACGGCGGCGACCGGCATCGGGTGTGTGTGGAGATGCGGCTGCAGGGGCCTAGGCGATGCGTGCGTAGCACCTACCGCATCTACGCGCTGCGGTGAGTGTGATGGACGGGTGCCAGTGACCAAATGGTCACCGGAGCATCACCGGCGGCGAGTACGGCGGCGGTGCGTGCAGGTGAGCTTCGTGCGGTGCGTTCCAAGGGAGAAGAGAGCCAACGGAGAGGGGGAGGACGAAGCTGGGCTCACAGGGGTTGCAGCAGGCGCCGGAGCGAGCTCGGGGGTGGTCAGAGCTGAGCGGAACGGCGAGGGGGATCTCCGTGGCCGGAGTTGGGGAAGAAGAGGTCGGGGGCGTCTCCAGGGCGGGCGAGCGCTCGGGGCTCGGCCTGTTCGAAGCAGTCGAGGACGGCGGAGACGACGGACACCAAGGCGGGGCTCAGGGACGACGGTGGGCGCGGCTTCTACGACGGTGCGAGCACGACGGCGTCGGCCATGGCGCGGGGAGAGCGAGGGAGAGAAGCCGGGGAGAAGGGGAAGTGTCTGCGAGGTCGGGGGCGACGTGTGAGACCGATCCATCCCTCCAGGACGGCGAGGGGATGAAGCAGGGCGGCGGGCAGCTGCGTGGCGCGCGGCGCGGTCGCCGTCGAGCACCTGCCTGCCTGCCTGGCCGAGCCAAGCAGCTCGCTGGAGCGGCAGCTGGGCTGGGCCGGCAGGTGGGCCGGGTGGGGCGCCAGGTAAGGTTTTCTCTCTCTCCTTTTCCTATTTTCTTTTCTGTTTCATTTCTTTCGCATCTTTGTTCAATTAAATAAAATGCCAGAGCATTTTTATAACTCATAACACTTGTCATACCTACTGTATATATTATGAACAGTAGGAAACATTATAGTTTATGATTATTTGAGCATTTAAATTATTTTATAGCATTTAAATGCCCAAATTCAAATAACATATGATTTAATCCAAAGGCCTTTGATGTCCTAGAAAATTGTGCACCATTTTTGGCAGAGGTTTAAGACCAAGGCAGAAATGATGAACATTTTTGAAGGGCATTTTGGGTACATTGGAAAAATATTTTATCAAACCCTAGTTGTTAGAAGAGGGGTGCTGGGGTTTCTGTTAATCCCATTTCAAGTTTCTTTGAAAGTAGACATGATGCACACTCTAGCTAGGTACTAAAGCAAGTGCTAACTAGGGATGTGACATCCCCTGCTGTAGGCGAAGGGGATGATAGGGATTGGATGAGTTAGATCATGTAATAGTTTGTCAGATCGTTGGGGGCATGTTGCCTATCATCTACTATGGTGTTTATCATCTTTCCTTCAACTTGTTATTCTTAATGCTTGACACTTAGGGCCCGAGTGCCATGATTTCAGATCTGAACCATATGTGTTTGCATGAATATATTTGTGTTCGTAATCCTATCTATGAGTTGTTTGCACCTATTACGGTTCGGAACCGGCGATCCCAAAAGTGACAGCTTGGGACACCAAAGGGGATGGTCCGTAGTTTGAGGATTACATGTATCCATTGACTTAATTGCTTTGTTCCGGTGCTCTTTGACAGGAGCACCTTAATATCCATAAGTTCCTTTTGGCCCTGTTCGTAGGGGATGGTAGGACGAAAGATGTTGTGCAAGTTCTTATTGCAAGCACGTACAACTACCTATGGGATACATGCCTAATGTTTGATATTTGCCTAGATGATCATTACTTTTCCGTGTGCCGTGCCCCAAGTTAGAATCTATCTCATCCATGCAGCGCCCAACCATCCATCTCCCTAGCCTATAGTGTTTTAAATCCTGCTGGTTACTAGTTGCTATTCTTGCCATTTACTTTTGCGATTTTCTTTTACTGTTTACTTTTACTATCACTATCATCACTATCATATCACTGTTACCAATTATCATTTGTTGCAAGTAAGTATATTTCAGGTGCGGTTGAATTGACAACTCAACCGTCAAAGCTTATAAATACTCTTTGGCTCCCCGTGTGTCGAATCAATAAATTGGGTTATTCTTACCCGCGAAGACTATCTCGATCCCTTACGGTTGAGGGTTATCAAGTACCGTTTTCAGGCGCCGTTGCCGGGGAGCATAGCAATATTTACAAGTCTACTTGAGGTAGCCTACCTGCTGCACTTCATCCACTATGGGTAAGAAAGGAGACCCCAAGGTTCCGATCTTACTATCCACTACAAGAAGAGGTACTGCTCTGAGCACTAGTGCCACACTTGATTCACCTTCCGTCATGAGTAAGTTTGCCTCACCACCACCACATGATGCTCCTACTAAATCTGTTACTATGTCCGATACTCTTGATGATGCCTCTACTACTTTTGATGATATTAGTTCGCTTGGTTATGCTCTTGAGAAACAAATTGCTGCTGCTGCTAAAAAGTCTGGAATTGAACTTCCTGTTACTCGCTACCCTATTGGTGAAACTTATGATTATCCTGATTTGAGTAAACTCAAAGAGAGGCTCCTTGATGATGATTACTATATGCTTGATGAAGATTTATGCAGGGAACTGACAGAGTTTTCCGGCTCTGGCACTGAAGTCATTAAGAAGCTATTTGAAAAACACTCTTTGAAGAACAAAACCGTTCCTAATCCTGAATTTGCTACATCTCCTATATGCATTGATGATCCTGATTATGATTTCTCTATTGATCTTTCACTTATACCTATGGTTGAAGCTGACCCCTTTTATGGCAGAGAAAATGATGATGCTATTGCACACCTGACTAAACTCGGTGAGCTAGGTGGCCTATTTACCACAGATGAAAAGATACGATACTTTTATGTGACCAAGCTTCTTCCTTTCTCGTTGAAGGACGGTGCTAAAGCATGGTATGATTCACTCCCATACGGTTCCATTAAGAGTCCTCAAGATTTAGCTCACTCTTTTGTTGATAAGTACTTTCCTGCTCACATGCAACATGCTGCTTTACAAAGAATTTATAACTTTAAACAGTTGCAGGATGAGTCCCTCCCTAAAGCTTGGGGGAGGTACTGCGGTCTGATTCGGGCTAGACCTGGACATGAAATCCCTAAGAATGAATTAATCGATATATTCTATGCTGGTTTAACTGATGAATCCAGATCCTATTTGGACAGTTGTGCTGGTTGTGTTTTCAGGAAAAGAACACCGGACGATGCAGAAGATTTGATGGGCAGGATTGCCAAAAACCATGAAGATTGGTCCGTCCCTGAACCACCTCCACCAACAAAGAAGAGGGGCATGTTTGTTCTGAGCCCCGAAGATATGCGAGAAGAAAAGAAGTCTATTAAAGAGAAAGGTATTAAAGTTGAAGATGTGAAGAATCTACCCCCTATTGAGAAGCTGTGTGAGCCAACTACTCACCCTCCTATGGTAGAGGTACACTCTCTTTTAGATTTCAACGCAAGTGACATCCCTCATGGTAAGCCTCCTGATCAATGTTTAGATGAGTTTGACAATTTTATTATGAAACAAAATCATTTTAATGAGAGGATAGAAAGACAGTTGCATGATAATTCCCTTGCTATCAAAAGACTGCTAGATGTTTTAAATAGAACAGTTAATGATGTTCAATGTCTTGTGAAGCATTTTCATATGGTTCAAACTCAGCTTGATCAAATTTCTAATGTGCAAAGAGATTTGCTTGCTAACAATGCCAAACAAGATAATTTGCAGGCTTTCGGGATTAAGACCCGAGGAGGAACTAGCACTCAAGATCCTCTCTATCCAGAGGGGCATCCGAAGAGAATCGAGCAAGATTCTCAAATGCAGGAAGAAGAAATTGTTGGCTCTCCAAAGAAGAAGAAGAAACATAAGGAGACTGACAATTCTAATGACCCTATTGCAGATGAAGAACCAGCTATTGATCCCAACAGTGTATCTATCTCCGATGCTGAGACTGAAGACGGTGCTGAACCTGAAGGTAATAATAATGAGAAGAATGATCCGCCTAAAGTTCGAGAAGAAGAAGCACCTGACAAACGTAAGAGGTACACTAAAGAAGACTTCATCGCAAGAAAACATGGGAAGGAAAGAGAACCATGGGTACAGAAACCCATGCCCTTTCCAGGTAAGTCCATCAAATCTAAAGAAGAAGAGCATTATAATAAGTTTTGTGAGTGGATTAAACCTCTTTTTCTTCAAATCCCTTTGACTGATGCTATTAAGTTACTTCCTTGTTCAAAATATATGATAGATATTGTCACTAACAAAAGAGAAGTTCCTAATGATGCAATATCTACTATGCTTGCTAACTACTCTTTCAGTGGCAAGATTCCTGAGAAGCTCGGTGATCCAGGTATACCCACCATTCCTTGCTCCATAAAGAGTAATTATGTCAAAACTGCTTTGTGTGATCTTGGAGCAGGAGTGAGTGTTATGCCTCTCTCTCTTTACGAGAGGCTTTGTTTAGAGAAACTAATTCCTACAGATATCTCCCTTCAGATGGCTGACAAGTCAACCGCTGTTCCGATAGGTATTTGTGAGGATGTTCCCGTAGAAGTTGCTAATTGTTTAATTCTTACTGATTTTGTTGTGCTTGACATGCCCGAGGATGGGAGCATGTCCATTATTCTTGGTAGACCTTTTCTTAACACCGCAGGTGCTATTATTGATTGCAATAAAGGGAAGGTTACTTTCCATGTGAATGATAAAGAACACACGGTATATTTTCCAAAGAAGACCGACAGGAGGCATGGCCTCAACTCTATAGAGAATATCGAGACCGTGAAAATTGGAGAATGGGACTGTCCACTACATGTGCCTCACAAATATAAAACTATCATGGTGGGGACAATGTCCATCAAAGTAAAGGTTTAGTAACTACTTCGTAGGAGGTGAGACTTTTTGCTCTATATATCGCCTGTTTGTTGGTAAGACTTGATCAACCTTGCTAGTATACATGTTTTATATAGATAAAAAGTTGAGCTTGTTATGTTTTCATTTGTTTTTAGTTTTGTCCTACTTGCTGTACCAAGTATTTATGTTTTTGAAGCTTCACAATACTACTAACTGCTTGTCGGGGGAAACTGTCCGCCACGAACACCTATGGGACCGGAGCCCCTTGTCTGTGTGGTACGAGGGCGGAGGGAGCACGAAGAGCAGATCGTAGCGAGCACGCGGGCAGTTTTACCCAGGTTCGGGCCGCGGTAGACGCGTAAAACCCTACTCCTGCTTGGTTGTGTATTGAGTTTGAGCGCTCGGGAGCTTGAAGAAGCAGCTACACCAAGCGCGAGAGTGATCTAGGTTCCGAACCCCCTCCACGTTGTGCATGGGCCTCCTTTTATAGTGCAAGGGGTCACCGACAGGTGTCAACGTAGGAGAAAGGGGTAAAAATGTAAAAGAGGTGGTAGTTGTAATAGTGCGGGAACAGTGGAGCTACAGTGCGGAACAGTGGTCTATACCTACTCTAACAGTGGGGGACAAGGGCATTTAATGCCCGTCGCCGTCGACCCCAAAAGCTCCCGCCCTGGCGTCTCCGTCTGCCACGGCGATGGATCCATCACCGTGGAGCGCCACCGTGTACCCCAGGCTGCACAGCCATCCGCCACGCGTCCCTGGATAGGCCCCAGGGCGACGCGTGGGCCGATGAGCTGGAGCGCGGGCACACAGCGCAGCCTTCCCGGCAAGCACCTTGCCGGGGCCTTGATCTTGCCGGGCCCGGGAGCTTGCCGCTCCCCGGGCCCTTGCCGGGGCGCATATAGCGCCGGGGCATGTCTTCTAGTCTTCCTGGCAAGCTCCTCTTGCCAGGGCCTTGTGTTAGTGGGGTAGTCTTGAGCCTGGTACGGCCTTCCCGGCAAGCTCCTCTTGCCGGGGTCTCGGTCTTATGTCTTGCATACTTTGTTTTTGAATGGTTTAATAAGGAGCAGGAAGGTCTCCGGCGAGCACGCAGTAAACCCTGCCGCGGAAAGCTGCAACTGCCCGTGCACAAGTTGGGGTACTGAGGTACCCCTACCTTAGTACACCGACAGGAGCCCCCGGGCCTGGGCCACACACGGTGCCGAGCGCTGTTGGGCCAGGCCCAAAACAGTGCACGGGCACCCGCGGCCCGCGGCGCGCCGAATCCACTTCCGTATCCGCCGCACCCCACTGTAACGGCACGCGTCGATCGCGGCGCCGTGGGATGGGACGTGCCCACGATCTCTTAATGGAAAGGGCGAAACGCCCCCCACTCCCCCATAAAAGCAGAGGAAGCGGGCGCGGTTCCCCTCCTTGCGCTTTCATTGCATCGTCTTCCTTCTCCAAAGATTCTCTCTTGCGCTCTGCCTCCACACCTCCGCCGCCGCCGAGCTCTTCGTTCCCCTCCTTCCGCCGCGTCCGCCATGGCCCCAAAGACCGACAAGGCGAAGGCGGAGAAGTCCAAGAGGGAAAAGTCGGAGCAAGCGGCGAAGCTCATCGCGTACCGGAAGCAGCATCTCGTCTTCCCGCCGAAGCTCGGCGTGCGGGAGCTCTGGAACAAGTATTACTTGTTCTGGGCCAAGGAAACCGACGCGCACCCCCGCACGCGAGCATATCCGGCCGCCGCCAAGGACAGCTATCCCGGCGGGTACTACTTCTTCGCAGCCTTTTTTCATTGTGGTCTCTGTCCTCCTTTCTCAAACTTCTTCTGCGACATCATGAACACATACGGCCTCCATCTGCTTGACTTCACCCCCAACGCCATCCTCACCATGGCGGTTTTCGCACACATGTGCGAAAACTTCATAGGAGTACACCCAAATGTAGCCCTTTTTAGGCACTTCTTCACTCCTAGAGCCGAGGCCGATGCCCCCCTCTCCGGAGGAATTTCTTGGGTTTTCCGTCTGAATAAAAAGGGTGCGTACTTGCCGGGGGAGCTCCGCGGCAAGTGGGAGGAATGGCGGGCGGAGTGGTGCTGGATCGTCGAAGACCAGCCGCAAGCCTTCACCGCGCCGCGCACAACGCCCATCGTGCGCGGCAGGGACTGGAGTGAGCTAGATTCGGACGACATCAAGCTCGACATCGCCCTCGTCCGGATTCTTCGTCTTCGGATGGCCAAGCTGTCAGTTGCTGAGGTGGGCGCAGATTTCCTCCGCCGGCGCATCGCCCCTCTCCAAGACCGGAAGAGGCCGGCCTGGGAGTACGGCGGCCCGGCAGACATAATGAGGCTGCGCCCCGGGCTCAACTTCAACTTCACCACGCTGGAGCTGAAGGGGATGGTCCGGGAACTCTTCAAGTACGACCCGGCACACCCCGAGTGGTTCAGGCCTCCCCGGGAAGTGGTGCCGCTCTGCAACAACATCGTCAGGGATCGCATCCTCGCCATGATGCCCATGTGTGATTCGCACGGCGTGGACCGCACGTGGATCGCTCCCAAGCCCATCGACGTCCTCAACTTCTACGACAACCTCGCAGAGGTGGCGAAGAACAAGAACGACCTCAAGGAGCACACGCGGGACACCACCGACCAGGAGATCGCCTACATAGCTTCCCGGGCTGAAGAGGCCGCCGCAGCCGCGGCGGCAGGAATTTTTGGATATCCGCCTGAAGAGGCGGAAGCTGCGGACGCGTCCACCCAGGCGGAGGAGGCGGAGATCCGTAGGTTGCTGAAGCTTCCTCCCGACGCGCTCGCTGGGGTCTCCTCGCTGAGGCACTCCGGGATCCACGGGATCGCGGCCGAGGCCGCGGCAATGGAGGGTACCGCCGGAGGGAGCAGAGGCGCCGCGAGGGGCGGAGGCGCCAAGGGAAAGGGGGCCGCAGCGCAGGACGCTGGGCCCAGTGAGCCGGCCGGGGAAGAGGAGGAGGAGGAGGCCGAGGACTCCGGCGGATCCACGGAGCTCTACGCCGATGACCTCTCCTCGTCGGAGAGCTCCCCGCCCCCGGCAAGTCCAAGGCAGTCCCCGGCGAAGCGTCTCCGCAAGGCGGCGACGGGGGAGAGGGCGCAGGCGCCCCGGCAACAGCCAGCTCGCCGGGCAGCTCCCCGGGGGAGCCAAGCCGCGCCAAGGCCGTCCGGCGCACCAGCCACAGCGGAGTCGGCCCGTGCGCGGACCACGACGGAGGCGCCTCGCAGGCCGGCGGCGAGCCGGCAGGGGTCTTCTCGGAGCGGAGCAGCGGCTCCGCCCGCTCCTCGGGCGCCGGCTACCACGGGGGCTGGGTCTTCGCAGCCCCCAGCCCCGGTGAACACCAAGCGCGCGAGGGAGTCTTCGTCTTCCGCTCCTCGCGCCGACGCGCCCACGGTGGAGTATGATTTCTCCGCCCTGCGCGAGGACGACGAGGAGGACCAGGAGTAAGGATCCAAGACCTTACATCTTCTTGATTTTTTGTCTTGGTTTTTTTTTGTTGATGCTGACTCTGTTCATTGCTCTGATTTCAGGACCCTGGCCCATCGCGCGGCGAAGAAGGCCAAGGCGCCCGAGGTCGAGGTCGCGGAAGACTCAGCAGCCGCGGCAACAGGGGTGTGCCGGAGCCGAGCCTGCCGGACCCGAGCGCTGCTCCGAGGAGCAGCCCCCAGCGTAGCCCGCAGCGCAGCCCCCAGCGTAAGTCTGGGGTTTACTCTTTTCGCTTGTCGGGGCACGCCTGAGGATTTGGTCTTGTCTTTATACCTTGATGTTTCTTGTCTTGTTCTGCGCAGAGATGGAGCCACAGCGGGAAGAGCGCCCGGAGACCATCGTAGAGGAGCCGCGGGCCCCGCCGTCCCCGCCAAGGCAGAACTCTCCGGCAAGGGAGAGTGCTCCGCCAAGGGTGGGTACTCCGCCAAGGCAGAGTACCCCGCCAAGGGCGAGCAGCCCGGCGAGGGTGGCCACTCCGCCAAGGCCGAGCTCCCCGACGAGGGAGCCCGCCGCCGAGGACGTCCGCCAAGGTATGTTCTGTGACTCGTCTTCTTGGCTTGCCTCTTTTTGGATATTTGCTTGAATCTTGAACTTCTTTTTCTTCTTCTTCTTTTTAGATCTTCCTCCTCCTGAGCCCATGGAGACGGAGGTTATCAACCTCGAGGAGGAGGGCGCGCAGGGCGGCGGCGGCGACGCTCCTGTCGTCGAGGAGATGGCTGAGGCCGCCGAGCCGGCCGCGCAGGAGACTGCCCCGGCTGCGGACGCAGCGGCTGGGGAGGGGGACGGCGACCGCACCGCCGGCCCGGAGGCGGCGGGAGCATCGGATGCTGCTCCGGCCACCGGCCCCTCCGCCAGCAAGGAGCAGGGGTATTATCTTGAGGCCCCCAACGGCGTCTTCATCCAGATGCCTTGGGGGTCTTCATCACGAGCTCCCGCGGAGGGCGAGGCGTTCGACGGCGAAGTCCTCGCCTCCGCAGGCCTGAAGATCGTCGAGGCGCCCGGCGGGAGTGAGGGGCCCGAGGAGGAGAGGTTGCTCCACCAGCTCCTGGCCCTTTACCGGGCCAGGCAGGCGAAGCTCGCCTCCCGGGAGGCCCTTGCCGCCAAGGCCGTCGCGGAAATGGAGAAGCGTGCGGCGGAGCTCAGCGCCGCCAACCAGGCGGCCCTCCGCGAGGTGGCGGAGGAGCGCGAGCGTCTCGCCGGCGAGTACCAGGAGTGGGTGCTCGAGAAGGCTGAAGCTGATGAGCAGCAGCGTCTCGCCGGGGTGGAGATGTCCCGGCGAGAGGGAGAGCTCGCGCAGCGGAAGGTCGAGCTGGACTCCCATGAGGAGGACCTTGCCGCTCGCGAGGCTGCCCTTGGCGGGGAGCTGAAGGAGGCGAAAGCCGCCGCGGTTGCCGCGGAAGACGCCAAGAAGGAGCTCGCCGCCAAGGTTGAGCAACTGGAGAAGGCGCTGAAGGTGAGCGCAGAGAAGGTTGCCGCGCTCATCTTGGAGCGCGAGAAGGACGCTCACACAAACTCCGAGCTTCAGGTGAGTCTCTCCAAGAGGGGCGACGAGTTGAAGGCCGCCAAGGACTCCATCGAGGACTTGGAACTGAAGGTCACCACTCTGAAGGATTCGCTCGACGCTGCCCGGGCTCAGGAGAACAAGCTGAAGGAGGAGCTCCGCAAGGAGCGGACCTTGGTGGACAGCGTCAACAAGGCATCCGAGCTCTTCCGCCAGACCATCGAGGTATGGACCGAAGACTTGGTTCCTTCTGCGTCCAACATTGACCAGGAGCTGCTGGCGCTGAAGGTCGAACACCTCATCTACTCGCCGGATCCGGATCTCCCGCACAGCGCCAAGCTCAGCCTCTTCTTCAGAGGGATCGCGCCGGCCCTTGCAGGTCTCCGGAACCGCATCCCCGCGCAGCTGGCCGAGGAGTCGCGCCTGCTCTGCGCGGGAACTCTAGAGCGGGTGCTGACGAAGATCGTGTACCGCAACCCGGGGATCAATCTCACCAACGTTCTTCGCAGCTTGCCGGCTGATGCAGACACGGAGGCCCTGAAGGAGCAGGTCGCCCACATCATCGCCAAGGTGGCTAGGCTTGGCAGGAAGGAGGGCGACCGCGTAGATTAGGGCTCCATTATCTTTATCTTTTTGTTGCTGCACATTATGTTATGAACTTATTAGTCCATTGTGACAAGTTATCCTTTGTAAGATATTTACTTTATTTTGATCAATCAGTGCAATGTCATCTTCCTTGTCTTAATCCTTGACTTTGTATGTTTTTCACCCTACGCTCCCGGGGAGCTTGCCGGCAAGGGGCCTTTGCCGCGAGCGCTGAGTGCTGGACTCTGAGCAGCCTGCTGGCCAAGGTCTTCGCCGGCAAGCAACCTTGCCGCAGCTAGTCGCAACGCACTTATCTTGCTGAGCGTACTCGGAAACGAAGCAAGGGCGCGACACTTGTCGCAGCTCACTTAAATCGTTGAGTGAACTCGAAAACAAGATAAGGGTGCGGCAAGCTACGGGTAGGTTCCTCTGCGCACAGGTTTTCCATACAAAGTGTGATTGTTCAAGGAAGACAACTAAAATTTAAAATTTGAACTGGTCAAATTCTAACAACTTATCTCTCATATGTTGCTTGCTTATGTTGCTTGCTTTCCGGTAAGACTTCTCTTTCTTGAACAGCACTTGGTTCCTCCTCCACCTCCTTCCC
This sequence comes from Secale cereale, assembly GCA_902687465.1. Taxonomy (NCBI): domain Eukaryota; kingdom Viridiplantae; phylum Streptophyta; class Magnoliopsida; order Poales; family Poaceae; genus Secale; species Secale cereale. The sequence continues at coordinate 11,824,336 of LR738710.1, read as the reverse complement.
CCCGGCAAACTTGTGCGCGAGGAACGTTCCTTCTGCTTAAGAGGAAAGAAAAGGGAGAGGGAAACAAGCATATGGCCTTTCGGCATGCTAATGCTTACCGTATACTTGAGTGTTGCACCAAATGCCAAACAGAACATGCAAATAGCAAAGAAAAGCATGCAAAAGGCGATCGGTGCGAAAAACACAAAAACTTTACTGATGCACGGGGTCTGCGCCCGGCTTTGTACAAAGGGTTACATGCAACAGCGGCAAAGCTTGTACAAAAAGGTGGTTGCCGGAGCGGATCACGGCAACCGCGCCTTAGGGGTGAAACTTGCGAAGATGCTCTATGTTCCAGGAGTTGCTCACCGGTAAGCCTTCTTCGGTCTCGAGGCGGACAGCGCCGGGCCTCGTAACTTGTCTCACCCGATAAGGGCCTTCCCACTTCGGCGTCAACTTGTTGGAATTCTTGGCGGACTGAACGCGTCGAAGAACAAGGTCGCCTTCCTCGAGACTCCTGGCCTTGACTTTGCGGCTATGGTAGCGGCGCAAAGCTTGCTGGTATCGAGCAGCTCGTACAGCAGCCTGGAGACGTCCCTCCTCGAGGAGCAATGCGTCATCTTGCCGCAGTTGCTCTTGCTCGAGCTCATCATAAGCGAGTACTCGAAGAGATCCGTATACGAGTTCTGTGGGGAGAACTGCCTCTGCTCCATAGACTAGAGCAAAGGGTGTCTGTCCGATGGCTCGACTTGGTGTCGTTCTGATTGACCAAAGAGCCGCCGGTAGCTCCTCTATCCAATTTCTTCCGCACTTGCGCAGCCTGTCAAAGGTCCTCGTCTTTAGTCCACGCAGCACTTCAGCATTTGCCCTCTCCGCTTGACCGTTGCTCCTCGGGTGAGCAACAGAAGCGAAACAGACCTTGGCGCCAAGGTCTTGGACGTACTGCATGAAGGTGCGACTGGTGAATTGCGTACCGTTGTCGGTGATGATCCTGTTAGGGATCCCGAAACGGCAAACAATCGACCTGAAGAACCTGACTGCTGACTGTGCTGTCACCTTCCTCACCGGCTCCACTTCTGGCCACTTTGTGAACTTGTCGATTGCAACGTACAAGTACTCAAAGCCCCCGACAGCACGAGGGAAAGGGCCGAGGATATCGAGCCCCCAGACCGAGAAGGGCCATGACAAAGGGATTGTTTGGAGAGCTTGAGCTGGCTGATGAATCTGCTTTGCATGGAACTGGCACGCTTCACACTTGGTTACTAGCGCAGTTGCATCTTGGAGGGCTTCTTGCCAAAAGAACCCTTGCCGGAAAGCTTTCCCGGCAAGCGCCCTAGCGCCAATGTGGTGGCCGCATATGCCTCCGTGTATTTCCGCCAACAGCTTCTGTCCATCTTCTCTGGAGATGCACTTCAGTCTGACACCACTGAGTCTTCTTCTGTACAGCTCGTTATCCACGAACTGATACATACTTGACTGCCTGGTTATCTTCTCTATCTCTTGAGGGTCGTCGGGAAGTTCTCCAGTTTGAAGAAAACGGACGATTTGCTGCGCCCATGCCGGAGCCCGAGGCTCGACGGCAAGGACTAAAGGCTCGAGGGCCGCTGCGGGAACCTCAGCTTCTACGGCAAGGACCTCTGGTTCTGCCGGAGCTGACGGTCCCCCGGCAAGCTCGCCGGGGCGAGGCTTGCCGGGAACACTTGCTTCAACTGTACAAGCCTGAGGACTTGCAGGAGCAAACTGTTCCTCAGCGTTCTGGTTGTTGATCTTGGGGACCTTGGCGGCGGTTTCAGGAAGATCCGTCGGCAAGTAGTCGCCGGAGACCAACTTTCTCTTCTTGGACTGCCCAATCGATGGTGTAACGGATGGCTGAGTCAGCTTGAGTAAGAAGGTCCCTGGTTCCACAGGCAACTTCACCGAAGCGCACTTTGAAAGGCCGTCTGCAATTTCATTCTGAGCTCTCGGGACGTGCTCCATCTGCAGACCTTCAAAGTGCTCCTCAAGCTTCCTCACTTCATCGACATAAGCTTCCATCAAAGGGCTCTGATAGCTCTTGTTAACTTGCCGGACCACCAACTGAGAATCGCCCCGCACAATCAGCTTTCTGATCCCAAGTTCGGCCGCAATCCTGAGGCCGGCGAGCAAGCCTTCATATTCTGCAGTGTTGTTTGTCGCTTGCTCCCTGGGAAAGTGCATCTGGATAACATATTTGAGGTGCTCTCCGGTGGGCGCGATGAGTACCACGCCGGCACCGGCGCCTTGCAGCGAGAAGGCACCGTCAAAATACATTACCCATTCACTTGTCGCTTCTTGTACGGGTGCGCTTGTTTCTTGAACTTCTTCATCTGGTGTTGGGGTCCACTCAGCTATGAATTCTGCCAAAGCTCGGCTCTGTATCGTTGAAGTACTTTCAAATTTGAGTCCAAAGCTTGACAGTTCCAGTGCCCACTCAACGATCCTGCCTGTTGCTTCTGGATTGTGCAATATCCTCTTCAGCGGAAAGCGAGTGACCACTGTTATCTCATGGGCTTGGAAGTAATGGCGCAGCTTTCTCGAGGCCATGAGGAGGCCAAAAAGCAATTTTTGCACACCGGAGTATCTTGACCTAGCCCCCTGGAGAAGGGAACTTACAAAATACACTGGGCGCTGCACCATCTTCTTCCGCACCTCTCCTTGCTCCTGCGCAGAGTCATCCTTGTCGGGGCCAGAGCTTGCCGGAGCAGCCCCCTGCTTGTCGCTGGATTCGCTTGCCGGTGGTGCTGACTCCTCGTCGGACTCCCTCTCCGCTACTAACGCAGCACTAACCACCTGGTTGGTTGCCGCTAAGTATAGCAACAACTTTTCCTGTGGTCTAGGTGCGACAAGTATAGGAGTGGAGGACAGGTACCGTTTCAAATCCTGCAACGCCGCCTCCGCTTCCGGAGTCCACTTCATGGGACCTGCCTTCTTCAAGATTTTGAAGAAAGGTAGGGCGCGTTCTGCAGATTTTGAAATGAACCTACTGAGGGCAGCCACACAACCTGCAAGCCTCCTGACATCCTTGACGCGCTTTGGGGCCTCTATCTGCTCAATGGCTTTAATCTTGTCGGGGTTGGCTTCAATCCCCCTCTGTGATACAAAGAACCCGAGAAGCTTGCCGGAGGGAACTCCAAAGACGCACTTCTCGGGGTTCAACTTGAGCTGTATCCTGCGCAGGTTCTGAAACGTTTCTTCCAAGTCTTGAATCAGGGTTTCCTTGCTCTTGCTCTTCACCACGATGTCATCCATGTAAGCTTCTACATTTCTGTGGATCTGTGGCTCAAAAGCAGTGTATACTACCCTTGCAAAGGTTGAGCCTGCATTCTTCAATCCAAATGGCATGCGGATAAAGCAATAAGTGCCACATGGAGTAATAAATGCAGTCTTCTCTTCATCTTCCTTGGCCATGAAAATCTGATGATAGCCTGAGTATGCATCAAGAAAACAGAGTAGCTCACATCCGGCAGTGGAGTCAACGATCTGGTCAATGCGCGGCAAAGGGAATGGATCCTTGGGACATGCTTTATTCACATCGGTGAAGTCTATACACAGTCTCCACTTCCCGTTGGCCTTGCGCACGACGACTGGATTTGCCAACCACGTCGGATGAATCACACCTCTAACTAGGCCTGCTGCCTCTAGCTTCTTGATTTCTTCGTTGATGAACTCTTGACGCTCCACGGCTTGCTTCCTCACTTTCTGCTTGATAGGCCGCGCATGAGGACAGAGAGCAAGCTTGTGCTCAATCACCTTCCTGGGAACACCGGGGATGTCAGATGGTTGCCAGGCAAATACATCGACATTCGCCCGCAGGAAGGCAATGAGCGCGCTTTCCTATTTGCTGTCAAGGGCGGCACTGATGGTGAAGGTACCACCAGTGCCGTCCTCCTTTGCGGACACTTTCTTGGTTGCCGGAGGAGCAGCCATTCCTTTCTTACTCTTGCCGGTGGAGCTCGATGGAACGTCCTCGACGGCAGCGCAGCACTCCGAGGAGGTGCGGTTGCCGGAGTGGGTCCCAGAGCACTTGCCGGACTTGGTCTTCGTCTTCTTCCCCCCGGGAGCTTCAGCGGCAAGAGTATCCTTCTCGGCCGCAGCTGCCGCATCCCGGTAGATCTTGTCGGCGCAGACAAGCGCGTCCTTCTTGTCGCCGTGGACAGTGATGACGCTTATCGGCCCCGGCATCTTCAGCACGTTGTAGGCATAGTGGGAAACTGCCATGAACTTGGCGAGGGCAGGACGGCCGAGTATTCCATTGTAGGGCAATGGAATATCAGCGACGTCGAAAGTGATGCGCTCAGTCCTGAAGTTGAGCTCCCCGCCAAAGGTCACCGGCAGAGTGATCTTTCCCTTGGGCTTGCTCCTTCCCGGGTTGATTCCTTGGAATGAACCGGTCTCTTCGAGCTCGCCATCTTGTATCTGGAGCTTCTTGATCACAGCGGAGGAGATCAAGTTCAGCCCGGCCCCGCCGTCAACCAACATTTTGGTGACCTTGAGGTTGCGGATGGTGGGTGAGACCAGCATCGGCAAGCACCCGACCGTAGTGGTGCGGTCAGGGTGATCCTCAAGATCAAAAATGATGGGCGTGCTGGACCATTTGAGGAGCCTGCGCGACTCCACGGGCGGCTCCGCTGCGTTTACCTCACGCACCCACTGCTTTAGTTGGCGGTGGGAGGTGTGCAGGGAGGCGCCACCGTCGACGCACAGGACCTCCATGGCCTTCTGGAACTCCTGCTCGCTGTTCTCCTCATCCTCCATGTCTTCGTCGTCATCTTCTTCGTCGTTGTCGCGGCCCCGGGGAGGTCGATCTCCTTGCCGTTGCTTAGCCTTGCCGCGGCGTCCTCCCCGGCCGTTGAACGGCCGCTTCTTGCTGGGCTCCTCCCCGCCACCTTGGGCCTTCTCCTTGTCGCGCCTCTCGTACTCAGCTTTCTGCTGCTCGACGAGGTATTCGACGCGCTTGCAGTTGGAGAGATCATGACCCTTGGTGCGGTGGATCTTACAGTATTGCTTGTCGGAGCTACCCGGCTTGTCGGCCGCCGCTGCAGGGGCAGGCTCCTTGCCGGAACCGCCAGCCTGCGCTTGCTTGGCGGGGGCCTCCTTGCCGGACTTCTCGACGGCAAGCACCTCTTTCTTGTCCTTCCTTCTGTTGTTCCGCCGCCGGCTCTTCTTTGCCGGGGCGGCGTCGTCGCTGTCGCTTCCTCCTGCGCCAGTATCCTCCCCGGGGAGTCTCCTCCCCTCTTCCGCGCGTGCGCACTTGTCAGCAAGAGCGTAGAGCTCGCTGACGTCCCGAATCTTCGTCATCGCCATCTCTTCACGCATGCGGCGGTTACGCACGTTCTGATGGAACGCGCTGATAACCGCGGCAGGGTGAACGTCAGGGATGTTGTGCTGCACCCGGCTGAAGCGTTGGATATACTTGCGCAGGGTTTCGCCTTCCTTCTGGGCCAAAATGTGGAGATCGCTCTCCTAGCCGTGGGGTTTGTGGCCGCCGGTGAAGGCGCCAACAAACTGGTGGCAGTGGTCGGCCCAAGAAGAGATGGATCCTTCCGGCAAGTGCATAAGCCACGAACGAACGTTCGGCTTTAGCACGAGCGGGAAGTAGTTCGCCAAGATCTTCTCGTCGCGCCCCCCGGCGGCTTGCACTGCGATGGTGTAGACGCTGAGAAACTCCGAGGGGTGCGTCTTGCCGTCGTACTTCTCCGGTACGTCGGGCTTGAAATTCTTCATGCTGGGCCACTGGACGCGCCGCAGCTCGCGGGTAAACGCAGGGCAGCCTGCCGCGTACGGCAAGTCGCCTGGCTCACCGGGCGCGTGCGCGTCGACAGTGTCCCCAGCTCTCTTGTCTGATTGTCGCCGAGCTTCTCGGCGGCGCTCGATTGTGGTCCGAGCGTCTTCTTCTCGCCGGTCGTCGAGGACCTGGCGCTGGTCCCGACGGGCCCGCGGGTCCGACGAGGCTGTGGAGCCGTCGTCGGCGTTGTTCCGGCGGGGCGGCGTCTTCTGCTTCCGCGGCGGGGAATGCATGCTTGTCGCGCCCCCGGCAGTCTTGTCGCCGACAGCCTTCATCTTCTCAGCTTGCCGCGGCCGTGAGGTCGACGGCTGCTGTGGAGAATCGTTGTTGGCGAAGTCTATCAGGCTCCGGATGGTGGCCCTCCATTCTTCGGCCTTGTCGGCCGCTGGAGGAAAGTCGAGGAGCAGTTGCGCCCTTGCGAGCGCTTCTGCCGGAGTGGAGGGGAACGCGGGCGAGCGGTGCGAGGAGCGGGATACGCTCGGACTTCTAACAACGTTAGAAGGAGCGGGGTCCCGCGCCGGCGCCTTCGCTTTGCTTGTGCCCGGACGGGGGTCCGGGGCGTCCCGCGAGCCTCCGGTTTGGCCTTGCCCCAGCAAGCGGATACCACCTCCCGTGGTATGGCGCTGCTGGGTCGTCGTGTGCTGAGATGGACGCGGCGCGTCCACGGAGACCGAGGTTCGGTCGTCCGTCCTGTTCTTGGATCTGGTGGCGCCGTGAGTGTCCTCACCGGCGGCCACCCTTCCGACGGCATCTCCCCCGCCCACCGTTGGCTCTGGTGGCGGCGGGTGAGACGCAGACGGGCCTCCGACCTCCGAAGCCTTCTTCTTTGGGGCCATGGAGTTGTCGCTGATGAAGTTGCTGATGAAGCTGGAGAGGTTGATGAAGAATGCGCCCGCGCGAATGCCGGATCAGGTTCGCACAACCTCGACGCCCCCTACCTGGCGCGCCAAAGATGTCGGGGGAAACTGTCCGCCACGAACACCTATGGGACCGGAGCCCCTTGTCTGTGCGGTACGAGGGCGGAGGGAGCACGAAGAGCAGATCGTAGCGAGCACGCGGGCAGTTTTACCCAGGTTCGGGCCGCGGTAGACGCGTAAAACCCTACTCCTGCTTGGTTGTGTATTGAGTTTGAGCGCTTGGGAGCTTGAAGAAGCAGCTACACCAAGCGCGAGAGTGATCTAGGTTCCGAACCCCCTCCACGTTGTGCATGGGCCTCCTTTTATAGTGCAAGGGGTCACCGACAGGTGTCAACGTAGGAGAAAGGGGTAAAAATGTAAAAGAGGTGGTAGTTGTAATAGTGCGGGAACAGTGGAGCTACAGTGCGGAACAGTGGTCTATACCTACTCTAACAGTGGGGGACAAGGGCATTTAATGCCCGTCGCCGTCGACCCCAAAAGCTCCCGCCCTGGCGTCTCCGTCTGCCACGGCGATGGATCCATCACCGTGGAGCGCCACCGTGTACCCCAGGCTGCACAGCCATCCGCCACGCGTCCCTGGATAGGCCCCAGGGCGACGCGTGGGCCGATGAGCTGGAGCGCGGGCACACAGCGCAGCCTTCCCGGCAAGCACCTTGCCGGGGCCTTGATCTTGCCGGGCCCGGGAGCTTGCCGCTCCCCGGGCCCTTGCCGGGGCGCATATAGCGCCGGGGCATGTCTTCTAGTCTTCCTGGCAAGCTCCTCTTGCCAGGGCCTTGTGTTAGTGGGGTAGTCTTGAGCCTGGTACGGCCTTCCCGGCAAGCTCCTCTTGCCGGGGTCTCGGTCTTATGTCTTGCATACTTTGTTTTTGAATGGTTTAATAAGGAGCAGGAAGGTCTCCGGCGAGCACGCAGTAAACCCTGCCGCGGAAAGCTGCAACTGCCCGTGCACAAGTTGGGGTACTGAGGTACCCCTACCTTAGTACACCGACACTGCTTCAAGTTTTCAGAGAGTTTCGCAGCTTTTTGAACTTCGAAAAAATTTCAACAGTGAAGTTTTCAGAAAAATTCCAGAAAAATTAAAATAAAAATTTCCACGTCGGGAGAGACCCAGAGGGGCCTGGGGCCAGCCAGGGGGACCCACTAGTGGCCTAGGCGGCCAGCTGGCGCGGCCCAGCCCCTGGCCACGCCCATAGGGCGCCTGGGGCCCACAGGGCCCCCCTCCAGGTATGTCTTCTTCCTCCCTCCCTCTCTTTCTCCAAAAACTCGAGTTCTGCTCTTGTTCTTGTGTTCTTGCTGTTCTTGGAGGCGATTCTTCGATCTCTCTCTACAGCCTATCATTTGAGCTGAAATTTTGAGCAAATACTCCCTGGTATGTGACTCCTCCACCCCTCCAATTAGATTTTCGATTGGTGGCTTCATTTGTGAGTATTTAGTAGTTCTTGGTGCTGTATAGATGAGCTTGCATGCATATGTAGAAAGTTATTTTTCAAGTTTTGATGCAAGTTTATGCCTTGGGCAAGTGAGTTGAGTAGTTTGCCTTAGCTCACTTTGTTTTAATCCTCGTTTTTGTAAATTGTAAAAAATTTCAGAAATGAGTTTGTTAGGAAGGGCAAAAGGGTGGCTTGAGAAGAGGAGGCCCGCACACTCCGATCGAGTTACTAGAGCCGCAGCTTCACCATCAACTGCTAGGGTGAGCTATAATGAAGATCATGTGCCCCTGGAGTTGTTGGAAGATACAAGTCCAGCACGTGCGATGACATTTCCGTGTGATGAATTCATGGAAGCTGCGGGAATCAAGGATGAGTTTTATAATCTTTGTGCTAATGCAGGTTTGACACAACTCGTCACGAGCCGTGTTACTCAGTATCAAAAACTCACCTCCAGTTTCATTAACAGTTTTAGATATAATCCTGATTCAGGTGCTATTGAGTTTAAAATTTATAATGATCTCATCACCATGACTTTGGTAAATTTTTGTGAAATAATAGGTGTGCCGAACGTTGGGAGGACGGCTAGATTGGCCACTCAGCCCGCTGAGCTAAAAACCGTCATCAACTCTCTCTGCAGCATGGGTACGAGGGATATTCATCGGTCGAAGATCTCCAGCATCTTATTTCCTCACCTCAGATATTTTGCATATTATATTGCTAGAGGGGTGTTAGCTCGTGACAACACGAGCAACATTTCTGCTCCGGATATTGCTATCATGGCGGTAGCCCTCTCAGGGAGGTCTGATTATAATCTGGGTGCCTTAATTGCTCGACGCCTTGCTATGAACGGTAACAAGGGAGACTTATATGGTGGCGTTTATGCCACACTTATCTTAGAACATCTTGGAGGCACCCCACACCCTGATGATACTCCTTTTACTTATTCAAGCTTTGATCTTGCTGCTATGAAAAGGCATAAGTTTGTTACCATGGGTTCTGAGCTTGATAATCTTATTTATATCTTGCGTTTCGGAACTGCCGCGGAACGCGAGATCCGTCTACCTGCACCTCTTTTGTTTGATTTTTCTCGCAGGAACGGACGGTCTTTTGATGTTGTCCAGTTCGATGAGTTCATGGTCCAGTATCAGTTTCATAACCCCATGGAGGGGGTTGTGCCCGACGAGGAGGGGCACGGTGAGATACCACCTTTTCAGGGAGAAACCGCCACCGAGTTTGGTGAAGGTTCTTCCTCTGTTTGGCGTTCGGAACCTTCCTCATGGGAGACTCCGAGGAGTTCGGTGTACGCGCCAGCATCCTTCTACGACCCTTGGACTCACCACCATACCCCCGGAGCAGGAGGCTCCTGGGGGCAGTAGCTGCTACCAACTTAGGCCAAAAGCCTAAGCTTGGGGGAGTACGTGCCCCTCTCACTTTTCCATTGTATTATCCGTTCTATTCGCTTTGATCTTTTCGAAGTTTTTGCCCGTTCTTCTTTATTTCTCTCTTTGCAAAAACAACAAAAAGATTTCCTCTTTCTTTTGCTTTTATTCAACCTTTGAAAAACCCAAAAAGATTTCCTTTTCTCTTTAGTTTGCTTTGCTTTCAGAGTTCAGCTCGAGTCCGTGATGGCATGTAATTATATTTCCTACGTTCGATCGTGCAAGTGACAAGCAGTAATGACGAAGATCGACTAAAGGGAAGCAACAAGGAAGACCGGTATGAACTCTTTTTGTTTCTACTTTTGTACATATGCCTGTACTTATGATCTAGAGACCAGCTTGTAGCGACATAGTGCTATGTTTACAATGCTCTTCCAGTGGTTCATGCTTTCCTTGGGGCTAGTTTAGAATAACTAGAGTATATAATATGTTATTGAAATGATCTACATGCATTGCACTGTTCATAGTCTGGTATACTAAGGTGGTATTTCCCTTTAGAGAATTTTTGGATTGACTTGGCACATGCTTACACATGTTTAAGACTAAAAAGTCTACTCTGCCTTGATGATCTTTGAGTTTTCGAATAGTTATATCACTTTCATGCCCGATTCAATGTTGCTTTGTCGCTCTGCATGATTATGACCGTTATTGCTCTTTAGTTGGTCGCTTCCCAGTCTTTTGCTAAACCTCCACCTATACTAAGCGGACTGACTGCTTGTGCATCCAAAATCCTTAAAACCTGTTATGCCAAATGAGTCCACCATACCTTCCTATACATGGTATTTACCTACCATTCCTAACGAAGACTTTCGTGTACCATCTCGAAATTCATCAAAAGCATTTCTCTTTTGTGCCTATGTTTTAGCTCATGAGGAAGTAGTAGTTAATCCATAATCTTTTTAAGTTGGACAAGTTTCACCCCTGGCTTGCATGTATAATGTGCAAACCCCTAATACGAAAAGGAACTGGCATAGAGTGCGCCCGGCTCAAAAAGATAATATAACAAACAAACCCTCCTTCACGCTTTGTTCATGAGAAATCAGAAAACTTTGGCAGTGATAAACAAAGGAGATTAAGAGGATGTGATCGTCCTCATGCGGGAGCCGTTCCTCGAGACTTGTCCACTCAAAAAGTGATTGAGTTATCTGCTAGCATTCGTTGACAAAATATGCACCTCTCAAAACGTTTTTACCTCTGTTTTTAAAACCAAGAGCTCTGGTACATGTTTAGTTTTTGTTTCCGATCACGGGTTTTCAACTTTGCCAACAAAAGCCACGGTTCGAGAGTCTCCACCTTCTTTCTTCAAAGCACTAACTAGGAGAGCATAATTGTCATTCTGAGTGTAATGTGCATTGTCCCAAAGTATTACATTGTCTTCTGCATACTTGTGATATGATTTATTCTGAAATTCTTAGTTCTAGTCTCTTTTAAAAACTCTGGAGGAGTCTCTGCATTTATGTTTTGCTTCACTCATGGAGGCTAGCGAGATACCACCCTAATATGCTCAAGCTATGTGCAATGTAATCTTGTTTTGATTTTCAGTAGTATATTATTTACTTTTAAGTATTTGTGACTGGTCACTTGAAAGAAGGACTGCTCCTTGTATTGTCCTCATAGTACTGTTTCAATACTTGCTAGACTCTTTTCGTAGTACATGCTTATATACATCTAATGAAGCAAAAGAGTTTGTCAAAGTTTTCTTTGTCGCGTCCAGTTCGTTGAACTGAATTGCTTGAGGACAAGCAATATGCTAAGCTTGGGGGAGTTGATACGTCTCAAACGTATATACTTTTCCAAACACTTTTGATATTGTTTTGACCTCATTCTTGCATGATTTGAACTAAACTAACCCGGACTGACGCTGTTTTCAGCAGAGCTGCCTCTATGGTTTTATTGTGTGCAGGAAAACGGATTTTTAAGTATCTCAGAAAAATCCACGAAAAATCACAGAAAATCCACGCACCCGAAGGAACCAGGAGCCAGAAGTGGGGCCAGAGGGGGGCCAGGGGGTGCCCAGGCGCCCTGTGGGCGCGCCCCCCTGGGCCGCGCCGGGGGGTCGCCTGGGTGGGGCCCACACCCCCTGGTGCCCTACTTTGCCTCGTATTTTTACTCGTGATGCGGAAACCCCAGATCAGAAGTTCTTTTCGCAGTTTTCCGTCGCGAAGCCGCCGCCACCCTCTGTTCTTCCTCGGGAGGGCTAATCTGGAGGCTGAATTGGCCTTCGGAGAGAGGAGATCGTCGCCATCGTCATCATCATCACCACTCCATCATCCCTCCATGACTTCCCCTTCCATGTGTGAGTAATTCCCCTGCTGTAGGCGAAGGGGATGGTAGGGATTGGATGAGTTAGATCATGTAATAGTTTGTCAGATCGTTGGGGGCATGTTGCCTATCATCTACTATGGTGTTTATCATCTTTGCTTCAACTTGTTATTCTTAATGCTTGACACTTAGGGCCCGAGTGCCATGATTTCATATCTGAACCATATGTGTTTGCATGAATATATTTGTGTTCGTGATCCTATCTATGAGTTGTTTGCACCTATTACGGTTCGGAACCGGCGATCCCAAAAGTGACAGCTTGGGACACCAAAGGGGATGGTCCGTAGTTTGAGGATTACATGTATCCATTGAGTTCATTGCTTTGTTCCGGTGCTCTTTGACAGGAGCACCTTAATATCCATAAGTTCCTTTTGGCCCCGTTCGTAGCGGGATGGTAGGACAAAAGATGTTGTGCAAGTTCTTATTGCAAGCACGTACAACTATCTATGGGATACATGCCTAATGTTTGATATTTGCCTAGATGATCATTACTTTTCCGTGTGCCGTGCCCCAAGTTAGAATCTATCTCATCCATGCAGCGCCCAACCATCCATCTCCCTAGCCTACAGTGTTTTAAATCCTGCTGGTTACTAGTTGCTATTCTTGCCATTTACTTTTGCTATTTACTTTTACTGTTTACTTTTACTATCACTATCATCACTATCATATCACTGTTACCACTTATCTTTTGTTGCAAGTAAGTATATTTCAGGTGCGGTTGAATTGACAACTCAACTGTCAAAGCTTATAAATACTCTTTGGCTCCCTGTGTGTCGAATCAATAAATTGGGTTATTCTTACCCGCGAAGACTATCTCGATCCCTTACGGTTGAGGGTTATCAGGCATCCCCAAGCTTAGGCCTTTGATACTCCATGTTCCATAGTCCATCGAAGCAATACTCAAAACTTGAAAACTTCACAACACAAAACTTAGACAAAAATTCTCGTGAGCTCCGTTAGTATAAGAAAGCAAACCACTACTCAAAGGTACAATAATGAATTCATTATTTGTTTATATTGGTTTTAAAACTACTCTATTCCAACTTCTCTACGGTTCATATCCTCCAATATTACTCATAGATGCATCGGAATAAGCAAACAACACATGAAAAACAGAATCTGTCAAAAACAAAACAGTCTGTAGTAATCTGCAGGTTTCGCCTACTTCTGGAACTCCAAAAAAATCTAACTAAATTGGTAAATTTGCGGAATTTGTCTAGCAATCATCTGCAAAAATAATCAACTAAAAAACATGTTCCAGTAAAATCTGAAGACTACTTTAGCTAGCACTAACGATTCTGTTTTTCACAGCAAGATCACATAAACTTCACACAAGTCTTCCCAAAGGTTCTACTTGGCACAAACACTAAACAAAACATGAAACCACATATAATCAGAGGCTAGATTCAATATTTATTCCCTAACAGAAACAAAAACAAAAAACATAAAATTGGGTTGCCTCCCAACAAGCGCTATCGTTTTACGTCCCTAGCTAGGCACGATACAAGATAGATCTAGGTATTGCCATCTTTGGAAGGCAATCCATAAGTGGATCTCATGAAAGATTCATATGGTAATTTGATATTCTTTCTAGGAAAGTGTTCCATGCCTTTCCTTAATGGAAATTGGAATCTAATATTTCCTTCCTTCATATCAATAATTGCACCAATCGTTCTAAGGAAAGGTCTACCAAGAATAATAGGACATGAAGGATTGCAATCTATATCAAGAGCAATGAAATCTACGGGCACATAATTCCTATTGGCAACAATAAGAACATCATTAAGTATTCCCATAGGTTTCTTAATAGTGGAATCCGCAGATGCAAATTTACAGAACAATCATCAAGCTCATGGAACCCTAGCAAATCACACAAATTTTTTGGGATAGTGGAGACACTAGCACCCAAATCACACAAAGCATAGCTTTCATGATCTTTTATTTTTATTTTGATAGTAGGTTCCCACTCATCATAAAGCTTTCTAGGTATAGAAACTTCCAGCTCAAGTTTTTCTTCATAAGATAGCATCAAATCATCAACTATGTGTTTAGTGAAAGCTTTATTTTGACTATAAGCATGCGGAGAATTTAGCACGGATTGCAACAAGGAACTACAATCAATCAAAGAGAAATTTTCATAATTGAATCCCTTGAAATCCAAAGTAGTGGGTTCATCACTATGCAAAGTTTTATTTCTTCACTCCCACTTTTAGCAATTTTAGCATCAAGATCTAAAAACTCTGAATCATTGGGACACCTTAAAGCAGAATCATCTCCAATCCTATCTTCATCAAGATTTATACTAGAAAACAAGGATCTAATAGGAGACACATCAATAACTTTCAGATCTTCCTCTTTATTTTCATGATAACTAGAAGAACACAATTTAATATAATCTTCTCTTTTAGCACGCATTCTAGTGGTTCTTTCTTTGCATTCATCAATGGAAATTCTCATGGCTTTGAGAGACTCATTGATATCATGCTTAGGTGGGATAGATCTAAGTTTCAAAGAATCAACATCAAGAGTAATTGTATCCACACTTCTAGCCAATTCATCAACCTTAAGCAATTTCTCTTCAAGCATAGCATTGAAATTCTTTTGCGAGATCATAAACTCCTTAACACTAGTTTCAAATTCAAAAGGCATCTTTCCATAAGAGTTGTTGTAGGAATTATCATAATTATTAGAGGAATTACTAGGAAAAGGCCTAGGATTAAAATTACCTCTATAAGCATTGTTACCAAAATTATTCCTACCAACAAAATTCACATCCAAAGATTCATTGTTATTCTAAATCAAAGTGGACAAAGGCATATCATTAGGATCAGAAGAAGCACTCTTAGCAGCAAACAATTTCATAAGTTCATCTATCTTTCCACTCAAAACACTAATTTCTTCGATAGCATGCAGTTTTTTACTAGTAGATCTTTCGGTGTGCCATTGAGAATAATTAACCATAATATTATCTAGGAGTTTGGTAGCTTATCCTAAGGTAGTTTCCATGAAAGTGCCTCCGGCGGCCGAATCTAAAAGATTTCTAGAAGAAAAATTCAAGCCAGCATAATAGTTCTGAATAATCATCCATAGATTCAAACCATGTGTAGGGCAATTACGTATCATCAATTTCATTCTCTCCCAAGCTTGTGCAACCTGCTCCTGATCTAGTTGCTTAAAATTCATAATATCATTTCTAAGAGAGATGATCTTAGCAGGAGGGAAATACTTAGAGATAAAAGCATCGTTGCACTTATTCCACGAATCAATACTATTTCTAGGCAAAGAGGAAAACCAAGTTTTATCACGATCTCTAAGTGAAAACGGAAATAACTTCAATTTAACAATATCGTTATCCGTATCCCTTTTCTTTTGCATATCACACAAATCAACAAAGTTGTTTAGATGGGTAGCGGCATCTTCACTAGGAAGGCCGGAAAATTGATCTTTCATGACAAGATTCAACAAAGCAGCATTGATCTCACAAGATTCAGCATCGGTAATAGGAGCAATCGAAGTGCTAATAAAATCATTGTTGTTGGTATTGGAAAAGTCACACAATTTGGTATTGTTCTGAGCCATAGTGAACAAGAAGCAAGCGAACGATAAACACACGGCGGAAGAAGGGCAAATAAAACGACAAGGGTGAAGTGGGGGAGAGGAAAATGAGATACAAAAAAATGTAATGCGAAGGATAAGGGTTTGTCATAGGTACTTGGTATATGACTTTTGCGTAAGCCTCCCCGGCAACGACGCCAGAAATTCTTCTTGCTACTTCTCGAGCTTGCGTTGTATTCCCTCGAAGAGGAAAGGGTGATGCAGCAAAGTAGCGTAAGTATTTCCCTCAGTTTTTGAGAACCAAGGTATCAATCCAGTAGGAGACCACGCGCGAGTCCCTCGCACCTGCACAAACAAATAAGAACTTCGCAGCCAACGCGATAAGGGGTTGTCAATCCCTTTACGGTCACTTACGAAAGTGAGATCTGATAGAGATGATAGTTTATATTTTTGGTATTTTTAGTTTATAAGAACAGCAAATAAAAGCAGTAAAAGTAAAGTAGATGTAGATTGACATGTTGAGAATAGACCCGGGGGGCCATAGTTTTCTCTAGTGGCTTCTCTCATGATAGCGATATTCTATGGCGGGTAAACAAATCACTGTCGCAAAATTGATAGAAAAGCGAATAATTATGAGACTATCTAGGCATGATCATTGTATATAGGCATCACGTTCGAGACAAGTAGACCGACTCCTGCCTGCATGTACTTCTATTGCTCCACACATCGACTGCTATCCAACATGCATCTAGTGTATTGAGTTCATAAGAACAGAGTAACGCCTTAAGCAAGATGACATGATATAGAGGGATAAACTCAAGCAATATGATGAAAACCCCTTCTTTTTATCCTCGATGGCAACAATACAATACGTGCCTTGCTTCCCCTACTGTCACTGGGAAAGGACACCGCAAGATTGAACCCAAAGCCAAGCACTTCTCCCATTGCAAGAACTATAGATCTAGTAGGCCGAACCAAACCAATAATTCGAATAGACTTGCAAGGATATTATGAGCACACATAAAAAGTTCAGAGAAGAACCAAATATCTTTCATAGATAACCTTGATCATAAACTCACAATTCATTGGATCCCGACAAACACACCGCAAAAAGAGATTACATCGAATAGATCTCCTCGAAGTCCGAGGAGATCTTTGTATTGAGATCTAGAGAGAGAGAAGAAGCCATCTAGATACTAGCTATGGACCCGAAGGTCTATGGTAAACTACTCACAACTCATGGTGAGGGCGATGATGATGATGATGAAGGCCTCCGTGATGGATCCCCCTCCGGTGGAGCTCCGGAACAGGCTCCAAGATGGGATCTCCACGGGAACAGAAGGCACGGCGGTTGAATTAGGGTTTTCTCTCTGTTCACGGAGTTCTTGGGGTACGTAGACTTATATAGGAAGAAGGAGGGCACCGGGGGAGTCACGGGGGCCTCACGAGGCAGGGGGCGCACCCTGGGAAGGGGGGCACGCCCCCACCCTCGTGGGCCCCTCGTGGCTCTTCTGACGTGTCCCGTTCTTCGTGCGTGATTTTATCCAAAAATATCTCTCGTGAAGGTTTTATTCCGTTTGGACTCCGTTTGATATTCTTTTTTCCGCAAAACCCTGAAACAGGCAAAAAAACAGCAATCTGGACTGGTCCTTTGGGTTAGTAGGTTAGTCCCAAAAATGATATAAAAGTGAATGATAAAGCCCATTAAACATCCAAGACTTCATAAATAATAGCATGGAACAATAAAAAAATTATAGATACGTTGGAGACGTATCAAGAGCTTATCCCGCATCTCATTGAACTTCAAAACAAGGAGATGAATATGCATGTTAGTTGTGTGATAGATATCGGCAATGATGTAAAAATTGTGAGTAGTGTTCTGGCAAACATACCCATAGTTGTCTTTCAGATTTGGTCCTTTCGGACGCCATCATGCGAATGTTCTCGCAAAGATAGTATGCACATAGATTAGTCCCCTGCGCTTGCTTAAGGGCCTTCACGAGAATGGAATTTAGTCAGATAATAAATAATCAAGCATGATAATTAATTGTATTAAAACAAGAATTAAAGAGATAGCTAGCTACTACTACTTAATTACTTACCTTAGGTCGTACCCAATACAGCTTTTGTCGCCATTTGCCTGGAGTTATTGTGATGAAATTTTGCCAAGCCCTGCCCGCCGGCAAAGAAAATGAATAAAGGGGTTATTAAATAGTTGACATCAGGAAATGATGAACTAAATAGGCCGAGATATATATAGTTAATAATGATTGAAATTACCTGTCGACTATCCCCTTCATGATGGTGTAGTCACTTTGTTCTCTCCATAGTGAGTCAAGTACTTCAACTTTTCCTTCTTCAACTTTAATGACTAACAAGATCGAGTGGAAACTGCATGCGCACACGTTTGCATGTCTTAATTAAGCGGGTATGTGCATAACACTCATCAACTACGTACCCTAAACCATATACACTTAATTATTATCATCTAGCTAGCTAGCTAAGAAAAAATGGAATTTGTAGTATACAAGACAGTGTCACTCACAGGAAGTTGTAAGGAAGTAGTATATCTTCATTGGTATTGAGGCACATCAAGAACTCTAGCATGCTCTCCTCTACACCTTGTTTACAATATTTCAAATTCCATGTGTATTCATTAATGGTATTTGGGTCAATGAACCCAATGCTATAGCATCCAGCTTTTTTCATTTCATACATCTTCATCCTGCATAATACGACAGACAATAATGTAGTGAGGATAATTAATTACAGGTAATGATCGATCAATGAGCACTACATGCTAACAGTTGAGACTTCGATTACAGAAAGACATCACTTACAGGCAATAGCAACTAGCGATAGATTTGTTGAGTGCGTCTTGATTGAATAACTGAAACAGTTCTAAATACTCAACATGCAGAGAATTCACATGGAAGTAATGCTCTTCCTTGACTTTCACCATGAGGGACTCTCGATTGGAACTCTTGGTAATTTTCATGTACCAGTCATGCAGTTCATACATTCTCGTTGGGAGGTTCTTGACCTCATCAAGCTCTACCAAAGGTTGGCCGCGGACATATATCCATTTTAGTTCCGCCTATGTAAAAGTGTCCATGGGCTCGAGCTCTAGGAGTTGTTCTATAGTGCATCCAATCTCTCTAGCCTGCCTTCGATGATCGTCGGTTATTAGCAAACGTTGGGAGGTTTGCGGTGGTACAACAAGCG
>LR738710.1:11793890-11805577 GCA_902687465.1 Secale cereale | reverse complement strand
TCGCCTGTTCTCCCAGCCGGGGAACAGTTTTCCCGCATTTTTTGCCAACTGCTTGGCTCGAGCTCGTGCTCGACTCCTTCTGTAGTTGTGCTCGATGTGCCTTCTTGATTTAGCACTCATAGTCTGAGTCAACAGGCTTGGGAGCTGGTTTTCTTGACATATGAATAAAGTGGTCAACGACTTTCGCATGCACTTTCTCCTTTGGCGGCGGTGGCGGTTTCGGTCCAAAATGGGCGTCCACTTGGGCCTTCACTATGGCTGTGGTTTCCTCGTCATTCATGTCGTAAGGCCTCCGAGGAAGAGGAGTGAGGCTTGGACCATATTGAACTCGCTTGCCTCTGCCTGTACCTCCTGTAGTACCTTGATTTGTTGCGGCGGCTCTCTTCCGCGACTGCTGAGGGGCGGAGATAGCTGACGTGGCTGAGTCGGAGCAGGAGGAGTGGCCTGACGCTGTGCCGGACTTGGAGGAGCGGGAGTCTGCTGACGCGGTGGAGGACTTGGAGGAGGAGTCGGCTGACGCTATACCGGACTTGGAGGAGGAGTCGGCTGACGTGGTGGTGGACTTGGAGGAGCGGGAGTCTGCTGACGCGGTGGTGGACTTCGAGGAGTCGACTGATGTGGTGTCTGTGGCCTTTGAAAGATTATGCAATCCTTTCTCCATAGGATGATACGATGTATGGCCTCTCCCAGTGTGTGCTCGTCGTCACCTCGAGGAATGTCAAGCTCTAGCCCCGAATATTGGTCCACCACCTCATCAACCTGGACACGAGCATAGCTGGCTGGAATCGTGTTGCAATGGAAGCTTGCTTCAGGGGGATTTTTATAAGCAATGCCGTCCGCCACCTTCGTGGATATGTTCTTCATTTTGAAGTGTAGCTCACAGTTAGTGTTCACGGCGATGTCATCCACAGGGTATCTATCCAGCAGTGCATCGCCCGGGGCGGAACCCACGCTGCTTCTCGGCATGGATGGGATGATGCTATCCAAAGTTGGATCATCCGCTAGCTGTTGCCGCTGTTGAGACCCCCTTTCCTAACTAAGTGAGTCGATTTTCTGCTGCTGCTGCAATTTGTGCGCCAACTCCGCGTGCGCTGATTCTAGGCCTTTTAGGCGTTCTGCTTCCTTCTTGCTCTGCTCATCCTCCAGGTTCTTCCTTCTCGCACGCTTTCTGTAGTCGGCCCTCCAGTCCGAAAAGCCCTCATACCACGGCATAACGCCCTTGCCTCGTGTTCTTCCCGGGTGTTCAGGATTTCCCAAGGCGCGCATAAGCTCGTCGTTCTCTCTGTTGGGCGTGAATTCCCCATTTCGAACTTCTTCTATTGCATCAAGTATCTTCTTTGCGGGTTGATACGTCTCCAACGTATCTATAATTTTTTATTGTTCCATGCTATTATTTATGAAGTCTTGGATGTTTAATGGGCTTTATCATTCACTTTTATAACATTTTTGGGACTAACCTACTAACCCAAAGGCCTAGTCCAGATTGCTGTTTTTTGCCTATTTCAGGGTTTTGCAGAAAACGAATATCAAACGGAGTCCAAACGGAATGAAACCTTCGCGAGAGATATTTTTGGAGGAAATCACGCTCGGGAAACGTCAGGACCAAGTCAGGGGACAGAGGGCCTGCCCTCGAGGGTGGGGGGCGCGCCCCCCTACCTCGAGGCTGGCCCCTGTGGCCCCCGGTGCCCTTCTTCTTCCTATATATACCAACGTACCCCAGAAACTCCATATGAAGCGAGAAAACCCTAATTCAACCGCCGTAGCTTCTGTTCCCGTGGAGATCCCATCTTGGAGCCTGTTCCGGGAGGGGGATCCATCACGAAGGCCTTCATCATCATCATCATCATCGCCCTCACCATGAGTTGTGAGTAGTTTACCACAGACCTTCGGGTCCATAGCTAGTATCTAGATGGCTTCTTCTCTCTCTCTCTCTGGATCTCAATACAAAGTTCTCCTCGGTCTTCGAGGAGATCTATTCGATGTAATCTCCTTTTGCAGTGTATTTGTCGAGATCCGGTGAATTGTGAGTTTATGATCAAGGTTATCTATGAAAGATATTGGTTCTTCTCTGGACTTTTTATGTGTGCTCATAATATCCTTGCAAGTCTCTTAGAATTATTGGTTTGGTTTGGCCTACTAGATTTATAGTTCTTGCAATGGGAAAAGTGCTTGGCTTTGGGTTCAATCTTGCTGTGTCCTTTCCCAGTGACAGTAGGGGCAGCAAGGCACGTATTGTATTGTTGCCATCGAGGATAAAAAGATGGGGTTTTCATCATATTTCTTGAGTTTATCCCTCTACGTCATGTCATCTTGCTTAAGGCGTTACTCTGTTCGTATGAACTCAATACACTAGATGCATGCTGGATAGCGGTCGATGTGTGGAGTAATAGTAGTAGATGCAGAATCGTTTCGGTCTACTTGTCTCGAACGTGATGCCTATATACAATGATCATGCCTAGATAGTCTCATAATTATTCGCTTTTCTATCAATTGCTCGACAGTAATTTGTTTACCCGCCGTAGAATATCGCTATCATGAGAGAAGTGACTAGAGAAAACTATGGCCCCCGGGTCTATTCTCAACATATCAATCTACATCTACTTTACTTTTCTTGCTTTTATTTGCTGTTTTATTAATCTAAAAATACCAAAAATATAAACTATCATCTCTATCAGATCTCACTCTCGTAAGTGACCGTAAAGGGATTGACAACCCCTTATCGCGTTGGCTGCAAAGTTCTTATTTGTTTGTGTAGGTGCGAGGGACTCGCGCATGGTCTCCTACTGGATTGATACCTTGGTTCTCAAAAACTGAGGGAAATACTTACGCTACTGTGCTGCATCTCCCTTTCCTCTTCGAGGGAATACAACGCAAGCTCAAGAGGTAGCAAGAAGAATTTCTGGCGCCGTTGCCGGGGAGGCTAACGCAAAAGTCATATACCAAGTACGTATCACAAACCCTTATCCTTCGCATTACATTTATTTGCCCCTCGTTTTCCTCTCCCCCACTTCACCCTTGCCGTTTTATTCGCCCTTCTTCCGCCGTGTGTTTATCGTTCGCTTGCTTCTTGTCTGCTCGTGTGCTGCTTGCTTGCTTGTCATCATGTCTCGCACACCTATCATTATCACCACTCCCGAGAGTGAGGTCCTCAAATTTAAACAAAGGGAGGAAGAAAACTTAAAATTTGCCTGGTATAGAATTTGCAATGCTCAAAATAGATCTAATCGGAAGCTTTCCACTTCCGTGCTTCTTCGCAATTTTTATATTGGCTTAAACCCTTGGAATAGGCTTGTTCTTGATACTGTTACCGGAGGAAATTTCTTAGGGAATCATACCATTAATTCTTACAATGTCCTAATAGACTTATTCGGGCAAGCCTCCACCCAAGAAGAGACTCAATTATTTGAGAAAATCTGTGAAGTAACAAAAATACTACAAAAGTCTCTTGAACCACTTAAGAATGTTAGTGGAAATATCCATCGTATGAATATGTTGATTACTCTTTGTAATAAACGGTTGGATGCTTTAGATCTAAAGATCTCCGAATATGAAGGAAAACGTAAGGAACCTCCCGGATTCGAACTTGACACCATTAAAAGGATGAAGATCAAGGATGGCAATACCTAGATCTATCTTGTATCGTGCCTAGCTAGGGGCGTAAAACGATAGCGCTTGTTGGGAGGCAAACCAATTTTATGTTTTTTGTTTTTGTTGCTGTTAGGGAATAAATATTGCATCTAGCCTCTGATTAGATGTGGTTTCATGTTTTGTTTAGTGTTTGTGCCAAGTAGAACCTTTGGTAAGTCTTGTGTGAAGTTTATATGATCTTGCTGTAAAAAACAGAATCGTTAGCGCTCGCTAAAGTAGGCGTGGGATTTTACTGGAGCGTGATTTTTAGTTGATTCTTTTTTCTGCTGATTGGTAGACAAATTTCGCAAATTCACCAATTTAGTTTGAATTTTTTGGATTTCCAGAAGTAGGTGAACCCTGCAGATTACTACAGACTGCTCTGTCTTTGACAGATTCTGTTTTTCGTGTGTTGTTTGCTTATTCCGATGCATCTATGAGTAATATTGGAGGATATGAACCATAGAGAACTTGGAGTACTGTAGGTTTAACACCAATACAAACAAATAATGAATTCCTTGCTGTACCTTTGAGTAGTGGTTTGCTTTCTCTTACTAACGGAGCTCACGAGAATTTTTGTCTAAGTTTTGTGTTGTGAAGTTTTCAAGTTTTGAGTATTGCTTTGATGGACTATGGAACAAGGAGTAGCAAAGGACTAAGCTTGGGGATGCACATGGCAGCCCAAGTAAATTCAATATAATCAAAAGCCTAAGCTTGGGGATGCCCTGGGAAGGCATCCCCTCTTTCGTCTTCATCCATCAGTAACTATACTTGGAGTTATATTTTTATTCGCAACATGCTATGTGTTTTGCTGGGAGCGTCTTGTATAATTTGAGTCTTTGCTTGTTAGTTTTCCAACTATCATCCTTGCTGGACACACCTATTTGAGAGAGTTAAACATGGCTTAGAAATTATTAGAACACTCTATGTGCTTCACTTATATCTTTTGAGTTGAATACTTTTTGCTCTAGTGCTTCACATATATCTTTTAGAGCACGGTGGTGGTAATATTTTGTAGAAATTGTTGAACTCTCATGCTTCACTTATATCTATTTGAGAGTCTATTAAAACAACATGGTAATGTGTTTAGGCTAAAGAAACTAGTCTTCACATGATAAACATCCAATGTCAATGTAGTAAAAAAAATCACACCAAGTGCATTGAATAGAATGAGATGTTGGATGCTTGATAATTGTTTTGAGACATGAGGATAGTGATATTAGAGTCATGCTAGTGGAGTTATTATGAAATTGAGAAATACTTGTGTTAAGGTTAGTGATTCCCGTATCATGCACGTATGGTGAACCGCTATGTGACGAAGTTAGAGCATGAGGTATTTGTAGAGTGCCAACCTTTGTGTGGAGGTCGGGGGCGCGCGATGGTTAACTCCTACCAACCTCCCCCCTAGGAGCATGCGTTGATTGCTTTGTTTTTGATGACTCGTAGATTTTTGCAATAAGTACATGAGTTCCTATGACTAATGTTGAGTCCATGGATTATACGCACTGTCACCCTTCCACCATTGCTAGCCTCTCTTGTACCGCGCCACTTTCGCCGGTACCATAAACCCACTATATATCCTTCCTCAAAACA
This sequence comes from Secale cereale, assembly GCA_902687465.1. Taxonomy (NCBI): domain Eukaryota; kingdom Viridiplantae; phylum Streptophyta; class Magnoliopsida; order Poales; family Poaceae; genus Secale; species Secale cereale. The sequence continues at coordinate 11,800,357 of LR738710.1, read as the reverse complement.
GCCACCATATTGTTCCTCAAAACAGCCACCATACCTACCTATCATGGCATTTCCATAGCCATTCCGAGATATATTGTCATGCAACTTTCCACCGTTCCGTTCATATGACACGCATCATATTGTCATAGTGCCATGCATGATCATGTAGTTGACATCGTAGTTGTGGTAAAGCCACCATGCATAATTTTTCATATATGTCGCTCTTGATTCATTGCTTATGCCGGTACACCACCGGAGGCATTCATGTAGAGTCATACTTGTTGTAGTATCTAGTTGTAATTTCGAGTTGTAACAAAAGTGTGATAATCATCATTATTAGAGCATTGTCCCGTGTGAGGAAAGGCCAATAAAAAAAGAAAAGGCCCAAAAAAATTTAGAGAGGGGCTAATAAAAAAAAGGTGAGAAAAGCCCCTCCAAAAAATGAGTGAAAAGAGAGAAGGGACAATTGCTACTATCTTTTTCCACACTTGTGCTTCAAAGTAGCACCATGATATTCATTGTAGAGAGTCTCATGATTAGTCACTTTCATATACTAGTGGGAATTTTCATTATAGAATTTGGCTTGTATATTCCAACAATGGCCTTCCTCAAATGCCCTAGGTCTTCGTGAGCAAGCAAGTTGGATGCACACCCACTAGTTTCTTTTGTTGAGCTTTCATTCATATTTAGCTCTAGTGCATCCGTTGCATAGAAATCCCTACTCACTCACATTGATATCTATTGATGGGCATCTCCATAGCCCGTTTTTCGAGGAAACTGATCGCCCACGAACACCTATGGGATCGGAGCCCCTTTTCGGTACGACAGGGGGCGGAGGATGCACAAAGAGCAGATCGAGGCGAGCACACGAGCAGTTTACCCAGGTTCGGGCCGCACGGATGCGTAAAACCCTACTCCTGCTTTGGTGGTTGTATTGAGTTCTTGGCTCGGGAGCGAGGAGAGCTACAGTACACTCTAACCACTAACAAGACCGAGCGTGCGAATGATCGATGTTCGGAACCCCCTCTACATTGCGCATGGGCCTCCTTTTATAGGCTAAAGGGGTCACCGACAGGTGCAACGCAGATGAGGGTAAAGGTGTAAAAGGGGTGGTAGTTGGAACAGAGCTCCATACCTAACCCTAACGGCAGGGGACAACGGCATTAAATGCCAGTCGCCGTCGCCCAAACAGTGCAAAAAGTGGCCGTTAGTGGCGCCACCGTCCGCCACGACGGTAGCCTAGTCATCGCCGCTTGCCACCGTGTACCCTTGGCTGCACAGCCTTCTGCCACGTGCGCCTGGAATGGTCTCAGAGCGACACGTGGGTGGATGCGCTGGAGCGCGGGTTCTGAGTGGAAGTTTGCCGTGGCAAGCGCCTTGCCGCGGTCGCTATCTTGTCGCGCCTGGGAGCTTGTCGCTCACCGGGCCTTGCCGGGACGCGTGGCGCGTCGCGGCAAGTTTTCTTGAAATGCCTTGGTTGGCCTCCCCGGCAAGCTCCTCTTGCCAGGGTCTTGCGCCAAAGAAGTGGTCTTGTGCCCTGAGTGGCCTTCCCGGCAAGCTCCTCTTGCCGGGGCCTTGTCTCTTTAACTTGAATACTTTGTTCTTGAATGGCTCCAAAGGGACCAAGGAGGATCTTGGTGGCCGCCCGGCAAGCCTTGCCGCGAGACGCTGCAACTGTCCGTGCACAAGTTCGGGATACTAAGGTACCCCTACTTTAGTACACCGACAGGAGCCCCCGGGCCTGGGCCACACACGGTGCCGAGCGCTGTTGGGCCAGGCCCAAAACAGTGCACGGGCACGCGCGTCCTGCGGCACGCCGAATCTTTTCTCCGTATCCACCCCGCTCCCCCTGAACGGCACGCGTTGATTGCGGCATCGTGGGAGAGATCGTGGGGGTGTTCTTTAATCGGAAATGCGGAACGTCCGCCCCTTCCCCCTTATAAGCAGGGGAAACAGGGGCAGTTCGTCCATTCGCCCGTTGCTTCTTCAATCCTCAGAAACCTCCGCCGCTCCCCTCCTTCTCGAAGGCCGAAAGAGAGTAGCGCTCCGCTCCCCCCGCCGCCACCAGCACCACCAGCGGCGTCGACCTCCTCCACCGCTTCCGCCATGGCTCCAAAAGGCGAGAAGGGGAAGTCCGCGAAGTCGGCCGAGGCGCTGCGGCTCGCAGCGATGCGGAAGAAGCGGGCCGTCTTCCCCCCCATGCTTTCCGCGGCGAGGCTGAGGGAGCAATATTACCTTTTCTGGGCGAGGGAGACGAAGGCGCATCCACGCACCAAGGTACTCCCCGCCGTAGCCTGCGAGATGTTCCCGAATGGCTATGCATTCTTCGCTCTGTTCTTCTACTGCGGGCTCTGCCCGCCCTTCTCCGAATTCTTCTGCGACATCATGAACACCTACGGGTTTCATCTCCTTGACTTCACCCCCAACGCCGTTCTCACCATGGCAGTTTTCGCACACCTCTGCGAGAACTTTGTCGGAGTCTTCCCCAATGTAGCTCTTTTCCGCCACTACTTCACGCCCAGAGTCGAGGGAGGAGAGCCTCTGTCCGGCGGGATCTCCTGGGTCTCGAGGACCCATAAGAAGGAAATGTATCTGAAGGGAGAGCTCCGCGGCAAGTGGGATGAGTGGAGAGCCGATTGGTGTTGGATCGTAGAGGATGACCCACAGCCATTCACCGCCCGGCGCCAAACCCTAGTAGTGCGCGGCAACGACTGGAGTGACTTGGCCCCGGAGGACAGCAGGCTGAAGATTGCCACTACCCGTATCCTTCGCCTTAGGCGTGCCGGGCTGACTATAGGCGCAGTAGGCGCAGACTTCCTTCGCCGCCGCATCGCCCCCTTGCAGGAGAGGAAGAGGTCTGCTTGGGATTTTGAGAATGCGGTAGATACCATGAGGCTGCGCCCGGGCCTCAACTGGAACTTTACTGTCATGGAGCTCAACGCGATGCTCCAGGAGTTGTTCAAGCACGAGCCCGCCCATCCCGAATGGTTCGTGTTGCTGAGGGGCGTATTTCCGCTGTGCAACAACTCTGCGCTCAGCCGCATCCGCGCAATGATGCCGTTGTGCGACTCGCACGGGATCGACCCCACTTGGCAAGAGCCTACCGACGAGGTCGTGTAGGCGTTCTTTGACAACTTAGAAGAAACGCCGGTCCTCGCCGATGAGAAGAAGGGCCTCACCCGCGACACCACCGACCAGGAGATGGCGTATATCGCCACCAGGCTGGAGGAGGCGGCGGTGGCCGTGGCCGCGGGCGAGTTCGGGTACACTATGGAGGAGGCGGAGGCAGTGGAAGCGGAGAGCCTTGCCGAGCGAGAAGAGTTCCTCAAGGCGGGGAAGCTTGTCGGACAAGGCGTCGCGGCAAGCGAGCCCGCCGAGCAGGGCGCTGGGTCGAGCGGGCCCGCCGAGCAGGGCGTGGAATCGAGCAGGCCTGCCGAGGACACGAGCGGCTCGTTGGAGATCGGCTCCTCTTCCTCGTCCTCGGGCAGCTCACCACCACCAACTTCGCCTCCAGCTCCACCGAGAAGGCGCCTCCGCAAGGCCGCCGACGCGACGGGGCGGCAGACGGGCCAGCAGCAGGCGCGCCGCGCGACGCGCTCCACCGCGGCGAGCAAGGTTGCCGCGGGAGCACCCCGCGCATCTACTGCAACTGGAGCAGGGTCTTCCCGGAGCGCCGCACCTGCCCCTGCCGTTCCCCACACCTCAGCGGCAGCTGGAGCGGGGGTCTTCTCAGACCACTGCCCCTGCTCCCGCCAAGCGGCCAAGGGAGTCTACTCCCCCGCCTCCTCGGGGACTTCTTCGCGCTCAGCGTCGACGAGGAAGAGGAAGAATAAGTGTTTGTTGTTTCTTGTATTGCTTTGATTTTCTGTTGTCTTGTCTCGTATCCCCTTTGCCTAACTCTGAACCTGTTCTTTTTCAGAACTCTGGCCCAGAGGGCAGCGAAGAGGGCCAAAGTCTCGGTGATTGTCATCGAGGACGAGCCCGCCGCGACAGCAGGGGGCGCGCCTGAGACAAGCTTGCCGCACCCGGCAACTGTTCTACAGGGCAGCCCCCAGGGCAGCCCCCAGCGTAAGTGTGGTTCACCTTATGCTGTTAGGCACGCGAGGGCGCTTCTTCTTTATTGATGTTTTGTTTGTTGATTCGTGCAGGAGCGGAGCAGCAGCACCAGGAGCGCCAGGAGACCGTCCCCGACGTGCCGCATGCTTCGACCACTTCGCCAAGGGGAAGTTCCCCGGCAAGGGTCTCTCCGGGAAGGGAGAGTTCTCCGCCAAGGGCAAACACCCCGCCAAGGGCGAGCTCTCCGGCGAGGGATGGCGCTGGCGGCCCTCCGCCGGCGGGAGCTACAACCACGCCGCCGAGGGAGAGTTCCCCGGCGAGGAACCTCACCGAGGAGCCGGCCCGCGCATGTAACCCCTTTGCTTCATTCTTCCCTTGGACTTTTCTTCTTTTGATTCTTCTTTTTGGATATTTCCTTGACTGTTTGTCTTTGATTTTCTTCCGTCAGACCCGTCAGGAGCCGAGCCAATGGAGACGGAGGTCGTTGTTGACGACGTCGCCGTTGCCGAGGAGACAGTTGGCGCAGACGATCCCGCTGGCGCTGAGGCCGCTGAGGCTGCCACCGCAGCAGCCGGCGGAGGGGCTGACGGTCGCACTGACGGCCCCGAGGCCGCAGGAGCGTCGGGTGCTATGCCGACCGCCGAGCCCTCCGCTGCCGCCGCAGCCCCCAGCCCTGACGAGCCCGAGCCAAGCGCCTACCTCAAGGCTGGCGACGACGTCTTCATCCAGCTCCCTTGGGCGTCCATGTCCAGGGCGCCGGTCGAGGGAGAGGTCTTCGACGGGGAGGTGCTTGCCTCCGCCGGGCTGAAGATTGTGGACGCGCCAGGCAGCAGCAGCAGCAGCGAGCCCAAGGAGGAGCGGCTGTTGCGGAAGTTGCTGGCGCTTTACCACGCCCGGCAGGCCAAGTTGGAGTCCCGCGAGGCTCTTGCCGCGAAGGCAGGAGCCGATATTGAGAAGCGCGTGGAGGAGCTCCGGGCCATCAACCAAGCAGCTCTCCGTTCCTTGGTAGAGGTGCGGGAGCAGCTTGCCGAGGCGCAGCAGGCCTTCATTCTGGAGAAGGCGGAGGTGGAGGAGCGGCAGCGGCTTGCCGCCGAGAAGCTGTCCATGCTGGAGGGCGAGCTGGCGCAGCGGAAGGTCAACCTCGATGGTCACGAGGAGGAACTTGCCACGCGCGAGCAGTCGCTTGGCGGGGCTCTCCAAGAAGCAAAGGATGCTGCCGCGGCTGCCGAGACCGCGAAGAAGGAGCTGGAGGCGAGGGTGGCGCAGCTGGAGGCCAGCCTCAGGACGAGTGGCGAGGAGGTTGCCGCACTCAAGCTCGAGAGGGAGAAGGACGCCCACAGCCAGTCCGAGCTGCAAGTCCGCCTCTCCGAGAAGGGCAAGGAGCTCACCGTCGCCAAGGACTCCATCGCCGACCTCGAGCTGAAGCTGGCCACCCTTACCCAGACGCTGGACGGCGCCAACGAGCGGGAGGCGACCCTGAAGGAGGAGATCAGGGCCGAGAAGGCGCTGCTAGAGAGCGCCGCCGTCACCCAAAACATCTTCAGGGAAACCGTGGAGCATTGGACAGAAGGTCTTGTCAATGCTGCCGCGGATATCGATAAGGAGCTGGCGGAGCTGGGGGCGGAGCACCTCGGGTACTCCACCGACGAGAGTCTCCACCACAGTGCCAAGCTAACTTTGTTCTTCAGGGGCGTGGCGACGTCCCTCTAGCAACTCCGGGAGAAGATCCCGAAGCAACTAGCGGACGAGTCGCGCAGGCTCTGCGCGGGGGCCCTGCAGAAGGTGTTGATGAAGGTGGCCTTCCGCAATCCAGGCCTCAACCTCACCAACGTCCTTAGGAGCTTGCCGCCGGACGCCGACCAAGAGGCACTCAAGGCCCTTGTCGCACCCATTGTGGACAAGGTGGGTGGCATCAAAAGGGTCGAGGGCGACCGCGCGGACTAGTCTCGCCCATTTTCTTCTTTCCTTGTCGCTGTTAGCCGTGTTATGAAAAACAGTCCTTTGCTTTGTATGTTTTCACCCTACGCTTTTAGGGAACTTGTCGATGTGGGAACCCTTGCCGCGAGCGCTGAGTGCGGAACTTCAGCAGCCTGCTGGCGGTGCCGCTACCGACAAGAAACCTTGTCGCGACTAGTCGCAGCACGCCTAAGTTGTTGAGCGAACTCGAAAACGAAGTAAGGGGGCGACACTAGTTGCAGCACACTTAAGTCGTTGAGCGTGCTCGAAACAAAGTAAGGGCGCGGCTAGTCACGAGTTGGTTCCTCCACGCACAGGATTTCCATACAAAGTGCGGTCGTTCAAGGAAGATAACTTAAAAATTTAAAATTTGATTGCTCAAACTTTGGTAACTTAGCTTTTGTGTTGTCTGCTTCCCGGCAAGGCAAGGCTTTCTTGAACGGCACTTGGTCCATACCACTTTCTTCCTCCCCCCC
>LR738710.1:11772625-11793766 GCA_902687465.1 Secale cereale | reverse complement strand
CAAATTTGTGCGCGAGGGAACCTTCTTCTCCTTGAGAAAAAAGATAGGAGAGAAAATACAGATATGGAGCCTTTGGGTTCGTTATTGCTTACCGGGGGTAGGTGCTGCACAAAGTGTCAGATAATACATGCAAAATACAAAAAAGCATGAAATGACAAGTTGTGCGAGGCACATGAGTTTTACTGACGCACGGGGTCTGCGCCCGGCTTTGTACAAAGGATTACATGCAACATCGGCAAGACTTGTACAAAAGGTGGTTGCTGGAGGGGATCACGGCAACCGCGCCTTATGGGTAAAACTTGCGAAGATGCTCGATGTTCCAGGAGTTGCTCACCGGAAAGCAATCCTCAGTCTCAAGGCGGACAGCGCCGGGCCTAGTGACTTGTTTCACCCGATAAGGGCCTTCCCACTTCGGCGTCAACTTGTTGGAATTCTTGGCGGACTGAACGCGCCGAAGAACAAGGTCGCCTTCCTCGAGACTTCTGGCCTTAACTTTGCGGCTATGATAGCGGCGCAAAGCTTGCTGGTATTGAGCAGCTTGTACAGCAGCCTGAAGACGGTCTTCCTCAAGGAGCAGCGCGTCGTCTTGTCGCAGCTGCTCTTGCTCGAGCTCATCATAAGCGAGCACTCGAGGTGACCCGTATACGAGTTCCGTGGGGAGAACTGCCTCTGCTCCATAGACTAGAGCAAAAGGTGTCTGTCCAGTGGCTCGATTTGGCGTCGTCCTGATCGACCAAAGAGCCGCTGGCAGCTCGTTGATCCAGTTTCTTCCGCACTTGTGCAGCCTGTCGAAAGTTCTTGTCTTGAGTCCGCGTAGCACTTCAGCGTTTGCCCTCTCCGCTTGACCGTTGCTCCTTGGTTGAGCAACAGAAGCGAAGCAGACCTTGGCGCCAAGGTCTTGGACGTACTGCATGAAGGTGCGACTTGTGAATTGTGTGCCGTTGTCGGTGATGATCCTGTTAGGGATTCCGAAATGGCAAACAATCGATCTGAAGAACTTGACTGCTAACTGTGCGGTCACCTTTCTCACTGGTTTCACTTCCGGCCACTTTGTGAACTTGTCGATTGCCACGTGCAAGTACTCAAAGCCCCCGGCTACGCGGGGGAAGGGGCCGAGGATGTCGAGCCCCCAGACTGAAAATGGCCAGGATAAAGGGATCGTCTGGAGAGCTTGAGCTGGTTGGTGTATCTGCTTGGAATGGAACTGGCACGCTTCACACTTGGTTACTTGTGCAGTTGCATCCTGGAGGGCTTCTGGCCAAAAGAAACCTTGCCGGAACGCCTTGCCGGCAAGTGCTCTGGTGCCAATGTGGTGGCCACATATGCCTCCGTGTATCTCTGCCAACAGCTTTTGTCCATCTTCCCGGGGAATACACTTTAATTTCACGTCGTTGAGTCTTCTTCTGTACAGTTCGTTGCCGACAAACTCGTACATACTTGACTGCCGGGCTACTCTTTCAGCTTCTTCTGGCTCTTTGGGAAGTTCTCCTGTCTGAAGGAAACAGACAATTTGCTGTGCCCACGCTGGAGCCTGTGGCTCGACAACGAGGACCAAAGGCATATCTGCTGCTGCGGGAGCATCCGCTTCTATGCCGAGAACCTGCGTCTCAGCCGGAGCTTGATGTTCCCCGGCAAGCTTGCCGGAGCCAAGCTTGTCGGGAGCCTCTGCTTGAATAGAACAAACCGTGGGGCTTGCTGGAGCAGACTGCTCCTCAGCATTGCTGGTGTTGACTTTAGGGACCTTCTTGGCGGTGGCTTCGGGAAGCTCTGCCGGAAAGTAGTCACCATAAACCAACTTCCTCTTCTTGTTTTGTCCAGTTGACGGTGTTACGGATGGTTGAGTCAGCTTGAGCACAAAGATACCTGGTTCCACAGGTAACTTAAGCGCGGCACACTTTGACAGGCCGTCTGCGATGTCGTTCTGAGCTCTTGGAACATGTTCCATTTGTAGGCCGTCAAAATGTTCTTCAAGCTTTCTCACTTCGTCAACGTATGCTTCCATCAACGGACTCTGGTAATTCTTGTTTACTTGGCGGACGACCAACTGTGAGTCACCCCTGACAATCAACTTCTTAATCCCAAGGTCTGCCGCGATCCTGAGACCGGCAAGCAAACCCTCATACTCTGCAGTATTGTTTGTCGCTTGCTCCTTGGGAAAGTGCATCTGGACCACGTAATTGAGGTGCTCTCCGGTGGGCGCGACAAGCAGCACGCCGGCGCCGGCGCCTTGCAGCGAGAAGGCACCATCAAAGTACATTATCCACTCTTTGCTCGCTTCCTTGACGGGGATGCTCGTCTCTGGAATCTCTTCATCTGGTGTCGGCGTCCACTCTGCTATGAATTCTGCCAATGCTCTGCTCTGGATAGTTGAAGTGCTTTCAAACTTGAGGCCAAAGCTTGACAGTTCCAGTGTCCACTCGACAATCCAGCCTGTTGCTTCTGGATTTTGCAGTATCCTCTTCAGTGGAAAGCGAGTGACAACTGTTATCTCATGTGCTTGGAAGTAATGGCGCAGCTTTCTCGAGGCCATGAGAAGGCCGAAAAGCAAGTTCTGCACACCAGAGTACCTTGACCTAGCCCCCTGGAGAAGGGAGCTGACAAAGTAAACTGGGCTCTACACCATCTTCTTCCGTATCTCCTCTTGTGTCTGCGCAGATCCATCATTGTCGGGACCAGAGCTTGTCGGGGAAGCCCCTTGCTTGTCGCTGGATGTGCTTGCCGCGGTCGCCGGCTCATCGTCTGCCTCCCTCTCCGCCCCTAACGCAACACTAACCACTTGATTAGTTGTCGCTAGGTATAGCAACAACTTCTCTTGTGGCCTAGGTGCGACAAGTATTGGAGTAGAGGACAGGTACCTCTTCAAGTCTTGCAGCGCAGCCTCCGCTTCCGGAGTCCATTTCATCGGACCTGCCTTTTTCAAAATTTTGAAAAGTGGCAGGGCGTGCTCTGCTGACTTAGAGATAAACCTGCTGAGAGCGGCCACGCAGCCGGCAAGTCTCCGTACATCCTTGACGCGCATCGGTGCTTCGATCTGCTCAATGGCCTTTATCTTGTCGGGGTTGGCTTCAATCCCCCTCTGAGACACGAAGAACCCGAGAAGCTTGCCGGAGGGAACTCCAAACACACACTTCTCGGGGTTGAGCTTAAGCTGGATCCTGCGCAAGTTTGCAAAAGTCTCATCTAAGTCTTGGATCAGAGTAGCCCTATCCTTGCTCTTGACCACTATATCATCCATGTACGCTTCTACATTTCTGTGTATCTGTGGCTCAAAAGCTGTATGGACTACCCTTGCAAATGTTGAACCAGCATTCTTCAATCCGAAGGGCATGCATATGAAACAATATGTGCCACACGGAGTGATGAATGCGGTCTTCTCCTCATCTTCTTCAGATATGAAGATCTGGTGGTATCCTGAGTATGCGTCAAGAAATGAAAGCAGGTCGCATCCGGCCGTGGAGTCAACAATCAGGTCAATGCGCGGCAAGGGAAATGGGTCTTTGGGACAAGCTTTATTCACAGCGGTGAAGTCGATACAAAGCCTCCATTTCCCGTTTGCCTTACGCACAACAACAGGATTGGCCAACCACGTAGGATGGAGCACACCTCTGACAAGGCCTGCTGCTTCCAGCTTCTTGATTTCTTCTGCTATGAACTCTTGGCGCTCCACTGCTTGTTTCCTAATTTTTTGCTTGACGGGCCGCGCGTGAGGACAAACGGCAAGCTTGTGCTCAATCACTTCCCTGGGAACACCGGGGATGTCAGACAGTTGCCATGCAAACACGTCGACATTCGCCCGCAGGAAAGCAACGAGCGCGTTTTCCTATTTAGGATCAAGCGTGGCACTGATGGTGAAAGTACCACCAGTGCCGTCCTCCTTGGCGGACACCTTCTTGGTCGCCGGCGGAGCCGCCATCGTCTTCTTACACTTGCTGGTGGAGCTCGATGGAGCGTCCTCGATGGCAGCGCAGCACTCCGAAGAGGTGCGTTTGCCGGAGTGGGCCTCAAAGCTCTTGCCGGACTTGGTCTTCTTTCCCTCGGGAGCTTCAGCGGCAAGTGTCTTGCATTCTGTTGCGGCTGCTGCTTCCCGATAAATCTTATCGGCGCAGATAAGGGCATCTTTCTTGTCGCCAGGGACAGAGATGACGCTTATCGGGCCTGGCATCTTGAGCATGTTGTAGGCATAGTGAGAGGCTGCCATGAACTTGGTGAGTGCTGGACGGCCAAGTATCCCATTGTAAGGCAATGGGATATCGGCAACGTCAAAAGTGACCCTCTCGGTCCTAAAGTTCAGCTCGCCGCCAAATGTCACTGGCAGTGTAATCTTCCCCTTCGGCTTGCTCCTTCCCGGGTTGATTCCTTGAAACGTGCCGGTCTCTTCGAGCTCACTGTCGGGGATCTGGAGTTTCTGGATCACAGTAGAGGAGATCAGATTCAAGCCGGCCCCGCCGTCAACTAACATCTTAGTGACCTTGAGGTTGCGGATACTTGGCGAAACCAACATCGGCATGCACCCGACCGCAGTTGTGCGGTCAGGGTGGTCCTCAATATCAAAGATGATAGGCGATTTGACGGGTGGTTCTGCCGCATTAACTTCCCGCACCCACTGTTTAAGTTGGCGGTGGGAAGTATGCATAGAAGCACCGCCGTCAACGCATAAAACCTCCGTGGCTTTCTGAAACTCCTGCTCACTGGTTTCTCCATCATCCATGTGCTCGTCGTCGTCGTCGTCTTCATCCTTGTCGCGGCCGCGGGGAGGTCTGTCTCCTTGCCGCTGCTTGGCCTTGCCGCGGCGTCCTCCCCGGCCGTTGAATGGCCGCTTCTTGCCGGACCCTCCATCACCTCCTTGGGCCTTCTCCTTGTCGCGTCGCTCGTACTCAGCTTTCTGCTGCTCAACGAGGTACTCGACCCTCTTGCAGTTCTGGAGGTCGTGGCCCTTGGTGCGGTGGATCTTACAGTACTGCTTGTCGGTGCCGTCCTGCTTGTCGGCGGCCGCCACAGCCTGGTTGGTGCATGCGGCAGCTTCCTTGCCGGAGCTACCAACTTGGGCTTTCTTGCCGCCAGCCTCCTTGCCGGACTGCTCAACGACTAGCACTTCCTTGTTCTTCTTTTTCCTGTTGTTCCGCCGCCGGTTCTTCTTTGCCGGGGCGACATCCTCGCTGTCTGATCCCCCTGCTCCAGTATCCTCTCCGAGGAGTTTCCTCCCCTCTTCAGCACATGCACACTTGTCGGCCAGGGCGTACAGCTCGCTGACGTCCCTGATCTTGCACATCTCCATCTCTTCCCTCATCCTGCGGTTACGCACGTTCTGGTGGAACGCGCTAATAACCGCGGCAGGGTGGACGTCTGGGATGTTGTGTTGCACGGGGCTGAACCTCTGGATATACTTGCGCAGGGGCTCTCCTTCCTTCTGGGCGAGCAGGTAAAGGTCACTCTCCTGGCCATGTGGCTTGTGGCCGCCCGTGAAGGCGCCGACAAACTGATGGCACAGGTCAACCCAAGAAGAAATGGAGTTGTCCGGCAGGTGCATGAGCCAGGATATGACGTTTGGCTTGAGTGTTGGGGAACGTAGTATTTTAAAATTTTCCTACGATCACGCAAGATCTATCTACTAGATGCATAGCAACGAGAGGGGAGAGTGTGTCTACGTACCCTCGTAGACCGGGAGCGGAAGCGTCAAGTGACGCGGTTGATGTTGTCGAACTTCTTCGCAATCCAACCGATCAAGCACCGAACGTACGGCACCTCCGCGTTCAGCACACGTTCAGCTTGATGACGTCCCACGAGCTCTTGATCCAGTTGAGCTTCACGGGAGAGTTTCGTCAGCACGACGGCGTGGTGACGGATATGATGTATTCACCGGCGCAGGGCTTCGCCTAAGCTCTGCGACGGTATGACCGAGGCGTGTTTCTGTGGAGGGGGGCACCGCACACGGCTAAAACAATTCAACTTGTGTGTCTTTGGGTGCCCCCCTGCCCCCGTATATAAAGAAGCAAGGGGGGAGGCCGGCCGGCCCTTGTTTGGTGCGGCTAGGGTTGCAATCCTACTAGGAATAGGATTGCAATCCTATTCCTAGTAGGAATCACCAAAAGAAGGAAGAGAGGGAAAGGAAAAAGGAGAGGTGGCGCCCCCCCCCCCAATCCTAGTCCAACTAGGAACCCTAGGTGGGGCGCTGGCCAGCCCTATGGGCTGCCTCTCTCTTTCCCTTAAGGCCCACTATGGACCATCCCCCCTCGTAGGGGGTTCCGGTAACCCCTTCCGGCAATCCCGTTAAATCCGAAACTTTTCCGGAACACTTCCGGTGTCCGAATATAGTCGTCCAATATATCAATCTTTATGTCTCGGACATTCCGAGACTCCTCATCATGTCCGTGATCTCATCCGGGACTCCGAACTACCTTCGGTACATCAAAACTCATAAACTCATAATACCAATCGTCATCAAACGTTAAGCGTGCGGACCCTACGGGTTCGAGAACTATGTAGACATGACCGAGACTCATCTCCGGTCAATAACCAATAGCGGAACCTGGATGTTCATATTGGCTCCTTCATATTCTACGAAGATCTTTTATCGGTCAAAACCGCATAACAACATACGTTGTTCCTTTTGTCATCGGTATGTTACTTGCCCGAGATTCGATCGTCGGTATCTCTATACCTAGTTCAATCTCGTTACCGGCAAGTCTCTTTACTCGTTCCGTAACACATCATCTCGTAACTAACTCATTAGTCTTTTGCTTGCAAGGCTTATTGTGATGTGTGTTACCGAGAGGGCCCAGAGATACCTCTCCGACACTCGGAGTGACAAATCCTAATCTTGATCTATGCCAACACCACGAATACTTTCGGAGACACCTGTAGAGCATCTTTATGATCACCCAGTTATGTTGTGACGTTTGATAGCACACAAGGTGTTCCTACGGTATTCGGGAGTTGCATAATCTCATAGTCATAGGAACATGTATAAGTCATGAAGAAAGCAATAGCAGTAAAACTAAACGATCATAGTGCTATGCTAACGGATGGGTCTTGTCCATCACATCATTCTCCTAATGATGTGATCCCGTTGATCAAATGACAACTCATGTCTATGGCTAGGAAACATAACCATCTTTGATCAATGAGCTAGTCTAGTAGAGGCATACTAGGGACATATTGTTTTGTCTATGTATCCACACATGTACTAAGTTTCCGGTTAATACAATTCTAGCATGAATAAAAGACATTTATCATGATATAAGGAAATACAAATAACATCTTTATTATTGCCTCTAGGGCATATTTCCTTCAGTCTCCCACTTGAACTAGAGTCAATAATCTAGATTACAAAGTGATGATCCTCACACCCATGGAGTCCTGGTGCTAATCATGTTTTGCCCGTGGAAGAGGCTTAGTCAACGGGTCTGCAACATTCAGATCCATATGTATTTTGCAAATCTCTATGTCTCCCTCCTTGACTAGATCGCGGATGGAATTGAAGCGTCTTTTGATGTGCTTTGTTCTCTTGTGAAACCTGGATTCTTTCGCCAAGGCTATGGCTCCAGTGTTGTCACAAAAGATTTTCATTGGACCCGATGCACTAGGTATTACACCTAGATCGGATATGAACTCCTTCATCCAGACTCCTTCATTTGCTGCTTCTGAAGCAGCTATGTATTCCGCTTCACACGTAGATCCCGCCACGACGCTCTGCTTGGAACTGCACCAACTGACAGCTCCACCGTTCAATAAAAATACATATCCGGTTTGTGACTTTGAGTCATCCGGATCAGTGTCAAAGCTAGAATCGACGTAACCGTTTACGACGAGCTCTTTGTCACCTCCATACACGAGAAACATATCCTTTGTTCTTTTCAGATACTTTAGGATGTTTTTGACCGCTGTCCAGTGATCCACTCCTGGATTACTTTGGTACCTCCCTGCTAGACTTATAGCAAGCCACACATCAGGTCTGGTACACAGCATTGCATACATGATAGATCCTATGGCTGAGGCATAGGGAATGACTTTCATTTTCTCTCTATCTTCTGCAGTGGTCGGGCATTGAGTCTTACTCAACTTCACACCTTGTAATACAGGCAAGAACCCTTTCTTTGACTGATCCATTTTGAACTTCTTCAAAATCTTATCAAGGTATGTGCTTTGTGAAAGTCCAATTAAGCGTCTTGATCTATCTCTATAGATCTTGGTGCCTAATATATAAGCAGCTTCACCGAGGTCTTTCATTGAAAAACTCTTATTCAAGTATCCTTTTATGCTATCCAGAAATTCTGTATCATTTCCAATCAACAATATGTCATCCACATATAATATTAGAAATGCTACAGAGCTCCCACTCACTTTCTTGTAAATACAGGCTTCTCCAAAAGTCTGTATAAAACCATATGCTTTGATCACCTCATCAAAGCGTATATTCCAACTCTGAGATGCTTGCACCAGTCCATAGATGGATCGCTGGAGCTTGCATACTTTGTTAGCACCTTTTGGATCGACAAAACCTTCTGGTTGCATCATATACAACTCTTCTTTGAGATATCCATTCAGGAATGCAGTTTTGACATCCATTTGCCAGATTTCATAATCATAAAATGCGGCAATTGCTAACATGATTCGGACAGACTTAAGCATCGCTACAGGTGAGAAAGTCTCATCGTAGTCAACTCCTTGAACTTGTCGAAAACCTTTCGCAACAAGTCGAGCTTTGTAAACGGTAATATTACCATCTGCGTCGGTCTTCCTCTTGAAGATCCATTTATTTTCGATGGCCTGCCGATCATCGGGCAAGTCAACCAAAGTCCACACTTTGTTCTCATACATGGATCCCATCTCAGATTTCATGGCTTCAAGCCATTTTGCGGAATCTGGGCTCATCATCGCTTCCTCATAGTTCGTAGGTTCATCATGGTCTAGTAACATGATTTCCAGAACTGGGTTGCCATACCACTCTGGTGCGGAACGTACTCTGGTTGATCTACGACGTTCAGCAGAAACTTGATCCGAAGTTTCATGATCATTATCATTAACTTCCTCACTGATTGGTGTAGGAATCACTGGAACAATTTTCTGTGATGTACTACTTTCCAATCCGGGAGAAGGTACAATTACCTCATCAAGTTCTACTTTCCTCCCACTCACTTCTTTCGAGAGAAACTCTTTCTCTAGAAAGGATCCATTCTTAGCAACGAATATCTTGCCTTCGGATCTGTGATAGAAGGTATACCCAACAGTCTCTTTTGGGTATCCTATGAAGACACATTTCTCCGACTTGGGTTCGAGCTTATCAGGTTGAAGCTTTTTCACATAAGCATCGCAGCCCCAAACTTTAAGAAACGACAACTTTGGTTTCTTGCCAAACCATAGTTCATAAGGTGTCGTATCAACGGATTTAGATGGTGCCCTATTTAACGTGAATGCAGCTGTCTCTAAAGCATAACCCCAAAACGATAGTGGTAAATCGGTAAGAGACATCATAGATCGTACCATATCCAATAAAGTACGGTTACGACGTTCAGGCACACCATTACGTTGTGGTGTTCCGGGTGGCGTGAGTTGTGAAACTATTCCACATTGTTTCAAATGAAGACCAAACTCGTAACTCAAATATTCTCCTCCACGATCAGATCGTAGAAACTTTATTTTCTTGTTACGATGATTCTCTACTTCACTCTGAAATTCTTTGAACTTTTCAAATGTTTCAGACTTGTGTTTCATTAAGTAGATATACCCATATCTGCTCAAATCATCAGTGAAGGTCAGAAAATAACGATACCCGCCGCGTGCTTCAACACTCATTGGTCCACATACATCAGTATGTATGATTTCCAACAAATCTGTTGCTCGCTCCATAGTTCCGGAGAACGGAGTTTTAGTCATCTTGCCCATGAGGCATGGTTCGCAAGCACCAAGTGATTCATAATCAAGTGATTCCAAAAGTCCATCATTATGGAGTTTCTTCATGCGTTTTACACCAATATGACCTAAACGGCAGTGCCACAAATAAGTTGCACTATCATTATTATCCTTGCATCTTTTGGTTTCAATATTATGAATATGTGTATCACTACAATCGAGATCCAATAAGAATAGACCACTCTTTAAGGGTGCATGACCATAAAAGATATTATTCATTAAAATAGAACAACCATTATTCTCTGATTTAAATGAATAACCGTCTCGCAACAAACAAGATCCAGATATAATGTTCATGCTCAATGCTGGCACCAAATAACAATTATTTAGGTCTAAAACTAATCCCGAAGGTAGATGTAGAGGTAGCGTGCCGACGGCGATCACATCGACTTTGGAACCGTTTCCCACGCGCATCGTCACCTCGTCCTTAGCTAATCTTCGTTTAATCCGTAGTCCCTGTTTCGAGTTACAAATATTAGCAACCGAACCGGTATCAAATACCCAGGTACTACTACGAGCATTAGTAAGGTACACATCAATAACATGTATATCACATATACCTTTGTTCACCTTGCCATCCTTCTTATCCGCCAAATACTTGGGGCAGTTCCGCTTCTAGTGTCCAGTCCCCTTGCAGTAGAAGCACTCAGTTTCAGGCTTGGCTCCAGATTTGGGTTTCTTCATGGAAGTAGCAACTGTCTTGCTATTCTTCTTGAAGTTCCCCTTCTTTCCCTTGCCCTTTTTCTTGAAACTAGTGGTCTTGTTAACCATCAACACTTGATGCTCCTTCTTGATTTCTACCTCCGCAGCTTTGAGCATGGCGAAGAGCTCGGGAATTGTCTTTTGCATCCCTTGCATATTATAGTTCATCACAAAGCCTTTATAGCTTGGTGGCAGTGATTGAAGAACTCTATCAATAACACTATCCTCGTCAACCTTGCAACCAAGTTGAGTCATATGATTGTAGTACCCAGACATTCTGAGCAAGTGTTCACTGATAGAACTATTCTCCTCCATTTTGCAGCTGTAGAATTTATTGGAAATCTCATATTTCTCAATCCGGGCATTTGCTTGAAATATTAACTTCAACTCCTGGAACATCTCATATGGTCCATGACGTTCAAAACATCGTTGAAGTCCCGGTTCTAAGCCGTAAAGCATGCCACACTGAACTATAGTGTAGTCATCAGACCGCGATTGCCAGACGTTCAAAGCGTCCACATTAGCGGGAGGGGGCTTGTCACCTAGCGGTGCTTCAAGGACATAATTCTTCTGTGCAGCAATGAGGATAATCCTCAGGTTACGGACCCAGTCCGTGTAATTGCTACCATCATCTTTCAACTTAGCTTTCTCTAGGAATGCATTAAAATTCAAAGGAGCGGTAGCACGGGCCATTGATCTACAATAACATAGATATGCAATAACTATCAGGACTAAGTTCATGATAAATTAAAGTTCAATTTAATCATATTAATTAAAGAACTCCCACTTAGATAGACATCCCTCCGGTCATCTAAATGATCACGTGATCCAAATCAACTAAACCATGTCCGATCATCACGTGAGATGGAGTAGTTTCAATGGTGAACATCTTATGTTGATCATATCTACTATATGATTCACGCTCGACCTTTCGGTCTCTAGTGTTCCGAGGCCATATCTGCATATGCTAGGCTCGTCAAGTTTAACCCGAGTATTCTGCGTGTGCAAAACTGGCTTACACCCGTTGTATTTGAACGTAGAGCTTATCACACCCGATCATCACGTGGTGTCTCGGCACGACGAACTTTCGCAACGATGCATACTCAGGGAGAACACTTATACCTTGAAATTTAGTAAGGGATCATCTTATAATGCTACCGTTGTTCTAAGCAAAATAAGAAGCATAATAAGATAAACATCACATGCAATCAAAATATGTGACATGATATGGCCATCATCATCTTGTGCTTTTGATCTCCATCTTCAAAGCACCGTTATGATCACCTTCGTCACCGGCGCGACACCTTGATCTCCATCGTAGCATCGTTGTCGTCTCGCCAACTATTGCTTCTACGACTATCGCTACCGTTTAGTGATAAAGTAAAGCAATTACATGGCGATTGCATTTCATACAATAAAGCGACAACCATATGGCTCCTGCCAGTTGCCGATAACTTTACAAAACATGATCATCTCATACAAAACCGTATAACTCATCATGTCTTGACCATATCACATCACAACATGCCCTGCAAAAACAAGTTAGACGTCCTCTACTTTGTTGTTGCAAGTTTTACGTGGCTGCTACGGGCTTAGCAAGAACCGTTCTTACCTACGCATACAAAACCACAACGATGTTTCGTCAAGTATGTGCTGTTTTAACCTTCACAAGGATCGGGCGTAGCCACACTTGATTCAGCTAAAGTGAGAGAGACAGACACCCGCCAGTCACCTTTAAGCAACGAGTGCTCGTAACGGTGAAACCAGTCTCGCGTAAGCGTACGCGTAATGTCGGTCCGGGCCGCTTCATCTCACAATACCGCCGAAGCAAAGTATGACATGCTGGTAAGCAGTATGACTAGTATCGCCCACAACTCATTGTGTTCTACTCGTGCATATCATCTACGCATAGACCTGGCTCATGATGCCACTGTTGGGGAACGTAGTATTTTAAAATTTTCCTACGATCACGCAAGATCTATCTACTAGATGCATAGCAACGAGAGGGGAGAGTGTGTCTACGTACCCTCGTAGACCGGGAGCGGAAGCGTCAAGTGACGCGGTTGATGTTGTCGAACTTCTTCGCCATCCAACCGATCAAGCACCGAACGTACGGCACCTCCGCGTTCAGCACACGTTCAGCTTGATGACGTCCCACGAGCTCTTGATCCAGTTGAGCTTCACGGAAGAGTTTCGTCAGCACGACGGCGTGGTGACGGATATGATGTATTCACCGGCGCAGGGCTTCGCCTAAGCTCCGCGACGGTATGACCGAGGCGTGTTTCTGTGGAGGGGGGCACCGCACACGGCTAAAACAATTCAACTTGTGTGTCTTTGGGTGCCCCCCTGCCCCCGTATATAAAGAAGCAAGGGGGGAGGCCGGCCGGCCCTTGTTTGGTGCGGCTAGGGTTGCAATCCTACTAGGAATAGGATTGCAATCCTATTCCTAGTAGGAATCACCAAAAGAAGGAAGAGAGGGAAAGGAAAAAGGAGAGGTGGCGCCCCCCCCCCAATCCTAGTCCAACTAGGAACCCTAGGTGGGGCGCCGGCCAGCCCTATGGGCTGCCTCTCTCTTTCCCTTAAGGCCCACTATGGACCATCCCCCCTCGTAGGGGGTTCCGGTAACCCCTTCCGGCAATCCCGTTAAATCCGAAACTTTTCCAGAACACTTCCGGTGTCCGAATATAGTCGTCCAATATATCAATCTTTATGTCTCGGACATTCCGAGACTCCTCATCATGTCCGTGATCTCATCCGGGACTCCGAACTACCTTCGGTACATCAAAACTCATAAACTCATAATACCGATCGTCATCAAACGTTAAGCGTGCGGACCCTACGGGTTCGAGAACTATGTAGACATGACCGAGACTCATCTCCGGTCAATAACCAATAGCGGAACCTGGATGTTCATATTGGCTCCTTCATATTCTACGAAGATCTTTTATCGGTCAAAACCGCATAACAACATACGTTGTTCCTTTTGTCATCGGTATGTTACTTGCCCGAGATTCGATCGTCGGTATCTCTATACCTAGTTCAATCTCGTTACCGGCAAGTCTCTTTACTCGTTCCGTAACACATCATCTCGTAACTAACTCATTAGTCTTTTGCTTGCAAGGCTTATTGTGATGTGTGTTACCGAGAGGGCCCAGAGATACCTCTCCGACACTCGGAGTGACAAATCCTAATCTTGATCTATGCCAACACCACGAATACTTTCGGAGACACCTGTAGAGCATCTTTATGATCACCCAGTTACGTTGTGACGTTTGATAGCACACAAGGTGTTCCTACGGTATTCGGGAGTTGCATAATCTCATAGTCATAGGAACATGTATAAGTCATGAAGAAAGCAATAGCAGTAAAACTAAACGATCATAGTGCTATGCTAACAGATGGGTCTTGTCCATCACATCATTCTCCTAATGATGTGATCCCGTTGATCAAATGACAACTCATGTCTATGGCTAGGAAACATAACCATCTTTGATCAATGAGCTAGTCTAGTAGAGGCATACTAGGGACATACTGTTTTGTCTATGTACCCACACATGTACTAAGTTTCCGGTTAATACAATTCTAGCATGAATAAAAGACATTTATCATGATATAAGGAAATACAAATAACATCTTTATTATTGCCTCTAGGGCATATTTCCTTCATTGAGCACCAGCTGG
This sequence comes from Secale cereale, assembly GCA_902687465.1. Taxonomy (NCBI): domain Eukaryota; kingdom Viridiplantae; phylum Streptophyta; class Magnoliopsida; order Poales; family Poaceae; genus Secale; species Secale cereale. Next base: position 11,779,474 of record LR738710.1, on the reverse strand, counting down.
AAGTAATTGGCGAGTATCTTCTCGTCTCGTCCCCCAGCAGCCTGCACCGCGATGGTGTAGATGCTGAGGAACTCCGACGGATGCGTCTTGTCGTCGTACTTCTCCGGCACATCTGGCTTGAAGTTTTTCATGCTGGGCCACTGGACTTGCCGCAGCTCACGAGTGAACGCAGGACAACCTACCGCGTACGGCAAGTCGCCTGGTCGCTCTGGCGCTTGCATGTCGACAGTGGGCCCAACGCGTTGGTCTGACTGACGCCGCGCTTCTCTTCGGCGCTCAATGCGAGTTCGAGCGTCTTCTTGTTGTCGGTCGTCGAGAACTTGGTGCTGGTCACGGCGAGCTCGTGGATCCGACGACGCGGTGGAGTCGTCGTCGATGTTGATCCGGCGAGTCGGCGATTTTGGCCCTCGGGGCGGGGAGTGCACGGTAGTTGCACCCTTAGCGGTCTTGTCGCCATCGGCCCGCGCCTGGCTGACTTGCCGCGGCCGCGATGTGCTTGGCTGCTGCGGAGTGTCACCGTTGGTGAAGGCGATGAGGCTCTGAATGGTGGCCCTCCAGTCGTCGGCCTTGTCTGCCGCTGGAGGGAAATCTAGAAGCAGTTGAGCTCGTGCTAGAGCTTCTGCTGGAGTGGCGGGTAGCGGCGGCGAACGGTGCGAGGAGCGGGATATGCTCGGACTTCTAACTACATTAGAAGGAGCTGTTTCCCGTCCTGGCGACCGTGCCTTGCTGGTGCCGGCATGTTGGTGTGCATGCTGGCCTTGAGCGTCCCTAGATCCGCCAGCTTGACCTTGGCCCAGCAAGCGTATGGTACCTTGAGTACCACGACGCTGTCGGTCCCGCGCCTCCTGAGATGGGCGCGGTGCGTGTATGGACGCCGAGGCCTTGGAGTGCGCCCGGTCGTCCGTCTTGTCCTTGGACTTGGCGGCGCCGTGAGTTTCCTTGCCGACGTCCGTTCTTCCACCGGCGTCTACCCCACCAGCCGTTGGCTCCGGCGGTGGTGGGATCGATGCGGACGGACCTGCTGCCTCCAAAGCCTTCTTCTTCGGCGGCATGCTGATGGAGTCGATGAAGTTGGTGAAGTTGGTGAAGATCTAGCTCGTGTGGACGCCGGATCAGGTTCACACAACCTCGACGCAAAACCCCTACCTGGCGCGCCAAAGATGTCGGGAAAACTGATCGCCCACGAACACCTATGGGACCGGAGCCCCTTTTCGGTACGGCAGGGGGCGGAGGATGCACCAAGAGGAGATCGAGGCGAGCACACGAGCAGTTTACCCAGGTTCGGGCCGCACGGATGCGTAAAACCCTACTCCTGCTTTGGTGGTTGTATTGAGTTCTTGGCTCGGGAGCGAGGAGAGCTACAGTACACTCTAACCGCTAACAAGACCGAGCGTGCGAATGGTCGATGTTCGGAACCCCCTCTACATTGCGCATGGGCCTCCTTTTATAGGCTAAAGGGGTCACCGACAGGTGGCAACGCAGATGAGGGTAAAAGTGTAAAAGGGGTGGTAGTTGGAACAGTGCTCCATACCTAACTCTGACGGCAGGGGACAAGGGCATTAAAAGCCAGTCGCCGTCGCCCAAACAGTGCAAAAAGTGGCTGTCAGGGGCGCCACCGACCGCCACGACGGTAGCCTAGTCATCGCCGCTTGCCACCGTGTACCCTTGGCTGCACAGCCTTCCACCACGTGCGCCTGGAATGGTCTCAGAGCGACACGTGGGTGGATGCGCTGGAGCACGGGTTCTGAGTGGAAGTTTGCCGCGGCAAGTGCCTTGCCGCGGTCGCTATCTTGTCGCGCTTGGGAGCTTGTCGCTCATCGGGCCTTGCCGGGACGCGTGGCGCGTCGCAGCAAGTTTTCTTGACATGCCTGGTTGGCCTCCCCGGCAAGCTCCTCTTGCCAGGGTCTTGCGCCAAAGAAGTGGTCTTGTGCCCTGAGTGGCCTTCCCGGCAAGCTCCTCTTGCCGGGGCCTTGTCTCTTTAACTTGAATACTTTGTTCTTGAATGGCTCCAAAGGGATCAAGGAGGATCTTGGTGGCCGCCCAGCAAGCCTTGCCGCGGGACGCTGCAACTGTCCGTGCACAACTTCGGGATACTAAGGTACCCCTAGTTTTGGGTTCTGAGTGGAAGTTTGCCGCTGCAAGCGCCTTGCCGCGGTCGCTATCTTGTCGCGCCTGGGAGCTTGTCGCTCACCGGGCCTTGCCGGGACGCGTGGTGCGTCGCGGCAAGTTTTCTTGAAATGCCTTGGTTGGCCTCCCCGGCAAGCTCCTCTTGCTAGGGTCTTGCGCCAAAGAAGTGGTCTTGTGCCCTGAGTGGCCTTCCCAGCAAGCTCGTCTTGCCGGGGCCTTGTCTCTTTAACTTGAATACTTTGTTCTTGAATGGCTCCAAAGGGACCAAGGAGGATCTTGGTGGCCGCCCGACAAGCCTTGCCGCGGGATGCTGCAACTGTCTGTGCACAAGTTCGGGATACTAACGTACCCCTACTTTAGTACACCGACACCGTTGATACGCCTAGTCGATGTGAGACTATCTCCCTCCTTTTTTTCTTCTCCACAACCACCTCTATTCCAACCGTAGTGCTATATCCATGGCTCACACTCATGTATTGCGTGAAAGTTGAAAGGTTTGAAAAAAATAGAGTATGAAAACAAATGCTTGGCTGAAATCCGGGCTGTGCATGATATGAATATTTTGTGTGATGAAGAGGGAGCATAGCCAGACTATATGATTTTGTAGGGATAACTTTCTTTAGCCATGGTATTTTGAGAAGACATGATTGCTTTGTTAGTATTGCTTGAAGTATTGTTATTTCTTATGTCAATATGGACATTTATCTTGAATTTTTCAGATCTGAACATTCATGCCACAATTAAGAGAACTACATTGAAAAACTATATTGGTTAGCATTCCACATCAAAAATTCTTTCTTTATCATTTACCTACTCGAGGACGAGCAGGAATTAAGCTTGGGGATGCTTGATACGTCTCCAACATATCTATAATTTTTTATTGTTCCATGCTATTATTTATGAAGTCTTGGATGTTTAATGGGCTTTATCATTCACTTTTATATCATTTTTGGGACTAACCTACTAACCCAAAGGCCCAGTCCAGATTGCTATTTTTTGTGTATTTCAGGGTTTTATAGAAAAGGAATATCAAACGGAGTCCAAATGGAATGAAACCTTCGCGAGAGATATTTTTGGAGGAAATCACGCTTGGGAAACGTCAGGACAAGTCAGGGAACAGAGGGCCTGCCCTCGAGGGTGGGGGGAAGCGCCCCCCTTCCCAGGGCGCGCCCCCTGCCTCGAGGCTGGCACCTGTGGCCCCCGGTGCCCTCCTTCTTCCTATATACCTACGTACCCCAGAAACTACATACGTAGAGAGAAAACCCCAATTCCACCGCCGTAGCTTCTATTCCCGTGGAGATCCCATCTTGGAGCCTGTTCTGGGAGGGGGATCTATCACGGAGGCCTTCATCATCATCATCATCGCCCTCACCATGAGTTGTGAGTAGTTTACCACAGACCTTCGGGTCCATAGCTAGTATCTTGATGGCTTCTTCTCTCTCTCTGGATCTCAATACAAAGTTCTCCTTGGTCTTCGAGGAGATCTATTCGATGTAATCTCTTTTTGCGGTGTGTTTGTCGAGATCCGATGAATTGTGAGTTTATGATCAAGGTTATCTATGAAAGATATTTGGTTCTTCTCTGAACTTTTTATGTGTGCTCATAATATCCTTGCAAGTCTCTTCGAATTATTGGTTTGGTTTGGCCTACTAGATCTATAGTTCTTGCAATGGGAGAAGTGCTTGGCTTTGGGTTCAATCTTGCGGTGTCCTTTCCCAGTGACAGTAGGGGCAGCAAGGCACGTATTGTATTGTTTCCATCGAGGATAAAAAGATGGGGTTTTCATCATATTGCTTGAGTTTATCCCTCTACATCATGCCATCTTGCTTAAGGCGTTACTCTGTTCGTATGAACTCAATACACTAGATGCATGCTGGATAGCGGTCGATGTGTGGAGTAATAGTAGTAGATGCAGAATCGTTTCGGTCTACTTGTCTCGGACGTGATGCCTATATACAATAATCATGCCTAGATAGTCTTATAATTATTCGCTTTTCTATCAATTGCTCGACAGTAATTTGTTTACCCGTCGTAGAATATCGCTATCATGAGAGAAGCCACTAGAGAAAACTATGGCCCTTGGGTCTATTCTCAACATATCAATCTACATCTAATTTACTTTCCTTGCTTTTATGTGTTGTTTTATTAAACTAAAAATACCAAAAAATATAAACTATCATCTCTATCAGATCTCACTCTCGTAAGTGACCGTAAAAGGATTGACAACCCCTTATCGCATTGGCTGTGAAGTTCTTATTTGTATGTGCAGGTGCGAGGGACTCGCGCGTGGTCTCCTAATGGATTGATACCTTGGTTCTCAAAAACTGAGGGAAATACTTACGCTACTGTGCTGCATCTCCCTTCCTCTTCGAGGGAATACAACGCATGCTCAAGAGGTAGCACGGCTCCTTTAAGAGATGCCTTCTTCGAAACCTCACCTGTCTTCGGGTCCAATGGCCCCCATGCGCATAGAACCAAGTGCTGAACCTGGGGGGCCTGCTCAGTGTAACTGGAGTGACCCCTGCATTTGTCATCTCTTTCTCAGAGAGATCCCACTTAGGCATTGCCACCGCGTAGCCACCTGGCCCTAGCCTATGGAACTGATTCTTTCTTGTGGCATTGGCCTTGTTTTTTGTCGACTGTTCCTTAGATAATTCTGATTCCTTGAATTTCACAAAAGCGGGCCAGTGTTCTCTTTGTTTCTCCAGTGTTCCGTTGAATTCTGGAGTCTTCTTTCCTCCTTTGACATAGTTGGCCCATACAGTTTTCTTATGGTTGTTGAATGCAATTGCCATCTTCCTAAGAGCAGCGTCCTTGACTTTCTTCTCGTCATCCTCCGTGAAATGATCTGGTAGGGTGAAATGTTCCATGAGTTTTTCCAAAAGCAGAGATTTTGCTCTGTCATCGACAAAAGTAAGATCTGGACGTTTCTGTGCTAGCTCTTTCTATTCTTGAATGTATATTGGGAGTTGGTCCTTCACAATAACTCCGCACTGACAAACGAACTTGTTCGCAACTGTCCTAGGCGCTACTAGTTCGCCATCAGCTCTGATGGCATCGATGCTGTACTTTACGCCCTCCTTCAACTTTTCGGCCGGGCCTCGCACTGTCCTGCTGCTTGTAGATTTGCTCAATCCAGAGGGCTGAAAGAAGAAAGATATCGTTTCGTTAATATATCTCCAAATCATTAAAAACATGTGATGATCACCAGATGCCTGCTTGTATAAATATACCTCGCTGGTCTCTATTATTTCAAGATCAACATTTTCGGCGTCATCGTCGATATCATAGTTCATGACTTCATCAATTTGGACGTCGCAATCGAATAGATTATCACCCTCCCCGGTATTGTTCAGATATTGGGAGCCGTCATCTTCTTCATTATGATCATCTGGCCCGCAAGGGGTGCGTATGATCTCGAACATGGCATCTTCTCCCTCTCTACCGGTATTGTCCACCATAGCTTTTCTTTAACTAATCCAAAAGAAATATAAAACAATTTAGTATTCAAATTACAATGCATGCATGCAACCATTAAGGAAAAACTGAATCATAGTAATATGCATCGTATCGAATAATATATAACCTCGAATACATCGTCTTGAATAATATATAATCTCGAACACATGGTCTCGAATAATATATGTCGAATACATCACTAGCTAGCTAGCTAATAAATATCGAATACTACAGAATAATCTAGTTCACTCGCGGTTCCCGAGGTGCGGGCGATGGACACCAAAAGAGAAGGAACCATCATAGGATCATAGCTCCGGTCATCCCCCCAAAGAACCTTCCAGGTATTGGAGAACCTGACGTCCATAGCAGCCATGTATCAACGGACGTGCTCGTCCTCCTCCCTGACACGGTGACGCACCACCTCCGGCGGTGCCGGCTCCCTCCGCACCAAAAGTGGCCGACGCGAACGCCACCAAAGGAGCTCAGGGTCGATGACGGGACCCAGGGCCGCGTTCCTCACCAAGCTGCGAGCCCTTGAAGGTAGCACCTCCCAGTGCGATCCCGGCGGAGCCCAGTCCCGGACATGGGTCCTCTGAAGCAGGACGTCGTCGCTGTAACATCCCAAATTTTCAATTTGGAATGTTATACATAGATCATACTGCATTCATATTTCTTTGCATTTTGTGCGTGGCGATCCTCGAAAATTCTAAGCAACTCAAGGACCTACGGAGAGAGTTGGGAATTCTACCATTTTTGTATTTGAGTTTACTCGAATACCGGTACGAGGATAGCGTTGGTTTTGATTATTTATCTCTCCTAAAAATATTTCTTAACAAAATATATGAGCGAAGATAATATGACTTCTCCAAAATAAAAGAAATATTGGAGGAAAAAATATTAAAATCACTTTTGGTTTTTATTCGGATTTATTTGCGATTCTATTTGCATAGGAAAAATTGCATGTTTTCAAAACTGCATTTTAGGGCCAAGAAAAAGTTCATCTTGTTCTAAATATTTTATTTAGACGGTGAAAATTTGTTTTGGCATTTTTAGAATTTTATTTTATTTTCTAGATTTTTTTTTAGTTTCGGCGGTTTTGTTAAAACAAAAGTTCCCGCGCACGACTGGGCCGAAGGCCCAGCCGAGCCAGGCCGGCCCACACCGCCGCCGCCTTCCCCGCGTCATGCCGCCGCAGAGTCCAAGCCGGACTCCACCGCCGCCGCCTTGCCCCCTCCCCCAAGCCACCACCCCCCCTCTTTAGAT
>LR738710.1:11750963-11771226 GCA_902687465.1 Secale cereale | reverse complement strand
CCCCGCCGCAGCTGCAGCAGCAGCTGCCGCCGCCGCCGTTTGTGCCGCCGCCTCCCACCGCCGCCGCCTCAGCCCCGCCACCCCACGCCGCACTGCCGCCGGAGTCCCGCCGGAGCCGAGCCGAGGTAGCCGCCCCGCCGTCCCGTTTTTCTAAAGAAGCCGATCCATTTTTTAGAAAACCCTATTTTCGATTTTTTTAGTTTAGATTGATTTTTTTCGGTTTAACTATTTAGCGAGCGTTCGCCCGTTCATTCGTTTTAACAAACGAATTCGTCGTTTAGTTTTAGTTAACAAACATCCGTTCGTTAGTCTGTTCGTCCGTTTTCTTTTTCGGGGTATTTATCCGTGATTATTTTTTACCGCGATTTCTACCCAGATCTTGTTTTTTGTTTTTCTTTTCGCTCGAGAGTCGGAATCAGGTGATTCAAAATCACAGATCTTCGTCTCGACGCCCTCTTTCCGTTTAACTTACTTAAACAAAGTTTTGTTACTGTAAAATTTGACCCTAGATCAATCTAGTAAACGGATCTCGTTTCTTTTGCAGTTTGAGTTTCGTTGCTTCGTTCGATTTCATTCTTTTTGCAAACTATGGTTCCTAAGTTGAACTTTGTGGTTAGATCTTCTTATTTGGAGTTCTGTTTGTGCATCTTTGCTTGATTCCTTATGTGTGCTATTGTTTGCTTGCGATAGATTACCCGGATTGTGAAACGTGCTACTACGAGTCTCTAGGTTTTGCGAATCATCAGCAAGGCAAGTAACACTTTGATCATACCCCTATATTACCTAGTTTTTATGCATTAGATTAAGCCCTCACACATTGCATGAGTAGGATCTCTTAACTTGTGGGACTGGGAAGTAGATTGAGGTAGAACCTATTACCTGCATTATTTTTCAAACCCTTGGGAGTTACTCTACATTATGCTTAGGTTATCATGCTATGCTCGTATACGTGGTTTGGGTTTGAGTGAAATCCATGACAGATGTGAGTTGCTAATTAATAGTTCAACTTAAGGTGGCTATTTGAATACACATCTGGGTGGATTGGTTGCAGGGCACCTGGAGAATCCAGTGTTGTCCTAGGAAATCCCGGGGTTACGTGTGATTGTCCTATGGAATGCCACCCAGGCTCAAAGGGATCATAAACTATTCATGCTAGAAACTTCCGTGTGCAGCCACAATGCCATTATGGGCTCTGGCATAGTATGAGTAAGTTGTGTGAGCTCTTTCAGTGGTGGACGAGCAGATGTAGGGGAAAGTAGGTGTACGGGTCCACCCGGGGTAAAGAGTAAATGCTTCTGAAAGACTGTGTCTCGGTCATCCGTTTCTCAAACACCGTGTAGTGCGAGAAATCCAACGGAGGAGATCGAGTCTTGTGGGGAAAAGTGCACAAACCTCTGCAGAGTGTAGAAACTGATCATGATTAGCCGTGTCCCCGGTTATGGACAATCTTGAGTATCTGGTACTTGAATTATTGGTTGATCTCATCACTCTAAAATTAATTTGTTTGGTTAATGATTACTTTAATTGGGATTGAGTTGGAGGTACCTTCTCAATGATTTTTCAACTACCATGATAGTTAAAATAAAATTTATTCCTTTGTTGTAGGGAAAAATTGGCTTTATGCAAAAACTTTAACCTTAGAGCCTCCACCAGCCAAATATGCATATAGTGTTAGCCTTATTTCTGTTACTTGCATCTTCTGTGTTATCTTGCCAGCATATTCCATGTGCTGACCCGTTTCGGGCTGCAACATGTTACGTTGCAGATTTTTCAAACGAGGAGTAAGACGTTCTAGGTCGTTTGTCATGCACTCAGCTATGCCGTTGGAGTTGATGGACTCATTTATCTTCCAAGCCTTCCGCTGTTATTTTGTTAGATGGCCTTAAGCCATAGACTTCTGTAATAAGTTCTTTTTGGAGACTTTCGATGTAATACGTGTGTGATTGCCACTCTGTTATAAATCCTTCAAATACTGTGTGTGTCAGCATTACCGATCCAGGGTTGACCCGGAAACACAGAGACTTCGGTCCATTCGGATCGTGGTCCAGATTTGTGGACGCCGAGATGAGCGTTGGGACATGATCAGTACACGGAAGGAGAGGTCCATTGCAGCGTTCATCCAGGAGTTAAACCAGAACATTCGTCGACAGGAGCATCATATGTGCGCAGGGATGATAGATTTGAAGAAGGCACTAACCAGGAACTTGGAGCTAGAAGAACAACTCAAGTCTCCTCGTGACGGATACGAGGAGGAGATGTTGATACTTGTGGAGAAGAATGATGATTTGACAAGGAAGCTAGGAGTATTCATGGGAGATCCAGCACCAGGGAGAGAAGAAGAGGAAGAAGAACCCAAGGAGATTCGTTCTGAAGATTACATCATCATCGACGACACGGATTCAGACCCCGATGATAGTGATGACGAAGACTATGAATATGAAGCTGGAGCAGACATCATGGAATCTTCCGCCGATCAAAATTTCTAGATGACAACCCTATGACTAGTAGGTTCTCCCCACAAAGTAGTTTGTAGAGCACTTTTGTAACGTTAGTTAGATCTTTGTAAGCCCTTGTTTGAAATTGATTGGTGTGATATGATTGTGTTTGTCTCATATGCATATGGGTAGTGATTTTCCCTTAGACCTCATTTCCATTCTAATCTCTTCCCTCTACACCCATCAGATGCCTCCGAGACGTGAGCCCAGATTTGAGTTCCCCCCTGAGCTCACTCAGTTGATCCAGCAGCAGAACATTTTGATGCAACTTCTTGTCCAGAACACTCAGAACAACCAGAACAACAACAACAACAACTCTCCACCACCACCACCCGTGGACAACCTAACACGTTTCTTAAGGTTGCAACCAACGGTGTTTGCTAGCAGCATTGAACCAATAGTCGATGATGACTGGCTGCGCAAGATTGGAAGGGATTTGACCACCGCCAATTGCACAGATGCTGAGAAGGTGCGATTTGCTGCACATCAGTTGTCTGGACCCGCATCAGCATGGTGGGAGAATTACACAGTCACTTTACCTATAGCCAATGTCACTTGGGAGCAGTTTCAGCAAGCTTTTCGCACTGCCCATGTCTCAATTGGAGCTATGAGCATGAAGAAGCGAGAGTTTCACAACTTGCGCCAAGGAAATCATACTGTGGCTCAGTACATAGATGAGTTTAGTACCCTATCTCGTTATGCCCCAGATGATGTGGCCACAGATGCCGCTAAGCGGGAGAGGTTTATGGAAGGGCTAAATGATGAGATGAGCGTACAGTTGATGGTGGCAACCTTCAACAACTACCAGGAGTTGGTAGATAAGGCTCTTATGATTGAAGGGAAGCAACAGCAGATTGAGAGCCGCAAGAGGAAGTACGGACAAGGAAGGAATAATTCTGGAGCCCAGCAGAAGCCCCGATTCACTCCGAGTTCGGGAGGATACACCCATAACCATGGAAGCCACACCCACACTGGAGGAAGTTCTCACAACCACAATGGCTCCAAGAATGGGAATGGAAATGGAGAAAATAATGGTCAGAATCGCTCTACTCCTTCCACACCCGCCAAGAGGGATTTGAGCCACGTCACTTGTTTCAAGTGCGGGAAGAATGGACACTATGCCAATGAGTGCCCTGAAGCTAAGAATGGGAACGGCAATGGAAGCGCCGGGAAGAAGCCCAACCCGTTTAACAAAGGACAAGTGAACCACGTGACGGTGGAGGAGGTTGAAGAGCAACCAGATGCGATGATCGGTAAGTTTTTGGTTAAGTCATTTACCGCAGTAGTTCTTTTCGATATTCGTGCATCGCATTCATACATTTCAAGGGGATTCGTAAATAGACATAAGTTGCCCGCCAGAGTCCTTATGACCCCCATGTTAGTAAGTTCACCCGGGGCGGAATACATGGCAAATCAACGATGTTTTCAGATGCCATTGACCATTGGACGTCATGTTTTCCCCTCAGATCTAATAGTTTTGGAGTCACAAGGATTGGATGTGATACTGGGTATGGATTGGCTATCGATGTATGGAGGAAACATCGATTGTGCCAGTAAGACAATTTTTCTTACCACCCCGGAGGGAAAAAGGATCAAGTATGTATCTAGGCATTCGCCTATAAGGACACAAGTGCATTCTCTCACGAGAGTTGTTCAGGAGGAAGTGCCTGTAGTAAAGGATTATCGGATGTTTTTTCAGAGGAGCTGCCTGGCATGCCACCGGATAGGGATATTGAGTTTTTGATAGAACTATTGCCTGGCACCGGACCTATATCGAAGAGACCATATCGGATGCCAGCGAATGATCTGGAGGAGATCAAGAAGCTGATTAAGGAGCTATTGGAGAAAGGATTTATTCGCCGGAGTTCATCACCGTGGGGAGCCCCAGTGCTTTTGGTCGAGAAGAAAGATGGATCTTTAAGAATGGTCGTTGGTTATCGTGCACTGAATGAAGTGACTATTAAGAATAAGTACCCGCTGCCGATGATCAATGATTTGTTCGACCAACTCCAAGGAGCCAAAGTATTCTCCAAGATAGATCTACGATCTGGATACCACCAGTTGAAGATCCGAGAGAAGGATATACCTAAGACAGCCTTCACCACAAGGTATGGGCTATATGAGTATACGGTTATGTCATTTGGATTGACTAACGCCCCTGCCTAGTTCATGAGTATGATGAATAAGGTGTTCATGGAGTTCTTGGATAAGTTTGTCGTGGCATTCATTGATGATATTTTGGTATACTCGAGGAACGAAGAGGAACACGCGGAGCATTTGCGTTTGGTATTGGAGAAGCTCAGAGAACATCAGTTGTATGCCAAGTTTAGCAAGTGCGAGTTTTGGTTGAAGGAAGTTGGATTCCTAGGGCATGTTATATTAGGAGAAGGTATAGCAGTGGACCCCGTCAAAGTGCAGGCAGTCACTAAGTGGTTGGCACCCACTTCAGTTGGAGAGATCCGCAATTTTCTTGGACTCGTAGGATATTACCGGAGATTCATAGAAAATTTCTCCAAGATTGCAAAGCCAATGACGACATTGTTGAAGAAGGAGACAAAATTCAATTGGACCGAAGAGTGCGAAGAAAGTTTCCAGGAGTTGAAGAAACGGTTGACGTTAGCCCCAGTGCTGATTTTGCCAGATATACGCAAGGATTTCCAAGTGTACTGCGATGCTTCACGCTTAGGACTTGGAGGAGTACTCATGCAGGATGGAAGAGTTGTTTCGTACGCATCTCGTCAACTGCGACTGCACGAGTTGAATTAGGCGATGCACGATTTGGAGTTAGCAATTGTGGTGCACACGCTCAAAACCCGAAGACATTTCCTTATTGGAAATCGTTGTGACGTGTACACGGATCACAAGAGTTTGAAGTACATTTTCACTCAGAAGGAGCTGAACCTCAGACAGAGGAGATGGTTGGAACTTATAAAGGATTATGATATGAAGCTGCACTATCACCCAGGAAAGGCCAATGTCACGGCAGATGCTTTAAGCCGGAAGACTTATGAAAATACCCTAGTAAAAGGGGGATTGCCACAGGAGTTAGCAAAACATCTCAGGGAGCTTCGTTTGGAGATAGTTCATAGAGGTTTTGTCGCAACATTAGAGGTTCAGTCAACATTGCTGGGAAAGATACGGGAACCCCAGAAGGAGGACAAAGAGATTGCCGAAATAAAGGAAAGGATGAGTGAAGGAAAAGCCAAGGGATTTCGTGAAGATGAACACGACACCTTGTGGTATGAGGACCAAATCTATGTGCCCAACAACCCGGAGATCGGGAAGTTGATACTGTAGGAAGCACATGATTCGCCATACTCGATACACCCCGGAAACACTAAGATGTATTTGGATTTGAAGGAACATTTCTTGTGGACGGGAATGAAGAAGGATATTGCCGAGTATGTAGCCGTATGTGATGTATGCCAGAGAGTAAAAGCGGAACATCAGAAGCTAGCAGGATTGCTATGGCCTATGCCGATACCCGAATGGAAGTGGGAGAAGCTTGGCATGGACTTTATCACCGGATTGCCCAAGACCAAATCAGGATATGACTCAATCTGGGTAGTAGTGGATTGCTTGACCAAGGTAGCCCACTTTATCCCCGTGAAAACCACGTATACCAGTGCGAAGTTAGCCAAGATATACATGACCAGGATCGTATGTCTGCACGGTGTTCCGAGGACCATTGTATCAGATAGAGGAACATAGTTTACCTCAAAGTTTTGGCATCAGCTACGCCAGACTTTGGGAACAAGGCTGGAATTTAGTACAATGTTTCACCTGCAGACAGATGGACAGACCGAGAGAGTCAATCAGATTCTAGAGGACATGTTGAGAGTCTGTGCGCTAGATTATGGATCTAGTTGGGATGACAATTTACCCCACGTTGAGTTCTCGTACAACAACGGTTATCAGGCCAGTTTGAAGATGGCACCGTTCGAAGCATTGTACGGGAGGAGATGCCGAACGCCGTTAATGTGGGATGAAGTTGGAGACCGTCGGTTATTTGGACCAGACTTTATCAAAGAGTCTGAAGAGAAGGTTAAACTGATCCGAGATAGACTAAAGGTAGCTCAGTCTAGGCAGAAGAGTTATGCCGACTCGAAGCGCAAGGAAGTAGCCTATGAAATTGGAGACAAAGCGTACTTAAGAGTATCGCCTCTGCTATGAGTTAAACGTTTCGGAGTTAAGGGAATGCTAGCCCCGAGATTTGTGGGACCTTACCGTGTTTTGGAACGCATGGGAGAGGTTGCCTATAAGTTGGAGTTACCCGAAGGATTGTCAGGAGTGCATGATGTGTTCCACGTTTCGCAGCTCAAGAAGTGCCATGCGGAGATGGCCAGTATCCAGCTAAGAGACACAGTACCCCTGGAAACAATTCAGTTGGATGGTGACCTGACTTATGAGGAGAAACCCGTCAAGATTCTTGAATTTTCGAATAGAGTCACCCGCAGTAAGGTTATCAAGTTTTACAAAGTTCAGTGGAGTCACCACACTGAGGAAGAAGCCACCTGGGAACGAGAAGATGATCTACGCTAGGACCACCCACACCTGTTCTCTAGCCAAGCCGAATCTCGAGGGCGAGATTCATTCTAAGGGGGGTAGGTTTGTAACATCCCAAATTTTCAATTTGGAATGTTATACATAGATCATACTGCGTTCATATTTCTTTGCATTTTGTGTGTGGCGATCCTCGAAAATTCTAAGCAACTCAAGGACCTACGGAGAGAGTTGGGAATTCTACCATTTTCGTATTTGAGTTTACTCGAATACCGGTACGAGGATAGCGTTGGTTTTGATTATTTATCTCTCCTAAAAATATTTCTTAGCAAAATATATGAGCAGAGATAATATGACTTCTCCAAAATAAAATAAATATTGGAGGAAAAATATTAAAATCACTTTTGGTTTTTATTCGGATTTATTTGCGATTTTATTTGCATAGGAAAAATTGCACGTTTTCAAAACTGCATTTTAGGGCCAAGAAAGAGTTCATCTTGTTCTAAATATTTTATTTAGACGGTGAAAATTTGTTTTGGCATTTTTAGAATTTTATTTTATTTTCTAGAATTTTTTTTAGTTTCAGCGGTTTTGTTTTAAAAAAAAAATCCCGCGCCCGACTCGGCCGAAGGCCCAGCCGAGCCAGGCTGGCCGGCGCCGCCGTAGAGTCCGAGCCAGACTCCACCGCCGCCACCTTGCCCCCTCCCCCAAGCCACCACCCCTATCTTTAAATAGCCGCCGCCGCCGCCCTCTCCACCCCGCCACCCGACCCGCCCCGTCGCAGCAGCAGCTCCAGCCGCCGCCGCCACCGCCTCCCACCGCCGCCGCCGCAGCCCCACCACCCCACGCCGCCCCGCCGCCGCACCGGAAGCCGCCGGAGCCCCGCCGAAGCCGAGCCGAGGTAGCCGCCCCGCCGTCCTGGTTTTCTAAAGAAACCAATCCGGGTTTTTAGAAAACCCTAGATTCGTTTTTTTAGTTTAGATCGATTTTTTCGGTTTATCTGTTTAGCGAGCGTTCCCCCGTTCGTTCGTTTTAATGAACGAATTCATCGTTTAGTTTCAGTTAACGAACGTTCGTTCGTTAGTCTGTTCGTCTGTTTTCTTTCTCGGGGTATTTATCCGCGATTATTTTCGATCGCGATTTCTGCCCTGATCTTGTTTTTCCTTTTCCTTTTCGCTCGAGAGTCGGAATCAGGTGATTCAAAATCCCAGATCTTCGTCTCGATGCCCTCTTTCCATTTAAGCAACTTAAACAAAGTTTTGTTACTGTAAAATTTTACCCAAGATAAATCTAATAAACAGATCTCGTTTATTTCTTAGTTTGAGTTTCGTTGCTTCGTTTGATTTGATTCTTTTTGCAAACCGGAGTTCTTAAGTTGAACTTTCTGGATATATCTTCTTATTTGGAGTTCTGTTTGTGCATCTTTACTTGATTGCTTATGTATGTTATTGTTTGCTTGCGATAGAATACCCGGACTGTGAAGCGTGCTACTACGAGTCTCTAGGTTTTGTGAATCATCAGCAAGGCAAGTAACACTTTGATCATACCCCTATATTACCCAGTTTTTATGCATTAGATCAAACCCTCAACACATTGCATGAGTAGGATCTCTTAACTTGTGGGACTGGGAAGTAGATTGAGGTAGAACCTATTACCTGCATTATTTTTCAAACCCTTCGGAGTTACTCTACGTTATGCTTAGGTTATCATGCTATGCTCGTAGACGTGGTTTGGGTTTGAGTGAAATCCATGACAGATGTGAGTTGTTAATTAATGGTTCAACTTAAGGTGGCTACTTGAATACACATCTGGGTGGATTGGTTCCAGGGCACCTGGAGAATCCAGTGTTGTCCTAGGAAATCCCGGGGTTTTGTTTGATTTTCCTATGGAATGCCACCCATGCTCAAAGGGATCATAAAACTATTCATGCTAGAAACTTCCGTGTGCAGCCACAATGCCATTATGGGCTCTGGCATAGTATGAGTAAGTTATGTGAGCTCTTTCAGTGGTGGACTAGCAGATGTAGGGGAAAGTAGGTGTACGGGTCCACCCGGGGTAAAGAGTAAATGCTTCTCAAAGACTGTGTCTCGGTCATCCGTTTCTGAAACACCGTGTAGTGCGAGAAATGCAACGGAGGAGATCGAATCTTGTGGGGAGAAGTGAACAAACCTCTGCAGAGTATACAAACTGATCATGATTAGCCGTGTCCCCGGTTATGGACAATCTTGAGTATCTGGTACTTGAATTATTGGTTGATATCACCACTCTAAAATTAATTTGTTGGGTTAATGATTACTTTAATTGGGATTGAGTTGGAGGTACCTTCTCAATGATGTTTCAACTATCATGATAGTTAAAGTAAAATTTATTCCTTTGTTGTAGGGGAAAATTGGCTTTATGCAAAAACTTTAACCTTAGAGCCTCCACCAGCCAAATATGCATATAGTGTTAGCCTTATTTCTGTTACTTGCATCTTCTGTGTTATCTTGCCAGCATATTCCATGTGTTGACCCGTTTCGGGCTGCAACATGTTACGTTGCAGATTTTTTAGACGAGGAGTAAGACGTTCTAGGTCATTTGTCATGCACTCAGCTATGCCGTTGGAGTTGATGGACTCACTTATCTTCCAAGCCTTCCGTTGTTATTTTGTTAGATGGCCTTAAGCCATAGACTTTTGTAATAAGTTCTCTTTGGAGACTTTCGATATAATAAGTGTGTGATTGCCACTCTGTTATAAATCCTTCAAGTATTGTGTGTGTCAGCATTACCGATCCAGGGATGACACGGAAACACAGAGACTTCGGTCCATTCGGATCGTGGTCGCTACAGTCGCGAACGGGTCGACGGCGAGGATGCGGGCCGGGCATCGTCGAGAGCAAATACTATATGCAAACGTAACATTCTAAATTTCTATAACTAAAATTATAAGAAACTAAAAAAATGGATCATCGTCTAACAATTTGAAAATTAATCTAATTCATCTAGCTAAAACTAACATTTCAAAAATTCTAACATTTCTATATAACTAGCATTTCTATATACTATTTGAAATTAATCTAATTCATCTACCTAAAACTAAAATTTCTAACATTTCTATATAACTAACATTTCTATATACTATTTGACGTTAATCTAATCTAATTAATTATTTCATCTAAATGAATTGTATAAAAAACAGAAAAATTGTGTGTGTGTGTGCGCGCGTGTGTGTGTGTGGGAGAGGTCGCGGGAGAGGGCCTCACCGCGCGGGCGAAGTCGAGGTGACGGCGACGGCGACGGGGACGGCGATGGCGACGGTGGCGTCGACGGGGGCGACGACGGAGAACGGGACGGCGCGCGACGGCGACGGGGGCGGCGCGCGACGGTGACGGGGGGCGGCGATGGGGACAGGGGCAGCGCGCAACGGGGTGGCAACGGTGTCGACGGAGAGGAAGAAACAGAACAAGAACAGAGGGAAAACTGAAAATTTTCAAGTGTCGTATATATAGGATGGACCTTTAGTACCGGTGGGAGCCACCAACCGGTACTAAAGGCCTGTTTTGGCCAGGCCAGGCGGCGGGAAGGGAAAGCCTTTAGTAGCAGGTGGTGGCTCCAACCGATACTGAAGACCCCCCCCCCTTTATTACCGGTTGGAGCCACCATCCGGTACTAAAGGGTGTGCGCTGCCACCCGCGGTGCGCAAAGTTTAGTCCCACCTCGCTTGTCGAGGAGCCCGGGACTAGTTTATAAGCCCCTGCGTGGGCACTGTATTGAGCTCCTCTCTAATGCAGGCCTTCTGGGCCTAAAATATCTACTCTGCCCTGTTGGGCCTACTGGTCTAGCGGGCCTGCATCCTGGCCCAACTACAGGTTGGGTTTCTAGTCGTATACAGGATGCTGTGGCCTAGTAGGTGGTTTTTTTAGTTTTTTTCTATTTTCTGCTTTATTTTAATTATTTTATTTATTTGTAAGTTGTTTTTTGCTATATTTAGAGTTCCTTTGTGAGTATTTTTGCCAACTTTCAACCTTTTCAGAGTTCATTTGAAGTGTTTTTAAATTTGAAGGTCATTTAGCTAAAAAATTCAGTAAATGCATGAAAGAATTTGCACATAAAATTTCTTCGCGTTTCAAATGCCAAAACACATAAGTACCCTAACTATTACAAGGATTTCCTTTGGTTTGTTCGAAGCGGGAATTTCCAGATATATAAGTCCGGAAACTCTCTAGAGAAGAAAGTGATGACAGTGAAGCCGATCACATCCTAGAGTGGGATCTTTGGGTGTGAAACTTTCTTTGCGTGTGTCCCTTTGCGTCGTAACCATGGACAATCTTCGTCATTTAACTGGATTCTCGGGTCAATATTCACTGTGAATGGAGCAATTTCATCAAATTTTTCATAATCTTCTGACATGTTTGTCTTGTCATCCACTCCCACGATGTTTCTTTTCCCAGAAAGAACTATGTGGCGCTTTGGCTCATCGTATAATGCATTCGCTTCCTTATCTTTTCTTTTTCTCGGCTTCGTAGACATGTCCTTCACATAGAAAACATGTGCCACATCATCGGCTAGGACGAATGGTTCGTCTGCATACGCAAGGTTGTTGAGATCCACTGTTGTCATTCCGTACTGCGGGTCTTCAGTTACCCCGCCTCGTTTCATATTGACCCATTCGCACCGAAACAAAGGGACCTTCAAACCACATCCATAGTCAAGTTCCCATATGTCCTCTATGTAACCATAATATGTTTCCTTTCCCGTCTTGGTTGCTGCATCAAAGCGGACACCACTGTTTTGGTTGGTGCTCTTCTTATCTTGGGCGATCGTGTAAAATGTATTCCCATTTATCTTGTACCCTTTGAAAGTCATTATATTCGAAGATGGTAACTGGGAAAGCAAGTATAGGTCATCTTCAATAGTAGCGTCATGCATGGAACGTGTCTGCAACCAGCCGTTGAAAGTCATCGTTTGTTCACGTGTAATCCAGTCGTCAGACTGCTCCGGGTATTTGGAGCGTAGAAAATTCTTGTGTTCGTCCATATACGGAGCCACCAAGGCGGAGCTCTATAGAACTTTGTAGTGTGCTTTAGTGAGACAATGCCCATCCATACATATTATTTGATCCCCTCCTAGCGTGCCTTTTCCATCCAGTCTGCCCTTATGCCGCGATTCAGGAACACCAATCGGCTTAAGGTCAGGAATAAAGTCAATACATAACTCAATGACCTCCTCATTTTCATGCCCTTTGGAGATGCTTCCTTCTGGCCTAGCACGGTTATGAACATATTTCTTTAAGACTCCCATGAACCTCTCAAAGGGGAACATATTGTGTAGAAATACAGGACCCAAAACGTTAATCTCTTCGCATAGGTGAACTAGGACATGTGTCATGATGTTGAAGAAGGATGGTGGGAACACCAACTCAAAACTGACAAGACATTGCACCAAATCATTTTGTAATGTTGGTATGATTTCTGGATCGATTACCTTCTAAGAGGTTGCATTGAGGAATGCACATAGCTTCACAATGGCTAATCGAACGTTTTTTGGTAGAAGCCCCCTCAATGCAATCGGAAGCAGTTGCGTCATAATCACGTGGCAGTCGTGAGATTTTAGGTTCTGGAACGTTTTTTCTGCCATATTTATTATTCCCTTTATATTCAACGAGAATCCAGACGGTACCTTAATACTGAGCAGGCATTCAAAGAAGATTTTCTACTCTTCTTTGGTAAGAGCGTAGCTGGCATGACCCTGATGTATGCCGTATTTTCCGTGCATACATTGCTGGTCCTCCCGTGCCTCCGATGTATCTTTTGTCTTCCCATACACGCCTAAGAAGCCAAGCAGGATGACGCAAAGATTCTTCATCACGTGCATCACGTCGATTGCGGAGCGGACCTCTAGGTCTTTCCAATAGGGCAGGTCCCAAAATATAGATTTCTTCTTCCGCATGGGTGCGCGTCCGTCAGCGTCAGTCGGAACAGGTTGTCAGCCAGGACCCTTTCCAAAGACTACCTTCAAATCCTTGACCATATCATGTACATCAGGACCAGTTCGGTGGCGAGGCTTCGTCCGGTGATCCACCTCACCTTTGAAATGCTTGCCTTTCTATCTTAGGGGATGCCTGCTCGGAAGAAATCGACGATGTCCAAGGTACACATTCTTCCTACAATTATCCAAATATGTATTGTCGGTATCATCCAAACAATGCGTGCATGCGTGGTATCCGTTGTTTGTTTGTCCTGAAAGGTTACTGAGAGCAGGCCAATCATTGATGGTAACGAACAACAACGCCTTTAGATCAAATTATTCCTGTATGTGCTCATCCCACGCACGTACACCTTTTCCATTCCACGGCTGTAAGAGTTCTTCAACTAATGGCCTTAGGTACACATCAATGTCGTTGCCGGGTTGCTTAGGGCCTTGGATGAGCACTGGCATCATAATGAACTTTCGCTTCATGCACAACCAAGGAGGAAGGTTATACATACATAGAGTCACAGGTCAGGTGCTATGGTTGCTGCTCTGCTCCCCAAAAGGATTAATGCCATTTGCGCTTAGACCAAACCATACGTCCCTTGCGTCACCTCCAAACTCCTCCGTGTTGTACTTTCTCTGGATTTTGATCCACTGCGAACCATCAGCGGGTACTCTCAACTTTCCGTCTTCCTTATGGTCTTCTCTGGACCATCGCATCGCCTTGGCATGCTCTTTGTTTTGGAAGAAACATTTCAACCATGGTATTATAGGAGCATACCACATCACCTTTGCAGGAATCTTTTTCCTGGGGCGCTCGCCCTCGACATCACCGGGGTCATCGCGGGTGATCTTATAGCGCAATGCACCGCATATCGGGCATGCATTTGAATCCTCGTACTCACCCCGGTAGAGGATGTAATCATTAGGGCATGTATGTATCTTCTGCACCTCTAACCCTAGAGGGCAGACATCCTTCTTTGCTTCGTACGTACTCTCGGGCAATTCGTTGTCTTTTGGAAGCATCTTCTTTAACATTACCAGCAACTTTCCAAATCCCTTGTCAGATACACCATTCTCTGCCTTCCATTGCAGCAATTCCAGTGTGGTGTCCAGCTTTTTCTTGTCAGCTTCGTAGTTTGGGTACAACAATTTCTTGTGATCCTCTAACATTCGCTGCAACTTTAGCCTCTCCTTTTCAGTTGTGCAGTTTCTCTTTGCATCGGCAATGGCCCGACCTAGATCATCTGCGGGCTCATCTGATGCCTCTTCTTCAGCTTCTTGTCGCATTGCCAGCTCAGCTTCTCCCCCCATTGTTGTACCATCGTATTCAGGGAACCCAAGGCCAGGATAGCTGTCGTCATCCTCTTCTTCTTCATTGTCTTCCATCATAACCCCTCTTTCTCCGTGCTTGGTCCAAACATTATAGTGGGGCATGAAACCGGACTAAAACAGGTGGACGTGAATGGTTCTTGAGTTAGAGTAATTGTGATCATTCTTACAGCCAGCACATGGACAAGGCATAAAACCATCCGCCCGCTTGTTTGCCTCAGCCGCATTCAGAAAAGTATGAACACCATTAATGAACCTGGGAGAGCGTCGGTCATCGTACATCCATTGTCGGCTCATCTTCATTACACAACACCGAAAATACCAAATTAATACAAGTTCATACATAAAGTTCATACAACACTTAAATGCAACATACAAATAACTCTCTAGCTAAAGCATTTAAATGCAACAACAAATGCGATCAAGATCGCAACTAAGGTAACAATTGATCCAACAGCATAATGATACCAAGCCTCATTATCAATGGCATATTTTC
Organism: Secale cereale; assembly: GCA_902687465.1. NCBI lineage: Eukaryota > Viridiplantae > Streptophyta > Magnoliopsida > Poales > Poaceae > Secale > Secale cereale. The sequence goes on along the minus strand of LR738710.1, from coordinate 11,756,448 downwards.
TTATCTTTCTAATCTTCGAGCGCATTTTGTCCATCTCGACCTTGTGATCATCGACGACATCGGCAACATGCAACTCCAATTCCATCTTCTCCCCCTCGATCCTTTTCAATTTTTCTTTCAAATACACGTTTTCTCTTTCAACTAAATTTAACCTCTCGATGGATATCAAAACCGTGGCACTATGTATAACAAACAACGTACGGGTAAGATAATTATACCAGCAACTATATATCTAAATCACACAAACATGATTCTTTTTAATATAAAAAAGATAAGAACAAGAGGCTCACCACAAGGTGGTGCCGGCGATAGGACGGTGCGGACGATCGATGGTGGTTAGGACGGACACGGGAAGGCACTAAGTAAACCATACCTACAATTGCAAACTAGGTGTTATTTTGAGCTCAAATTGCATATAAATCAAATAAACTACCACATATAATTCCTCCAAAATTACGAAAACCCACAAATTAATGACTATATAAAGCATTGCAAGATCTAATCTAGCAATGATAGATGAAAGGACAAAGTTGCTTACCTTTGTGATCACTTGGATGGATGGGGTGCCTTCAAATCTTTACAAATTTTGGCAAAAATGGAGTGTGAGCTCGAGGGTGGGGAAGAACAGAGAGGAGATCAAGGGGAAAGTGGAAAACAGAGCGAGCTCGGGTGAACGAAGGGTTTATGTGGGACGACCTTTAGTACCGGTTCGTGGCAAGAACGGTACTAAAGGTGCTGGAAGGGCCCTGGTCTGACAACACTCTGCCACCACCCTCTTTAGTACCGGTTCGTTGCACGAACCGCTGCTAAAAGTTTGGCACAAACAAGTACTAATGAGAGCGGCCCGCCTAGCCATTGGAACCGGCACTAATGACCACATTAGTGCCGGCTCATACCAAACCGGGACTAATGACCTGAACATTTGACCCTTTTTCTACTAGTGTATATACTCCTCGATTAGATTAATGTTTCCAACATCTTCTTGTGTAGTTCCACTAAAATATATGGTATCTTCAAAGAAGATCCCTGTTTGCACAAGTAGAGATAATTACGTATTACATTAAGAGTGGCATCAAATCAGTGGCAAAACAATTGCTCGTTCCAGCCACAGCAATAAATTAAGATGCAAAACTATATCATTACTTGTGTCATCACAGTTCTAGTGCTTCTTTACAGCACCAGGAGTTGATTTTTGTTTTTCTTCCGCTCGTTCTTCCCCTTCATCACTTGGTTCAATAACAAACAAGCTTCGCCTTCAATGTGAAAGAAGGCTAGTACTGACCTCTCATGACGCGGAATTCAAACAACTCACAAGAAGAAGATCTAAACCAAAATTTCCAACACGGATAGGAAGTAAGATCTCCTCTTGTGCAGTTCCACTAAGATCAAGCAATCAAGCAACGTTGTCGGTGTGACATTTTGGTTGAATTGCACAAAACATTCTTAAAACAAAAGTTTTTGGTGCGGTGCAACAAAAGGTCACAATGGCAATGAGGTGAAGTAGATAACCCAGTTTACATAGAGGTGCAAAGGAAACAACTAGTGGTCAATAACGGTGGATGACATAGATACCAACAAAAAGAAGCATCTACCTTATCTAAATGGGAAAGAAAGCAAGACAGTAGCATTTCTCAAACGGTGACATTGATTAATATTAACAGAGAGATTATATTAACAATAAAATTCGTTAAACAAGTAATTTGCTTTTAATTGGGGCATTGCATCAATTTTCCAGCGGCATTATTAGAGGGTGCATGTTTACAGGGACATTTTCGTGGAGGGACTAAAAAAACTCCATGTCAGTCCCATCTAAACCAAACAGGAGGGACTTTTAGGGACTAAAAGTGGGCATTTGGGACTAAAGAAAGAAGACCCCGAGGGAGAGTCTTTTTGGGACTTTTTCCAACAGTTGCCCCTGCCACGCTGTCGGGGGAAACTGTCCGCCACGAACACCTATGGGACCGGAGCCCCTTGTCTGTGCGGTACGAGGGCGGAGGGAGCACGAAGAGCAGATCGAGGCAGACGCGCGGGCAGTTTTTACCCAGGTTCGGGCCGCACGGATGCGTAAAACCCTACTCCTGCTTGGTTGTGTATTGAGTTGAGCGCTCGGGAGCTTGAAGAAGCAGCTACACCGTGCGTGAGAGTAATCTAGGTTTCGAACCCCCTCCACGTTGTGCATGGGCCTCCTTTTATAGTGCAAGGGGTCACCGACAGGTGTCAACGTAGGAGAAAGGGGTAAAAATGTAAAAGAGGTGGTAGTTGTAATAGTGCGGGAACAGTGGAGCTACAGTACAGAACAGTGGTCTATACCTACTTTAACAGTGGGGGACAAGGGCATTTAATGCCCGTCGCCGTCGACCCCAAAAGCTCCCGCCGTTGCGTCTCCGTCTGCCACGGCGATGGATCCTCTGCCGTGGAGTGCCGCCGTGTCCCCCAGGCTGCACAGCCATCCGCCACGCGTCCCTGGAGTGGCCCCAGGGCGACGCGTGGGCCGATGAGCTGGAGCGCGGGCACACAGCGCACCTCCCCCGGCAGGCACCTTGCCGGGGATCTCGACCTTGCCGGGCCCGGAAGCTTGCCGCTCCCCGAGCCCTTGCCGGGTCTTCTAAGATAAAATCTTCTATTCGTCCTGACAAGCTCCTCTTGCCAGGGCCTCGTGCTAGTTAAGCAATCTCGAGCCTGGGACGGCCTTCCCGGCAAGCTCCTCTTGCCGGGGTCTTGGTCTTCTGTCTTGTATACTTTGTTTTTGAATGGCTAGATAAGGGGCAGGAAGGTTTCCGGCAAGCGCGTGATGAACCCTGCCGCGGGGAGCTGCCGCTGCCCGTGCACAAGTTGGGGTACTAGGGTACCCCTACCTTAGTACACCGACAGGAGCCCCCGGGCCTGGGCCACACACGGTGCCGAGCGCTGTTGGGCCAGGCCCAAAACAGTGCACGGGCACCCGCGGCCCGCGGCGCGCCGAATCCACTTCCATATCCGCCGCACCCCACGGCAACGGCACGCGTCGATTGCGGCGCCGTGGGATGGGACGTGCCCACGATTTCTTTAATGGGAAGGGCGAAACGCCCCCCATTCTCCCATAAAAGCAGAGAGAGCGGCGCGGTTCCCCTCCCTGCGCACTCATTGCCATCGTCTTCTTCCTCAGATTCCTCTGCGCTTCGCCTCTACTCCTCCGCCACCACCAAGCTCCTCGTCCCCTTCCTTCCACCGCATCCGCCATGGCCCCAAAGACCGACAAGGCGAAGTCGGAGAAGTCCAAGCGGGAGAAGTCAGATCAGGCGGCGAAGCTCGCCGCGTACCGGAAGGAGCACATTGTCTTCGCGCCGAAGCTCGGCGTGCGGGAACTTTGGAACAAATATTATTTGTTCTGGGCCAAGGAGACCCCAGCGCACCCCCGCACGCGCGTCTACCCGGCCGTCGCCAAGGACCACTACCCCGGCGGGTATTACTTTTTCGCAGCCTTCTTCCACTGCGGTCTGTGCCCTCCCTTCTCAAACTTTTTCTGCGATATCATGAATACTTATGGCCTCCACCTCCTCGACTTCACTCCCAACGCCATCCTCACCATGTCCGTTTTCGCACATATGTGCGAAAACTTCGTAGGAATCCAGCCCAACGTAGCTCTCTTTAGGCACTTTTTCATCCCTAGAGCAGAGGCCGACGCCCCCCTCTCCGGAGGAATCTCTTGGGTGTTTAGGCTGAATAAGAAATTAGCCTACTTGCCGGGGGAGCTCCGCGGCAAGTGGGAAGAGTGGCGCGCGGAGTGGTGCTGGGTCGTCGAGGAGCGGCCGCAACACTTCACCGCGCCGCGCACATCGCCCATCGTGCGCGGCAGGGATTGGAGTAATTTCGATTCCGACGATTCCAAGCTGGATATCGCTCTCGTCAGAATCCTCCGTCTTCGGATGGCGCCGCTGTCTGTCGCTGAAGTGGGCGCGGACTTTCTTCGTCGCCGGATCGCCCCCCTCCAAGACCGGAAAAGGCCGGCGTGGCAATACGGCGGCCCGGCAGACATCATGAGGCTGCGCCCCGGCCTCAATTTTAACTTCACAACACTCGAGCTGCGGGGTATGGTCAGGGAACTTTTCAAGTTCGACCCGGCACACCCCGAGTACTTCCGCGCCCCCCGGGGAGTGGTGCCGCTCTGCGCCAGCAGCGCCCGGGATCGCCTTGTCGCTATGATGCCCGCGTGCGACTCTCATGGATTGGAACGCACGTGGATTGCGCCCAAGCCTATCGACGTCCTTGAGTTCTACGACAACCTTGCGGAGGTGTTGGAGAAGACGGACGATCTCAAGCTGCACACGCGGGCCACCACCGACCAAGAGATTGCTTACATGGCTTCTCGCGCTGAAGAAGTCGCCGCAGCCGCGGCGGCGGGAAACTTTGGATACACACCCGCGGAGGCGGAAGCCGCGGATGCCTCCAGCCAGGCGGATAAGGAGGAGATTCGCAAGCTGCTAGAGCTCCCTCCCGACGCGCTCGCCGGGGTCCCCTCGCTGAGGCACTCCGGGATCAATGGGATCGCGACGGAGGCCGCGGCAATGGAGGGCACAGCCGGAGGAAGCAGGGGTGCCGCGAGGAGTGAAGGCGCCGGACGAAGCGGGGCCACCAAGGGGAAGGGGCCCGCAGTGCAAGGCGCTGGGGCCAGCGAACTGGCCGAGGGAGAGGAGGGGGAGGAGGAAGACACCGGCGGATCCACCGAGCTCTACGCCGACGACCTCTCCTCGTCGGAAAGTTCCCCGCCCCCGGCGAGCCCGAGGCAGTCCCCATTGAAGCGTCTCCGCAAGGCGGCGACGGGGGAGCAGGCGCGAGCGCCCCGGCAACAGCCAGCTCGCCGGGCAGCTCCCCGGCCGAGCCAAGACGTGCCAAGGGCGACCGGCGTGCCGGCCACGGCAGAGGCCCCGCGCGCGCGGACCACGACAGAGGCGTCCCGCAGGCCGGCACCGAGCCGGCAAGGATCTTCTCGGAGCGGAGCAGCTGCTCCGCCCACTTCTCGGGCGCCGGCCACCACAGGGGCTGGGCCTACGCAGCCCCCAGCCCCGGTGGCTCCGAAACGCGCGAGGGAATCTTCATCCTCTGCTCCTCGCGCCGACGCGCCCACCGTGGAGTTTGACTTCTCCGCGCTGAGCGAGGACGACGAGGAGGACCAAGAGTAAGGACCCGAGACCTTACTCCTTCTTGATTTTTATATCTCGATTGTTGCTGACGCTTGACTTTGCTTGTTGCTTGTGATTGCAGGACCTTGGAGCAGCGCGCGAAGAGGGTCAGGGTGCCCACAGTTGAGGTCGTAGAAGACCCATCCGTCGCGGAAGCGGGGATCGCACCGGAGCCGAGCTTGCCGGGCCCGAGTGCCGCTCCGGGGAGTAGCCCCCAGCGCCGCTCCCAGCGTAAGTTAGAGGTTTACTGTCTTCGCTCGTCGGGGCGCGCTTAGGGCTTTGATCTCTCTTTCCTTCCTTTTTTTTTTTTTTGAATGTCTTGGTTC
>LR738710.1:11663486-11749963 GCA_902687465.1 Secale cereale | reverse complement strand
ATCCTTCTCGGCCGCAGCTGCCGCATCCCGGTAAATCTTGTCGGCGCAAATAAGCGCATCTTTCTTGTCGCTGTGGACAGTGATGACGCTTATCGGCCCCGGCATCTTCAGCACGTTGTAGGCATAGTGGGAAGCTGCCATGAACTTGGCGAGGGCGGGACGGCCGAGTATCCCATTGTAGGGCAATGGAATATCAGCAACGTCAAAGGTGATGCGCTCAGTTCTGAAGTTGAGCTCCCCGCCAAAGGTCACCGGCAGAGTAATCTTTCCCTTGGGCTTGCTCCTTCCCGGGTTGATTCCTTGGAATGAACCGGTCTCTTCGAGCTCGCCGTCTTGAATCTGGAGTTTCTTGATCACAGCAGAGGAGATCAAGTTCAGCCCGGCCCCGCCGTCAACCAACATTTTGGTGACCTTGAGGTTGCGGATGGTGGGTGAGACCAGCATCGGCAAGCACCCGACCGCAGTGGTGCGGTCAGGGTGATCCTCAAGGTCAAAAATGATGGGCGCGCTGGACCATTTGAGGAGCCTGCGCGACTCCACGGGCGGCTCGGCTGCATTCACCTCACGCACCCACTGTTTCAGCTGGCGGTGGGAGGTGTGCAGGGAGGCGCCACCGTCGACGCACAGGACTTCCGTGGCCTTCTGGAACTCCTGCTCGCTGTTCTCGTCGTCCTCCATGTCTTCATCGTCGTCTTCGTCGTTGTCGCGGCCCCGGGGAGGTCGATCTCCCTGCCGCTGCTTGGCCTTGCCGCGGCGTCCTCCCCGGCCATTGAATGGCCGCTTCTTGCTGGGCTCTTCCCCGCCACCTTGGGCCTTCTCCTTGTCGCGCCTCTCGTACTCAGCCTTTTGCTGCTCGACGAGGTACTCGACGCGCTTACAGTTGGAGAGGTCGTGACCCTTGGTGCGGTGAATCTTACAGTATTGCTTGTCGGAGCTACCCGGCTTGTCGGCCGCCGCCGCAGGGGCAGGCTCCTTGCCGGAGCCGCCAGCCTGCGCTTGCTTGGCGGGGGCCTCCTTGCCGGACTTCTCGACGGCAAGCACTTCCTTCTTGCCCTTCTTCCTGTTGTTCCGCCGCCGGCTCTTCTTTGCCGGGGCGGCGTCGTCGCTGTCGCTTCCCCCTGCGCCAGCATCCTCCCCGGGGAGTTTCCTCCCCTCTTCTGCACGGGCGCACTTGTCGGCAAGAGCGTAGAGCTCGCTGACGTCCCTGATCTTGGTCATCGCCATCTCCTCCCGCATGCGGCGGTTACGCACGTTCTGATGGAACGCGCTGATAACCGCAGCAGGGTGAACGTCGGGGATGTTGTGCTGTACCCGGCTGAAACGTTGGATATACTTGCGCAGGGGTTCGCCTTCCTTCTGGGCCAAAATGTGGAGATCGCTCTCCTGGCCATGGGGTTTGTGGCCGCCGGTGAAGGCGCCAACAAACTGATGGCAGAGGTCGGCCCAAGAAGAGATAGAGCCTTCCGGCAAGTGCATGAGCCACGAACGGACGTTCGGCTTCAGCACGAGCGGGAAGTAGTTGGCTAGGATCTTCTCGTCGCGCCCCCCCGGCAGCTTGCACTGCTATGGTGTAGACGCTGAGAAACTCCGAGGGGTGCGTCTTGCCGTCGTACTTCTCCGGTACGTCGGGCTTAAAGTTCTTCATGCTGGGCCACTGGACGCGCCGCAGCTCGCGGGTGAACGCAGGGCAGCCTGCCGCATACGGCAAGTCGCCTGGTTCACCGGGCGCGGGTGCGTCGACAGCGTTCCCAGCTCTCTTGTCGGATTGTCGCCGAGCTTCTCGGCGGCGCTCGATCGTGGTCCGAGCGTCTTCATCTCGCCGATCGTCGAGGACCTGGCGCTGGTCCCGACGGGCCCGCGGGTCCGACGAGGCTGTGGAGCCGTCGTCGGGGTTGTTCCGGCGGGGCGGCGTCTTCTGCTTCTGCGGCGGGGAGTGCACGCTTGTCGCACCCCCGGCAGTCTTGTCGCCGATAGCCTTCGTCTTCTCGGCCTGCCGCGGCCGTGAGGCCGACGGCTGCTGCGGAGAGTCGTTGTTGGCGAAGTCTATCAGGCTCCGGATAGTGGCCCTCCATTCCTCGGCCTTGTCGGCCGCTGGAGGAAAATCGAGGAGCAGCTGCGCCCTTGCGAGCGCTTCTGCCGGAGTAGTGGGGAACGCGGGCGAGCGGTGCGAGGAGCGGGATACGCTCGGACTTCTAACGACGTTAGAAGGAGCGGGGGTCCCGTGCCGGCGCCTTCGCTTTGCTTGTGCCCGGACGGGGGTCCGGGGCGTCCCGCGAACCTCCAGTATGGCCTTGTCCCAGCAAGCGGATACCACCTCCCGTGGCATGGCGCTGCGGGGTCGTCGTATGTTGCGATGGACGTGGCGCGTCCACGGAGACCGAGGTCCGGTCGTCCGTCCTGTTCTTGGATCTGGTGGCACCGTGAGTGTCCTCGCCGGCAACCACCCTTCCGACGGCGTCTCCCCCGCCCACCGTTGGCTCTGGTGGCGGCGGATGAGACGCAGACGGGCCCTCGACCTCCGAAGGCTTCTTCTTCGGGGCCATGGAGTTGTCGCTGATGAAGTTGTTGACGAAACTTGGAGAGGTTAATGAAGATTGCGCCCGCGCGAACGCCGGATCAGGTTCGCACAACCTCGACGCCCCCTACCTGGCGCGCCAAAGATGTCGGGGGAAACTGTCCGCCACGAACACCTATGGGACCGGAGCCCCTTGTCTGTGCGGTACGAGGGCGGAGGGAGCACGAAGAGCAGATCGAGGCAGACGCGCGGGCAGTTTTTACCCAGGTTCGGGCCGCACGGATGCGTAAAACCCTACTCCTGCTTGGTTGTGTATTGAGTTGAGCGCTCGGGAGCTTGAAGAAGCAGCTACACCGTGCGTGAGAGTAATCTAGGTTTCGAACCCCCCTCCACGTTGTGCATGGGCCTCCTTTTATAGTGCAAGGGGTCACCGACAGGTGTCAACGTAGGAAAAAAGGGTAAAAATGTAAAAGAGGTGGTAGTTGTAATAGTGCGGGAACAGTGGAGCTACAGTACAGAACAGTGGTCTATACCTACTTTAACAGTGGGGGACAAGGGCATTTAATGCCCGTCGCCGTCGCCCCCAAAAGCTCCCGCCGTTGCGTCTCCGTCTGCCACGGCGATGGATCCTCTGCCGTGGAGTGCCGCCGTGTCCCCCAGGCTGCACAGCCATCCGCCACGCGTCCCTGGAGTGGCCCCAGGGCGACGCGTGGGCCGATGAGCTGGAGCGCGGGCACACAGCGCACCTCCCCCGGCAAGCACCTTGCCGGGGATCTCGACCTTGCCGGGCCCGGAAGCTTGCCGCTCCCCGAGCCCTTGCCGGGTCTTCTAAGATAAAATCTTCTATTCGTCCTGACAAGCTCCTCTTGCCAGGGCCTCGTGCTAGTTAAGCAATCTCGAGCCTGGGACGGCCTTCCCGGCAAGCTCCTCTTGCCGGGGTCTTGGTCTTCTGTCTTGTATACTTTGTTTTTGAATGGCTAGATAAGGGGCAGGAAGGTTTCCGGCAAGCGCGTGATGAACCCTGCCGCGGGGAGCTGCCGCTGCCCGTGCACAAGTTGGGGTACTAGGGTACCCCTACCTTAGTACACCGACACACGCATGGCAACTTGTCTCTATTAGTTCATTACTAGGTCTAACATGGTCTTTTAGCATGTCATTTAGTAACCTCTAGTCCATGTTTAGACCCTAGAACTAAGCAAGTAGGGACTAGGGAGTTTTTAACCAAACAGGGCCCTAGATTAACAACAGCTAAAGAGTTGCACGGGACAGTGGACGCACCAGCACCATGTGCATCTACCGATATACTAGGGTGACGCACAGTCTGTTGCAACAAAGAACAAACAACCAAGGAGCATATCTGTGTTGGTCCCAGTTTTGTTATCTTTAGACACCTTTCCCTATGTGAGCGCAGCAAATCTAGTCCTGCTCAAACTCTACAGCCTTGTCCCCCAAAACAAAAGATCAGTTCGTTACAGATGTGCGTAATGCATTTGTCATTGTTTTCCCTTTTCGACCAACGTAGGTGTTGGATAGCCAGTCTGTACTAGTACTTTCCCCACTTCCTATCCTCTGTGAACCATGTCCTAGATTTATGCTATACAACTTTCCCCACTACTTTCCCCCCTTCATGTCCTCTTTGAACCACGTCTTAGATTCATGCGATACAACTTTCCCAAATACTTTCCCCCTTCCTTTCCTTTTTGAACCACGTCCTAGATCCATGCTATACAACTTTTCCCACTACTTTCCCTCATTCCTTTCCTCTTTGAACCACGTCCTAGATTATGGTATACAACTTTCCCCACTATATTCGGAAGAAGGAACCCACCTTGTAGTGCCGAAGACAATACGGAAGCCGAACTCATCGTCATCAAAGACAGGTTCAGGGGCTACTGAGGGAGTCCTGGATCGGGGGGTCCTCTTGTGGCCGGACAAACTCCTGGTGGACCGGACTGGTGGGCCGTGAAGATTATTACAGAAGATCATCTCTCGTATCCGGATAGGACTCCTGTATTCATGTAATGGCAAGTTTTAGGCTCGGGTGTAGATTTTCCTTCCTCTGCAAGATGGCATGTACAAACCCTAGGCCCCTCCGGTGACTATATAAACCGGAGGGTTTTAGTCTGCAGAGGCTAGAACTTCATCACAGTATCTCCATAGGCTAGACTTAGGGTTTAGCCATTATGATCTCGAGGTAGATCAACTCTTGTATCCATATTCATCCATATTAATATAGCAGGAAGTAGGGTATTACCTCGATCGAGAGGGCCTAAACCTGGGTAAACATCATGTCCCCAGCCTCCGGTTACCATCGATCCTCAGATGCATAGTTCGGGACCCCCTACCCGAGATCCGGTTTTGAAGTCGGTGCAAAAACTTTTTGCCATCAGGACCAATCGGAATAGAATGGTCATCTCTTGGTGTTTCAACAAACTTCAATCGTTCTTTTTCAATGGACGGTTTAACTATTTGACGAAACATGTTGCAATCCTCAAAATTATGCTTGTACGAATCATGCAACTTACAATACATTCGTCCCTGGATTGATGTCTTGACATGGCGGTCAAGAATTCTAATGTAATTTTTTCCAGCAACAAATAAAATATTTGATCACACATGCTTGAATTGAAGGTATACTTCTTATTGTTTAGTCGGTCTTGCTGTGAGAATGGCTTTGGTGGTAAGAAAACGAATGGTTTAGATTTGGAATCTCCCCATTCAGCTATGCAATGTGTTTTGCATTCTATATCCGATGTCTTTCGATAAGATATCATAATAACATCGGTTTTCTCAAAATAATTTAACCTTGGCTTTAAATTTCTAAAACGAAAATAGTTAGAGCATACATGTCTCAATGGAGACCAAATGCAAGCCAAGTAATAAATAAGCAAAGCTACCCAATTAGATATGAACTTTAGATAAAGCAATATGGAAATCCTTGGTTGCAACAATAAGTTACTACCGGTCTTTATAAATGGCGCAATGGGTTGACCGATATGCTCAATAACAACTTTATTGCTAACAAGTAGATTACCCTTCTTCATTGGTCTTTCAAAATTACTCATGAGGATTTTTCTAATAGATGCATCAACTATCAAGTTGTGACCAAATCTGAAAATAGGAAAATTACTTGCTAGGCATACCTCTTCAAATATGTTGGGAGAGCATGATGGTGGTGTGACTTGAACAATATCTTGCTCCATCTTTGGATGGCTCCCCAACGCCGTATCATCATCTTTTTCTTGATTATGTGCCTCATTACTTTGAAGATCCTTGTCGGGCGAACTTTGTTCAGCTACTTGCTCTTGTTCTTGAGGCTTGTCAATTTCTACGGCATGGAACTCATAGGGCAGGAAGTAGGTTCCATTAACTTCAGAAAAATTAAGCATCGTTGTTTTCCTATGCTTGCCACGTTGGATTTGATGGATTCGAAATATATACTACTTGATTCGGCTTTTTCAACCGAAGCACTTTTAGTATCTAAATCATCATTCTTTTCACCGGTTCTACCAATTGGCACTGCTTATTTTATTTGAGCCAATTCTTTTTTTGTTTGTTTCTGGCGGCGAGCGGCAAAATTGGCTTTAAGTTTTTTCTCAATTTCAGCCCACTCTGGATATGATTGCCCCCCAATGCTTTTAGATTCTTTCAGCAATGACACATGGGTGTTGCTGAAACTTTGCAATTGTGTAGGCGGTGTATAATATGATGTAGTACTAGGTGAAGGCATATGCATTGTTGTAGAACCATATTTTTGCTCGCCAATTTTATCAATTGGCAAAGATTCATCTTCTTGTAAAACTCTAGCTTTTATTGCCACATAATCAGTAAATATCCCTTTTTCATGTTCTTCGAGGCAAAGAACATTAATCCTCTTATTCTGGGCTAAACTCTTCAATGCAGCCACCACTACATCATCTTATACAATATTTGGCACAACCCCTGTTGTAAAATTTACATTCATTCGGCTATGACCAGAAAGGTGTGAAGCCGAATTATGAACATCTACAGTTGTGTATGGTGCTGAAAAATTACTGTCATGAGGTGTAGCATATGATGGTTGAGAGTAACTGGCCGAATAGCTAGTAGCAGTATGGCCAATTCTCCCATCCATCGGCAAGGTTAGATTCACATATTGCAAATTAGTTGCTAATGAATGAAAGGGCGAAACACTTTCTTGTATGCTATTGGAAATTTTAACATGAGATGTTTCAAATTGATTAACCAAACCCATCATGTTGTTCATCGGTATATGGATTTGTGGGGTTGCCAATGCATGAGAGTTAGGATACATATGTTGTATGTTACTAGTATCATAAGAAGTTGAAGCATGTAAATTACTTTGAGTCAGCCTATGCACGTAATTAGATGCATTATTGAAAAAACTAGGGCTGGCCGATAGAGTATACTCATTGAACGATCTAGTAACACCATATGAATTATTTGCATCTACAGTAGGGAATTGGGTTTTCATATTACCTTTGTAGATTGCAAACCCTAGATGACGATCTCATTGTAGCAAGAACGGGATGGAAACCGTTCAAAGCTTCTGTCCCCAGCGGAGTCCTCAAAAAGTGTGTTCGCACACGAAAACATCATCGTGTACCTCCAACACCGAGGGTGATGCACCGCAGCTCACGTCGAAGGAGACCCGTCCAGAAGTGTCGTATGCAAGCAATCCAGGGGGCACTTTTGTAGACCCGAAACCCCACACGTCCGGGAGGGACCCCATCAGGGCATGCGGCGGCTATGGGCTGCCCTAGGTCGACCTGATCGCCCCTAGGGCCTCGAGGTTTGCCACCCTGCAACAAGAATAATGAAAGAAGAACGAGGAAGAAGAAGAACTAGGGTTAAGGAGAAAAGATAAAAGATGAAAAGTGGTATATGATTTGATCGATTGTGTGTTGTTCAATCGGCCGTCACCCCTTAGGTATATAAGAGGCGGTTGGACTTCCTGTGCAAGAAAAACGCTTGGATTCAGGTCCAAAACCCTAATCAAATTCGGATGGTTTTATCCGAACTTTCCAAAACTAACCGAACTCGGATTTAGGTAAGTCTGGGACAACAGTTCGGTTTCTAGGTCCCACAAGCCACAAATTATCTCGGATGAAGATGAGCCCAAAAGAAAACTTGACCGTTTCGACGAGACGAACAACTTTCATGTTGAACGCTTTCCGATTCGAAACCATCTTCTTGGCTAAAACGGTCACGCAAAACATTTGTTCGCTCGTGCTACCCATCAGACATGTGTCTGGTGGGGCGCGCCACATCTCGCCTCATGACAGGGCTGCACTCCGATAGCTCTAACTTTTGCATACAAACTCGGATTGGGACGATTTTATATCAAAATCGATCGTTTCGATGAGGCGGAGACAATTCGTGTAGATCATGTTTTCATGTGAGGCCTTCTTGGGTGTGTAATCAACCAAATAGTGTTCTGAATACAAAATCTCGATACTTCGAACACAATTTCAACCTTTTAGATGAGATCGGATGGCTATGACCCAAATATCAAAGTTTCTCCTTTTGATAAACAGAACTTTCTCACTTTGAGCACTTTTCCATTTGAGATCATCAATTATGTTTTTGACCATGTCAAAATCTGATGTCAACAGAAACCATCCTGTCAAGAAAGGTGGAGCCAAGGGGAAGATGGGAATAATGGATTCAGATATACAACCATCCCAATAGACACGCAGCCAATTGTTCATGCTTATTTTTTTTAACCGGGATTACATCCATCTCATTATGTTTATGGTATGATCTTGTGGACTTGATTTATGTGGTGCATTTTTGCTGCCTGTAGTCTAAATAAAACACAATAAACATACCAACTTGCAGATGGCCTCAGTGCAACGTTATTGTTTATCTCGATGCACGAGGACATTCTTGATTCCAAGTGTGCTAGTGCAAAATAGAAAAGATCATAACCCTGTAAATTTGGGACATTAGCCGCCGAGCATTGTTTAGCATCGCCACGTCCCATGACAGAGGAGTTTCCGGCCGAGACGAGCATTGTTTAACATTCACACCTTTCTTGTACGATCGAGGTTTAGAGTATCTCCGGCTGTTCGGCGCCCCAAGGGGCTGAAATAGCACCACCTGGGGGCTAGTCGGTGCTATTTTTGCCGTGGAGGTGGTCGGGTTCCCAACCACTGCCCCAGGTCCGCCCCCAGATGCCGTTTTTTGAATTGAAGTTCGGTTAGAAGTAGACGAAAAAGACATGAATTCGGCTAAAATTTGGCGGTTTTCATTCATATTCAGCGGTTTTTCATTCATATTTGTAAATAATACAAAGACTTAATAAAAACATGAAAAAAAAACTACGCCCGCCGCCGCCCGAGCCTTCTACATGTCGAGGACCTTGTAGAAGGTGGTGTAGTCACTGTCCTGCATGCTGCCACCACCGTCTTTACTGCACCCCTGCCCTGCGTCGCCGATGCGGGCGGGGTTGGTCGGCACTGACACCTCCTCGTCGCTGTCATCAAGGACGACAGCGCCGCCCTCGTCGCGGCGCTGGCGCTCCATCTCCTCCCGGACGTACTCCTGGTGCGACCACACCAGGCCGTCCTCCAAGTCGACGGCCATGGCCTCGTGCTCCTTCTTCATGGGAAGGAGCATCGACTTGGTCTTTGGCTTGATGAGGTGGGAGGAGGTGCCAGAAAGGCAACGGCCGCCCTCGTTGATGACGAGGGCGCCGCCGCGGTGTGACGCCTGAGCGGCGGCTCCGGCTTGACGGCGAGGAGCGGCGACCCGGAGGAGCGAGAGCCCGACAAGGACACCGGCGCCGTCTCTATTCGCCTCGACGTCCAGAAACTGTCGCGGCAGCGAGAGAAGGAGGGAGCCGTCGGGTAATCCATCCGCGGCGAGTTGCTGGCCTTGATGTACTCGAGGACGGCTTCGAGTGTGCGCCCGGGAACGCCCCACCATAGACGCCGCCTCCAGAGTTGTGGCGCCCGTGGGGCACAACTCCGTTCGTGGACGTGAGTTGGTCAACGTGGCGGTGCTCGAAGTACGCCGTCCACAGGTTGTGGCTGTCGGGGGCGTAACTCGGTTGTTGCCGTGCGTTCTCCGGTAGGGACGATGATGTCTACTATGCAACCTTCTTCTTGTAGATGTTGTTGGGCCTCCAAGTGTAGAGGTTTGTAGGACAATAGCAAATTTCCCTCAAGTGGATGAACTAAGGTTTATCAATCTGTGGGAGGCGTAGGATGAAGATGGCCTCTCTCAAGCAACCCTGCAACCAAATAAAAAAGAGTCTCTTGTGTCCCCAACACACCCAATACAATGGTAAATTGTATAGGTGCACTAGTTCGGCGAAGAGATAGTGATACAAGTGCAATATGGATAGTAGATATAGGTTTTTGTAATAAGAAAATATAAAAACAGCAAGGTAACTAATGATAAAAGTGAGTGTAAACGGTATTGCAATGCTAGGAAACAAGGCCTAAGGTTCATACTTTCACTAGTGCTAGTTCTCTCAACAATAATAACATAACTCGATCATATAACTATCCCTCAACATGCAACAAAGACAAAGAGTCATCCAAAGTAATTAATAGCGGAGAACAAACGAAGAGATTATGGTAGGGTACTAAACCACCTCAAAGTTATTCTTTCTGATCAATCTATTCAAGAGTCCGTAGTAAAATGGCACGAAGCTATTCTTTCCGTTCGATCTATCATAGAGTTCGTACTAGAATAACACCTTAAGACACAAATCAACCAAAACCCTAATGTCACCTAGATACTCCATTGTCACCTCAAGTATCCGTGGGCTTTATACGATACGCATCACACAATCTCAGATTCATCTATTCAACCAACACAAAGTACTTCAAAGAGTGCCCCAAAGTTTCTACCGAAGAGTCAAGACAAAAACGTGTGCCAACCCCTATGCATAGATTCCCAAGGTCACGGAACCCGCAAATTGATCAACAAAACATACATCAAGTAGATCACGTGTTATCCCATTGTCACCACAGATAAGCACATGCAAGACATACATCAAGTATTCTCAAATCCTTAAAGACTCAATCTGATAAGATAACTTCAAAGGGAAAACTCAATCCATTACAAGAGAGTAGAGGGGGAGAAGCATCATAAGATCCAACTATAATAGCAAAGCTCGCGATACATCAAGATCGTGCCATCTCAAGAACACGAGAGAGAGAGATCAAACACATAGCTACTGGTACATACCCTCAGCCCCGAGGGTGAACTACTCCCCCCTCGTCATGGAGAGCGCCGGGATGATGAAGATGGCCACCGGAGAGGGATTCCCCCCTCCGGTAGGGTGCCGGAATAGGTCTAGATTGGTTTTCTATGGAAACAGAGGCTTGCGTCGGCGGAACTCCCGATCTAGGTTATTTTCCGGAGGTTTCTATATTTATAGGATTTTTTGGCGTAGGGCACAAGTCAGGGGGGTCTCCGGTCTGTCCACGAGATAGGGGGACGCGCCTAGGGGGGTGGGCGTGTCTCCCACCCTTGTGGCAGCCATGACTCTCCTGGCCCAACTCTTTTACTCTATGGGCTTCTTTTGGTCTATAAAAAATCATCAAAAATTGGCACGTCAATTGGACTCCGTTTGATATTCCTTTTCTGTAAAACTCAAAAACAAGGAAAAAACAGAAACTGGCACTGGGCTCTGGGTTAATAGGTTAGTCCCAAAAATCATATAAAATAGCATATAAATCCGTATAAAACATCAAAGATGAATAATATAATAGCATGGAACAATAAAAAGTATATAGATATGTTGGAGACGTATCAAGCATCCCCAAGCTTAATTCCTACTCGTCCTCGAGTAGGTAAATGATAGAAACAGAATTTTTGGTGTGGAATGCTACCTAACATAATTATCAATGTAATTTTCTTTATTGTGGCATGAACGTTCAGATCCGAAAGGTTCAAGACAAAAATTTAATATTCACATAAGAATAATAATACTTCAAGCATACTAACAAAGCAATTATGTCTTCTCAAAATAACATGGCCAAAGAAAGTTCATCCCTACAAAATCATATAGTTTGGCTATGCTCCATCTTCGTCACACAAAATATTCAAATCATGCACAACCCCGGTTTCAGCCAAGCAATTGTTTCATACTTTAATTTTTTCAAAAAAATTCAACTTTCACGCAATACATGAGCGTGAGCCATGGATATAGCACTATAGGTGGAATAGAGTGGTGGTTGTGGAGAACACAAAAAGGAGGAAGAAGGTCTCACATCAACTAGGCGTATCAATGGGCTATGGAGATGCCCATCAATAGATATCAATGTGAGTGAGTAGGGATTGCCATGCAACAGATGCACTAGAGCTATAAATGTATGAAAGCTCAACAAAAGAAACTAAGTGGGTGTGCATCCAACTTGCTTGCTCACGAAGACCTAGGTCATTTGAGGAAGCCCATCGTTGGAATATACTAGCCAAGTTCTATAATGAAAATTCCCACTAGTATATGAAAGTGACAAAACAAGAGACTCTCTATCATGAAGATCATGGTGCTACTTTGAAGCACAAGTGTGGAAAAAGATAGTAGCATTGTCCCTTTTTTCTTTTCTTCTTTTTTTTGGGCCTTTTCTTTTTTCCTTGGCCTTTCCTTCTTCTTTTTTTCTTTTTTTTCTTTGAGACAATGCTCTAATAATGATAATCGTCACACTTCTATTGATTTACAACTCGATATTACAACTCGATACTGGAACAAAGTATGACTCTATATGAATGCCTCCGGCGTCGTACCGGGATGTGCAATGAATCAAGAGTGACATGTATGAATGAATTGTGAATGGCCACAAATACGATGTCAACTACGTGATCATGCATGGAAATATGACAATATAAAGCGTGTCATATGAATGGAACGGTGGAAAGTTGCATGGCAATATATCTCAGAATGGCTATGGAAATGCCATGATATGTAGGTATGGTGGCTGTTTTGAGGAAGGTATATGGTGGGTGTATGTTACCAGCGAAAGTTGTGCGGTACAAGAGAGGCCAGCAATGGTGGGAGGGTGAGAGTGTGTATAATCCATGGACTCAACATTAGTCATAAAGAACTCACATACTTGTTGCAAAAATCTACAAGTCATCAAAGCAAAGTACTACACGCATGCTCCTAGGGGAAGGGTTGGTAGGAGTTAACCATCGCGCGATCCCGACCTCCACAAAAAGGTTGACACTCAATGAAATACTTCATGCTTCAAATTTGTCACACAATGTTTACCATACGTGCATGCTACGGGACTTGCAAACCTCAACACAAGTATTTCTCAATTTCACAATTACTCTACTAGCATGACTCTAATCTTACCATCCTCATATCTCAAAACAATCATCAAGTATCAAACATCTCCTATCATTCAATGCACTTGTATGAAAGTTTTTACTATACCCAACTTGCCTGCCTACCATATTAGGACTAGTTTTATAACCAAAGCACATTACCATGCTGTTCTAAAAGACTCTCAAAATAATATAAGTTAAGCATGAGAGTTCATATATTTCTTCAAAATAAAACCACCACCGTGCTCTAAAAGATATAAGTGAAGCACTAGAGCAAACAACAAACTACTCCGAAAGATATAAGTGAAGATCAATGAGTAGTTGAATAATTATGTAACTATGTGAAGACTCTCAAACATTTAAGAATTTCAAATCTTGGGATATTATTCAAACAGCAAGCAACAAAAATAAAACAAATTGACGCTCCAAGCAAAACACATATCATGTGGTGAATAAAAATGTAGCATCGAGTAAAGTTACCGATAGACGAAGACGAAAGAGGGGATGCCTTCCCGAGGCATCCCCAAGATTAGGCTCTTGGTTGTCCTTGAATTTTACCTTGGGGTGCCTTGGGCATCCCCAAGCTTAGGCTCTTGCCACTCCTTATTCCATAGTCCATCGAATCTTTACCCAAAACTTGAAAACTTCACAACACAAAACTCAAAAGAAAACTCGTAAGCTCCGTTAGTATAAGAAAATAAAACCACCACTTAGGTAATGTTATGAACTCAATCTAAATTCATATTGGTGTAATATCTACTGTATTACAACTTCTCTATGGTTCATACCCTCTGATACTACTCATAGATTCATCAAAATAAGCAAACAACACACGAAAAAATAGAATCTGTCAAAAACAGAACAGTCTGTAGCAATCTGTAACTTTCAAATACTTCTGCAACTCTAAAAATTCTCAACTAAATTGGTAGACCTGAGGAATTTGTCTATTAATCATCTGCAAAATGAATCAACTAAAAACACTCTTCAGTAAAAAAATGGTAGCTAATCTCGTGAGCGCAAAAGTTTCTGTTTTTTACATCATGATCGCATAAACTCCACACAAGTCTTCCGAAAGGTTCTGCTTGGCACAAACACTAATTAAAACACAAAACCACATATAAACAGAAGCTAGATGCAATATTTATTCCTAAACAGAAGCAAAATAAAATAAAATAAAATTGGGTTGCCTCCCCACAAGCGCTATTGTTTAACGCCCCTAGCTAGGCATAATGATTTCAATGATGCTTGCATAAAAGATAAGAATTGAAACATAAAGGGAGCATCATGAAGAATATGACTAGCACATTTAAGTCTAACCCACTTCCTATGAATAGGGATTTTGTGAGCAAACAACTTATGGGAACAAGAATCAACTAGCATAAGAAAGCAAAATAAGCATAGCTTCAAAACTTCAAGCACATAGAGAGGAAACTTGATATTATTGCAATTCCTACAAGCATATGATAATAATTTTCAGTAGCATCATGAATGAATTCAACAATATAGCTATCACATAAAGCATTCTTGTCATGATCCCCAAGCATATAAATTTTATTACTCTCGACATAAGCAAAATTCTTCTCATTCGGAATAGTGGGAGTATCATAAGAGACTTAAAAGAGTAATGTTCAGAGAAGGGTAATCATAATCATGACAAGTTTGATAAATATAATCATCACTACTTTTATGGCATAAGTGTCATCACAATAATCATCATAAGTAGGAGGCATGCTTTCATCATAATAAATTTGCATATCAAAACTTGGGGGGCTAAAAATAACATCTTCATCAAACATAGCCTCCCCAAACATGGGACAAACATTAATTGCAGCAAATACATTCTCAAAGATGTCATTCTCATCAAATATAGCATCCCCAAGCTTGGGCCTATGCATATCATAAGCATAATCACTCTCATCATTAATAGTATGGATAGCACCAATAGTATAGCAATTATCATCATCACAATGAGTAATAGGAGCAACATCATTTGGAAGGGAAACCTCTTTACCTTTGCTTCTCCGTCTTTTCTTGTTTGTCTTCGCATCATGTATGGGTTTAATCTTCATTTTCGAGCTCCTTATTAATGAGATTGGTTGAATAGAAGACTCCTCCTCGTTACTTGATTCATCATAAGAAATATTGGGAAATATCTTCCCTTTCATTAGTATTCTCTTCATCTTCATCATAAGAAATATTGACTTTATGTAATTGGCAATATAAGGATTTTCAATGCAATTCACAGCAAAATACATATAAATTTCCTCCAGATCAAAATCAAGAACTTTATCAAGGACAAATTCTGGAAGATCCTTAGTTAAACGTTTCATTTCTTCATAACCCACAAGCAAACTAAGTTCATTATGATGTGCAAGGGAAATCAAGTCATCACAATTTTTGGACACGATTTGATCATGAAACAATTTTCATTGGGGATTTAAATGATCACGTTCATTGCAAAGTTCACAAGGATGGCAAAGAAATATTAAATTTTCAGAACAATCATCTAGCCTCTCTAGCAACCATTTAGTTTCTAAATACTTATGCCTCTTGCAAAATCTATCTTCCCTATTTGGTATGTACTTGCAAACTCTATGCACTCCACAAAAATCGACATGCTTATATGAAATATTTTCATCATGACTAGTGCAATCATCATTCGTACTATGGATATTCGAAGAATTCACACTAACAATATTGCAATCATGCTCATCATTAAAAAATTTAGTGCCAAGCATTCTATGTAATTCTTCTTCTAACACTTGAGCACAATTTTCCTTCCCATCATTTTCACGAAAGATATTAAAAAGATGAAGCATATGAGGTATCCTTAATTCCATTTTTTCATAGTTTACTATTATAAACTAAACTAGTGATAAAATAAGAAACTAAAAGATTCGATTGCAACATCTAAAGATATACCTTCAAGCACTCACCTCCCCGGCAACGGCGCCAGAAAAGAGCTTGATGTCTACTATGCAACCTTCTTCTTGTAGACATTGTTGGGCCTCCAAGTGCAGAGGTTTGTAGGACAGTAGCAAATTTCCCTCAAGTGGATGACCTAACGTTTATCAATCCGTGGGAGGCGTAGGATGAAGATGGTCTATCTCAAGCAACCCTGCAACCAAATAATAAAGAGTCTCTTGTGTCCCCAACACACCCAATACAATGGTAAATTGTATAGGTGCACTAGTTCGGCGAAGAGATAGTGATACAAGTGCAATATGGATAGTAGATATAGGTTTTTGTAATCTTAAAATATAAAAACAGCAAGGTAACTAATGATAAAAGTGAGCGTAAACAGTATTGCAATGCTAGGAAACAAGGCCTAGGGTTCATACTTTCACTAGTGCAAGTTCTCTCAACAATAATAACATAACCGGATCATATAACTATCCCTCAACATGCAACAAAGAGTCACTCCAGAGTAACTAATATCGGAGAACAAACGATGAGATTATGGTAGGCAACTAAACCACCTCAAAGTTATTATTTCTGATCAATCTATTCAAGAGTCCATAGTAAAATAGCATGAAGCTATTCTTTCTGTTCGATCTATCATAGAGTTCGTACTAGAATAACACCTTAAGACACAAATCAACAAAAACCCTAATGTCACCTAGATACTCCATTGTCACCTCAAGTATCCGTGGGCATGATTATAAGATATGCATCACACAATCTCAGATTCATCTATTCAACCAACACAAAGTACTTCAAAGAGTGGCCCAAAGTTTCTATCGGAGAGTCAAGACGAAAATGTGTGCCAACCCCTATGCATAGATTCCCAAGGTCACGGAACCCGCAAGTTGATCACCAAAACATACATCAAGTATGTAGATCACGTGATATCCCATTGTCACCATAGATAAGCACATGCAAGACATACATCAAGTGTTCTAAAATCCTTAAAGACTCAATCCGATAAGATAACTTCAAAGGGAAAACTCAATCCATTACAAGACAGTAGAGGGGGAGAAGCATCATAAGATCCAACTATAATAGCAAAGTTCGCGATACATCAAGAGCATGCCATCTCAAGAACACGAGAGAGAGAGAGAGAGAGAGAGAGAGAGAGAGAGAGAGATCAAACACATAGCTACTGGTACATACCCTCAGCCCCTAGGGTGAACTACGCCCCCTCGTCATGGAGAGCGCCGGGATGATGAAGATGGCCACCGGAGAGGGATTCCCCCCTCCGACAGGGTGCCGGAACGGGTCTAGATTGGTTTTCGGTGGCAACAGAGGCTTGCGGCAGTGGAACTCCTGATCTAGGTTATTTTCTGTAGGTTTCTGTATTTATAGGATTTTTTTGGCATAGGGCACAAGTCAGGGGGTCTCCAGGCTGTCCACGAGATAGGGGGCGCGCCTAGGGGGGTGGGCGCGCCTCCCACCCTCGAGGGCAGCCCGTGAATCTCCTGTCCGAAATCTTTTGCTCCGGGGGCTTCTTTTGGTCCATAAAAAATCATCAAAAATTGGCACATCAATAGGACACCGTTTGATATTCCTTTTCTGTAAAACTAAAAAACAAGGGGAAAACAGAAACTGGCACTGGGCTCTGGGTTAATAGGTTAGTCCCAAAACTCATATAGAATAGCATATAAATGCATATAAAACATCCAAGATGAATAATATAATAGCATGGAACAATAAAAAATTATAGATACGTTGGAGACATATCAGACGACCGGATACGCGCGTTCTCGGCACGCCGTTCAGCACCAGCAGGTGGCGGTGGCACTAGGACTCTGCCGGCGCCGAGCCTCCACGAGCCCGGCACCGGCATGTCGGGGGGCGTAAGGTAGTCGGCCTTGTAGAGGAGGTGAGCCTTCGGCTCGTGAAGGTGGCGGCGGCCGAAGCCTTTTGCCGTCGCTCCATATTCGGGGAAGCACTCGGCCATGGCTTGAGATGGAGGAGGCGGTGTTGGTGGCGAGAGAGGGGCGTCAGCGGCGAGAGGGAGAGGTTGGACGGAGTGTGTGGCCACCGGAGAGGGGAGGGGGTGGCTTTTATAGCGGCGGGTGGGCGGCGAGCGGGCGGCAACCGTGTGTTATCGTGGCGGGAGGGGAGGGACGTGAGTCGGCGCGCCTTCACTGCGCTGCCCATGAGGAATCTATGGAAGGCTGACCGGCGGCAGCCTTCGCACTGTTTCCCGTGGGAAACCGAGGCAATGAGGACGACGAAGGCGCCCAGTCGCTGACCCGGCGGGTCCACCAGGCTTTCGCGCCAAAAATGTTTCGCCCGGCGCCCCTAGCGTGTCGGGTTTAGTCTGGGTACGTCGGCGCCAATTTTGGCTCTAATCGATGAAAGTTGGGCTCGTGAGAACGCGACTAGTCCAAATTTTTCTACCCGGCCATAAAAAAAGGGGCATGGACCTGTTGGTGGGCGATGGAGATGCTCTTAACTAGCACTTCTCTGCTTGATCAACATTCAATAAATAGTGTTTCTTTTATAGTTTTAGTTGCATTTTAAAATTCCTTTACATTTTTCTGAATACGAAACATTTTTAAAACCGGCATTACTTTTAAAATTTCAGCATATATTTTAGTTCAAAAAAAAATGCGTCGGACTGACGCGCTACCTCTGACCGTCGCTTGAAGCGGATACGAAGAAACTTTACGTGCTTTCAATAGGTTGCAAACGCCTATCATGAAATGCTGCCCTTTTCTATGGATTTTCCTACCAAGAGTGGAGTTGTGCAGTTAATGATATATTCTTGGATCCCAAGATTTGACTGTTTTCTTCAACCTGCATCCAGTGGCGTAGCTGGAGGGTGGACATGGTGGTCCATGGACCACCCTGTACATCGGCCCGGTACTTCAGTATATCTGTAACAAAAATTAATTAGGCCACACTGCACATCTAAGGTCTAAGCCAAATAACTATGAATATGATACCTAGCTCACTCGTTCCATCCTACGTTCTAGGTGCACGCCTTACCCAAGAAACGTTCACTCGTATGCTTAAAGCAGTTTTCTTGTACGCTAGAGGATGGACTTGATCACTCGAAGTCTCCAACCGACCACACCGCAACGGCGAACCCTAGCGTTCAGTGTGACAGAAGCTGATGATGCATTGTGCCAGGTAGGCTTAAAGCGGAGGAGTGCCGACGAAGCGGATGGCTAGTGATGCATGGGCAGGGTAGAGCTAAACACCGAGGCAGGAACTCCACCGACTTCACACCTTTACAATTTAAAATATGATTTCCATTTTCAATTCAAAGTTTGATTTTGCCTTTAAGGTTTAAGTATGAGTAGTTTTTATTGTAGAATTGTTGCAGAAATTAAACTTATACATATATTCTGTTGATAAATTCTATACTAGCATGCAATGGCGGAGCAAGACAACAAGTCAGTTTGGATCCTTCTTGTGCTTGCTATATGCCAATATTGGCGCGTCAAATAATTGGCAGAGGATTTTGCCGCCGGTCATTGGCTAAGAAACAAACAAGGAAAGTTGTTGGGGCTGGGACGAACCAAAAAATTGAGCAAGGTCCAAATAGAGGACAACACTAAAGTCAACGTCAATTTTTTTTGCTCGATTGCTCGGAGTACCAAACTAAACAGACCCTATATCTCTTCCCGCGGAGGGCACAAACCATGACTGTTTTTTTTTTGGGAGGGGGGGGGGGCAAAGGCTATAAAATTTCCTATCCAAGTCCTTCAAATTTTTTTCCAAAAATAAGTTTAAAACTGGGGGAGGGGGCATTAGCATAGCTCTGCCTAAATATGTTGGTGTGTTATATTTTTTATAAATATTGTATATATCAATTGGACCACCTTGACCGAAAATCCTGGCTACGCCACTGTCCATGGTAAAAGAGCACACAATTCATTACCTTTTCAAATTAGCAGCATACAATGCAGTACTTGACTAAAATTTCACACTAACGAACCGAACGAGCTTACTAATCCTAGACAAGTTCCAGGACTACTTCTCAGAGGTGTGTTGATGAAATTCAGGAAATGTAGGACTCAACTCTAACATACCTTCTGGTCCATCCAGATCGACGAACTTTAGAGTTCATCCGGCCAATAGACGGCTCGGGCGACCTGCAATGAACCTTCCCTTTCAGCATCCGCCATTCCCTGCATCGCACACAGATCCGGCCGTCGACACTCACTGCCTCCATCGGTGCTAGCTAAGACAACTGGTATGTCCACTGGGTGATGCAGCGGCTCCATCATGATGTCAATGTCATAATAATCGTATGCAGCCGTGCCATCCAAATTGTTGCCCTGCCATTCCCATCATTAAATTTGGAAAGAAAGAGAAACATCTCTATCTTCTTTGGATTTTTTAGGAGAAAAAATGTCTAGAAAAAACTAATACGAGCTCCCAACACTTAATTGTATCTCTTGTTTTCTTATGCCACTCTATGGATATGCAAAATAAAATAGTAGGGCATAGGTGTTTCTTGAAAAACTTGCTTGACAGCTAGCTTTTGCACTTGTGTTTGTGATAAGGAAGAAACTAAAAGGGTAGAGATTAGTATAACACTTATGAATTTAGTTACCAACTGAATTTTTGACTGGCCCTCACTATCATCAAGCAACCAACTGAACTGAGCCCAATCCGGGCTTCCTTCATTGATGAAATCATGTTAACGAAGGGGGGGTATTAGCACACATCAAGTCTAATGCACATTCACCAAGAAAGATGAATGAATCGAGTAAAAGGACAACACACCATATTCTCTTCTGGTAGCCTCTCATTAGGTTGTGAAGATAATGGCTCTGTAGTAGAGTTACCTTGTGATGGTTGTCCCATCTCTGGCAACTCTTGCTGCTAGTACTCTAGGGCTTCACGCTTTAACAACATGAATGCTTGGGGTCTTACGTTATCCTACTCCAATGCCACATGAAAATCCAACAACCTCTCATACAAACCCAAAGGTACTACGACATCCGTGGGTGATAGTTGATGTTCACTTCGCCTGTATGACTCTAGGAGAATATTACAGATATCATTGGCGACCCTCCCTCCATTGGTTAGGTTTGGAAAATGCCACCTACTCTTGATCTTTGCTATCCTAGCGCTTATATTGTCCATGCTCTCCAACAAACAATTATGTGCGTTCGCAGATGCAACAGTATTTAAAACTGTTGCGATGATGGTGCATAGTGTTGTTACGTTTGTCAATATTGGTCACAAGTCAGCGTTGAACATAGTTGCGGACACTGATTGACACACATCATGTGCTATGTCGCACAACATGCTATTCAGTTTTGCCTTCATTTTCTGTTTGGCTTGAGGGAGTGCTATTTGGATATAAGTTTCTAAAAACTTGTCGTAATCTATCCCTATGAGCGCATTCCTCCTACTGGCATGTTGCCTAGAGTATCTTATCACGTAGTCTTTTTTGCCACCATCTACATTAATTGTATACTTGTGAATAAGATTAGCACCCAGTAGATATCTATCTCTAATAATGGCACGACTTACTGGGGAAAAAGTGTGTATTGATTACTCACCAGGGGGAAGTGCCAATGAGAACGAGGTGGCTAAAGAGATCTCTCCGGCGAATTGAGGCTAGAATTTCAACTAAGCCAGACGTAGAATCTCCAACAAAGATGCATTGGAAGATGCTGTAATGTTGAGGAACAACAATGAGGTACTCGACGTATCCATCGACATGAAAGTTGGAACAACTATTACAAGTCCTTCCTGCCATAAAATTTCCTATCCAGGTCCTTCCATTTGTTTCAAAAATAAGTTTAAAGCTGGGGGAGGGGGGCATTGTCCCCCTCATCTTAACATAGCTCTCCCTAAATATGTTGGTATGTTATATTTTTTTATAAATATTGTATATATCAATTGGACCACCCTGACCAAAAATCCTAGCTACGCCACTGCCTGCATCTTCAATGCTTCTTTTGTTTGTCTCCTCGGAGTTGTATGTTTATGCTTCTGATTTGTTAGTTCATTACTACTTGGGGAATGAGCTAAGTTTGAATGGGATTGTATTGATCTGTTAGTCACCACATGCACATGTAATGATGTAGTACCAACTATTAGTGTTGTAGGGATGGAGCATAGATGTGTACATTTCACAATTTATATGCTTTCTTTGTTGCTAAAATTGCCCAGATTGGAAGTGTTTATTTCAGCTTTCTCTTCAATAATGTGCTTCAGAATACTATATTCTTAATCAGGTGGCTTTTTGTCGTATTCTATATTTATGGCTGGATCATATTGTGTTATGCATATTGCAAACAAAAAAATTAGTAGTCCTTTTGGGCTATTAACTATTTTAGGCACTGTTAGAACGGATGGTACTCACTGAAGTTTATATGGAATTATATCAAAGATTCTTGTTCTGACATTCTCCTTAGTGATAGAAAAACATACTTTGGTTTGGACCTTGACTGCTGATGGGAATCTTAGTGTTAAATCCCTCTATATGCAGTTAATCGTTAATTCAAACGGCTTCCCTCATAAATTTCTTTGGAAGATAAAAAATCCTCTAAAAACTAAGGGTGTTCGCTGATTGGTGCTTTGAAATAGTGTACTCGTTAACGATACCTCATTAATCGCTGATGGAGCGGGGGTAAAGTATGGGTTTTGTGGCTTAGATGAGGTAGTAGATCATCTTGCTTGCATTGCTCGGTGGCTAAATTTATACGGAGCATCCTGCAATGTGCTTTCAATTTCCGCACCGTCCCCTGTGACATGAAAGATATGTTTACATCTTGGTTCCCTCATTTGGGGAAGGAAAATAAGATGATGTTGAATGTAGGCATTTTTGCTATTGGTCAATTTGGAAATGTAGCAAACTAGAAATGAGATCTGCTTTGAGCACAGAAGGATATTTGATCATTTTGCCATCTTAGTTGACATCCTGGTCCGTTTTGTAGAAAACCTTGGAAAAGCAAAGGGAAATGACATTGGGAGCAGTGTGGAGCGTCGGGTGGACCATTCTCTTTCCAAAGTGTAAGTTTGATTTACCAGGATGGCAGTTCAAGATGTGGCATCTAGCAGGCAGGTAGCAGCCATATCTGACACAGCGGCCACTGGTTAAGCATTTTTTTTGCGTGTTCACTCGTTAGGGCATCTCCAAAGGAGATCTACAAAGCTATGGTATATGTCGTCCGAACCATTTTTGTTATCCAATGGGGAACCTATTTGTCTGCAGAGTGGTCCGGACGTCCGTTCTGAGTGGCAATATTTGTATCAAGTGTATCATCTTCATCACTAGAGTCATAAGGACAATCATATTTTTCTTTTATAACTTCTTTATTAGAATTCATTGGATTTATTTTCTTTTCCTATGTTTTTTCACTGGTTTTCTTTGTTTCTTACTCGTTTTCACCGATTCTTTTCTTAATTTTCCTTAGGTTTTCGTCGCTTTTATTTTTTGTTCTTTGTCTGTTTTCACATACATCTACTTTTTCAATACACAATGTACATTTCTACTTTAATACATGTTTTAAGCACTCTTATGAATCCGGGCTTCCTTCATTGATGAATTCCTGTTAACGAAGGGGGGGATTAGCACACATCAAGTCGAATGCACATTCACCAAGAAAGAGGAATGAATCGAGTAAAAGGACAACACACCATATTCTCTTCCGGTAGCCTCTCATTAGGTTGCGAAGATGATGGCACTGTAGTAGAGCTACCTTGTGATGGTTGTCCCATCTCTCGCCACTCTTGCTGCTGGTACTCTAGGGCTTCACGCTTTAACAACATGAATGCTTGGCGTCTTACGTTATCCTGCTCCAACGCCACATGAAAATCCAACAACCTCTCATACAAACCCAAAGGTACTACGATATCCGCGGGTGATAGTTGATGTTCAATTCGCCTGTATGACTCTAGGAGAATATTACAGATTTCGTTGGCGACCCTCCTGTCAGTGTACTAGAGTAGGGGTACCCTAGTATCCCGAACTTGTGCACGGGCAGTCGCAGCATCCCGCGGCAAGGCTTGCCGGGTGACCGCCAAGACCTTTCGTGGTTCCTATGGAGCCATTCAATAACAAAGTATTTAAGCCAAGGAGACAAGGCTCCGGCGAGAGGAGCTTGCCGGGAAGGCCACTCAAGGCACAAGACCTCGGCGAGAGGTGCTTGCCGGGAAGGCCATCCAAGACATCTCAAGGAACTTGCCGCAACGCGCCACGCGTCTCGGCAAGGCCCGGTGAGCGACAAGCTCCCAGACGCGACAATACAACGGCCGCAGCGAGGCGCTTGCCGTGGCAAGCGACCACTCTGTACCCACGCTCCAGCACATCCACCAACGTGTCGCTCTGGGACCCTTCCAGGCGTACGTGGCGGGAGGCTGTGCAGCCAGCGGTACGCGGTAGCAAGCGGCGCTGACAAGATTGCCATCATGGCGAACGGTGGCGCCCCTGACGGCCCCTTTTTGCACTGTTTGGGCGACTTTGATGGGCATTTAATGCCCTTGTCCCCTGTCGTCGGGTTTAGGTATGGAACACTGTACAGGTAGCTGTACGAACCGCAACACTTTTCCCTTTTTACCCTCAACTGCGTTGCCACCTGTCGGTGACCCCTTGAGCATATAAAAGGAGGCCCATGCGCAACGTAGAGGGGGATACGGACTCACTCACGCTCGGTCTCGCTAGCTGCTGGTGTGTACTGTAGCACTCGGCGCTCCCGAGCAAGAACTCAATACAAACCACAAAGCAGGAGTAGGGTTTTACGCATCCGTGCGGCCCGAACCTGGGTAAACTGCTCGTGTGCATCGCCTCGATCTCCTCTTCGTGCAATCTCCGCCCCCGCCAAACCGGAAGGGACTCGGCCTGCCGGTCCCATAGGTGTTCATGGATCAGTTTCCCCGACATCTTTGGCGCGCCAGGTAGGGGGTGCGTCGAGGTTGTGTGAACCTGATCCGGCATTCACACGAGCTAGATCTTCATCATCTTCATCGATATACCGCCGAAGAAGAAGGCTTCGGAGGCGGCTGGTCCGTCCGTGTCGATCCCACCATCGCCGGAGCCAACGGCTGGTGGGGTAGACGCCGGCGGGAGAATGGACGTCGACGAGGGAGCTCACGGTGCCGCCAAGTCCAAGGACAAGGCTGCGCTGCCCATCGGCGGTGTAGTTGACTCCCACAACGACCGGGCGCACTCCAAGACCTCGGCGTCCGTACATGCACCGCGCCCATCTCAGGAGGCACGGGACCGGCAGCGTCATGGTACTCACGGTACCATACGTTTGCTGGACCAAGATCGGGCTGGCGGATCTCGGGATGCTCTAGACCACCATGCACGCCAGCATGCCGGCACGAGCAAGGCACGGTCGCCTGGACGGGATACTGCTCCTTCTAACATAGTTAGAAGTCCGAGCATATCTCGCTCCTCGCACCGTTCGCCAGTGCGACCCGCCACTCCAGCAGAAGCTTTGGCGCGAGCTCAACTGCTCCTAGACTTCCCTCCAACGGCAGACAAGATCGACGACTGGAGGGCCGCCATTCAGAGTCTCGTCAGCTTCGCCAACGGCGACACTCCGTGGCAGCCGAGCACATCGCAGCCGCGGCAAGTCACCCAGGCACGAGCTGATGGCGACAAGACCGGTGGAGGTGCAACCACCGTGCACTCTCCGCCCCAAAGGCCAAGATCGCCGACTCGCCGGATCCACCTCGACAGCGACTCCACCGCGTCGTCGGATCCACGAGCTCGTCGCGATCAGCGCCAAGTTCTTCACGAACAACAGCAAGAAGACGCTCGTACTCGCATCGAGTGCCGAAGAGAAGCGCGGCGTCAATCAGACCAGTGCACTGGGCCTGCTGTCGACATGCATGCGCCAGGGGAACCAGGCGACTTGCCGTACGCGGTAGGTTGTCCTGCGTTTACTCGTGAGCTGCGGCAAGTGCAGTGGCCCAGCATGAAAAATTTCAAGCCCGACGTACCAGAGAAGTACGACGGCAAGACGCACTCGTCGGAGTTCCTCAGCATCTACACCATCGCGGTGCAAGCTGCCGGGGGGCGAGACGACAAGATCCTCGCCAACTACTTCCCGCTGGTGCTTAAACCCAACGTCAGATCCTGGCTCATGCACTTGCCGGACAACTCCATATCTTCTTGGGCAGACCTGTGCCATCAGTTTGTCGGCGCCTTTACAGGCGGCCACAAACCCCATGGCCAAGAGAGTGACCTTCATCTGCTCGCCCAGAAGGAAGGAGAGCCCCTGCGCAAATACATCCAGAGGTTCAGCCGTGTATAGCACAACATCCCAGATGTCCACCCTGCCGCGGTTATCAGCGCGTTCCATCAGAACGTGCGTAACCGCAGGATGAGGGAGGAGATGGCGATGTGCAAGATCAGAGACGTCAGTGAGCTGTACGCCCTGGCCGACAAGTGCGCACGTGCTGAGGAGGGGAGGAAACTCCCCGGAGAGGATACAGGAGCAGGAGGATCTGACTACGAGGATGCTGCCCCAGCAAAGAAAAACCAGCGGCGCAACAACAGGAAGAAGAGAGGCAAAGACGTGCTAGTCGTTGAGCAGTCCGGCAACAAAGGTGGCGCCAAGAAAGCCAAAGCTGGTAGCTCCGGCAAGGAGATTGCCGCTTGCACCACCTGCCAGGCTATGGCGGTCGCCGACAAGCAGGACGGCACCGACAAGCAGTACTGCAAGATCCACCGCACCAAGGGTCATGACCTCCAGAACTGCAAGAGGGTCGAGCAGCTTGTCGAGCAGCAAAAAGCTGAGTACGAGCGGCGCCACAAGGAGAAGGCCCAAGGAGGTGTTGGAGGATCCGGCAAGAAGAATACCGGCCGGGGAGGACGCCGCGGCAAGGCCAAGCCACGGCAAGGAGACAGACCTCCCCGTGGCCGCGACAAGGACGAAGATGACGACGACGACGAGGACATGGATGATGTCGAGACCAGTGAGCAGGAGTTCCAGAAAGCCACAGAAGTCTTGTGCGTTGACGGCGGTGCTTCTCTGCATACTTCACACCGCCAACTCAAACAGTGGGTGCGGGAAGTCAATGCGGTAGAACCACCTGTCGAATCACGCAAGCTTCTGAAGTGGTCCAGCACGCCTATCATCTTTGATATTGAGGACCACCCTGATCGCACAACTGCGGTCGGGTGCTTGCCGATGTTGGTTTCACCAACTATCCGCAACCTCAAGGTCACTAAGATGCTAGTTGACGGCGGGGCCGGCTTGAACCTGATCTCCTCCGCTGTACTCCAGATACTCCAGATCCCTGACAGCGAGCTTGAAGAGACCGGCACATTCCTAGGAATCAACCCAGGAAGAAGCAAGCCGAAGGGGAAGATCACGCTGCCAGTGACATTTGGTGGCGAGCTGAACTTCAGGATTGAGAGGGTCACTTTTGACATTGCCGATTTTCCATTGCCTTACAATGGGATACTTGGCCGTCCAGCACTCGCCAAGTTCATGGCGGCCTCTCACTATGCATACAACATGCTGAAGATGCCAGGCCCGATAAGCGTCATCTCTTTCCCTGGCGACAAGAAGGATGCTCTTATCTGCGCCGACAAGATTTACCGGGAAGCAGCAGCCGCAACAGATCGCAAGTCACTTGCCGCTGAAGCTTCCGGGGGGAAGAAGAAGACCAAGTCCGGCAAGAGTTATGATGCCCACTCCGGCAAGCGCACCTCTTCAGAGTGCTGCGCTACCGTCGAGGACGCACCATCGAGCTCCACCGGCAAGTGTAAGAAGACAACGGTAGCTCCGCCAGAGACCAAGAAGGTGTCCGTCAAGGAAGACGGCACTGGTGGTACCTTCACCATCAGTGCCACTCTTGACCCTAAATAGGAAAGCGCGCTCATTGATTTCCTGCTGGCGAACGTCGACGTGTTTGCATGGCAACCGTCTGACATCCCCGTTGTTCCCAGGAAAGTGATTGAGCACCATCTTGCCGTTTGTCCTCATGCGCGGCCCGTCAAGCAGAAAGTCAGGAAACAAGCAGTGGAGTGCCTAGAATTCATCGCAGAAGAAATCAAGAAGTTGGATGCAGCAGGCCTTGTCAGAGGAGTGCTCCATCCTACGTGGTTGGCCAATCCTGTAGTCGTGCGCAAGGCAAACGGGAAATGGAGGCTTTGTATCGACTTTACCGATGTCAATAAAGCTTGTCCTAAAGACCCATTTCCCTTGCCGCGCATTGACCAGATTGTTGACTCCACAGCCGGATGTGATTTGCTTTCATTTCTTGATGCATACTCAGGATACCATCAAATCTTCATGGCAGAAGAGGATGAGGAGAAGACCGCATTCATCACTCCATGTGGCACGTACTGTTTCATACGGATGCCTTTCGGTTTGAAGAATGCTGGTTCAACATTTGCAAGAGTATTCCATACCGCTTTTGAGCCACAAATACACAGAAATGTGGAAGCCTACATGGATGACATAGTGGTCAAGAACAAGGACAGGGCAACTCTGATTCAAGATTTAGACGAGACCTTTGCAAATCTGCGCAAGATCTAGCTCAAGCTCAACCCAGAGAAGTGTGTGTTTGGAGTCCCTTCCGGCAAGCTTCTCGGGTTCTTCGTGTCTCAGAGGGGAATTGAAGCCAATCCCGACAAGATCAAGGCCATTGAGGAGATTGAAGCACCAAAGCGCGTCAAGGATGTACGAAGACTTGCCGGTTGCGTAGCTGCTCTTAGCAGGTTTATCTCCAAGTCTGCTGAGCGCGCCCTGCCATTTTTCAAAATTTTGAAAAAGGCAGGTCCAATGAAATGGACTCCGGAAGCGGAGGCTGCGCTGCAAGTCTTGAAGAGATACCTGTCCTCCACTCCAATACTTGTCGCACCTAAGGCACAATAGAAGTTGCTGCTGTATCTAGCGGCAACCAATCAAGTGGTTAGTGCTGCGTTAGTAGCGGAGAGGGAGGCAGATGATGAGCCAGCAACCACGGCAAGCGCATCCAGCGACAAGCAGGGGGCTTCCCCGACAAGCTCTAGTCCCGACAAAGATGGATCTGCGCAGGAGATACGGAAGAGAATGGTGCAGCGCCCAGTTTACTTTGTCAGTTCCCTCCTATAGGGGGCTAGGTCAAGGTACTCTGGCGTGCAGAAGTTGCTTTTCGGCCTTCTCATGGCCTCGAGAAAGCTGCGCCATTACTTCCAAGCACATGAGATCACAGTTGTCACTCGCTTTCCGTTGAAGAGGATATTGCAGAATCCAGAAGCGAGAGGCAGGATTGTTGAGTGGGCACTGGAATTGTCAAGCTTTGGCCTCAAGTTTGAAAGCACATCAACTATCCAAAGCAGGGCATTGGCAGAATTCATAGCAGAGTGGACGCCAACACCAGATGAAGAAATTCCAGAAACGAGCATCCCCGTCAAGGAAGCGAGCAAAGAGTGGATGATGTACTTTGATGGTGCCTTCTCGCTGCAAGGCGCCGGTGCTGGCGTGCTGCTTGTCGCACCCACCGGCGAGCACCTCAAGTACGTAGTCCAGATGCACTTTCCCAAGGAGCAAGCGACAAACAATACTGCAGAGTATGAAGGTTTGCTTGCCGGTCTCAGGATCATGGCAGACCTTGGGATCAAGAAGCTCATTGTCAGGGGTGACTCGCAGCTTGTCGTCCGCCAAGTAAACAAGAATTATCAGAGTCCGTTGATGGAAGCCTACGTCGATGAAGTGAGGAAGCTAGAAGAGCACTTTGACGGCCTACAGATGGAGCATGTCCCAAGAGCTCAAAACGACATCGTCGATAGCTTGTCAAAGTGCGCCGCACTTAAGTTACCTGTGGAACCAGGGATCTTTGTGCTCAAGCTGACTCAACCGTCCGTAACACCATCAACTGGACAGAGCAAGAAGAGAAAGTTGATTTCTGGTGACTATTTTCCGGCAGAGCTCCCCGAAGCCGCCGCCAAGAAGGTCCCCAAGATCAACGCCAAGAGTGTTGAGGAGCCATCTGCTCCGGCAAGCCCTAGGGTTTGTTCCGTTGCAGCAGAGGCTCCCGACAAGTTTTGCTCCGGCAAGCTTGCCGGGGAACATCAGGCTCCGGCGGAGACACAGGTTCTCGCCGTAGAAGCGGATGTTCCCGCAGCAGCAGATGTGCCTTTAGTCCTTGTTGTCGAGCCACAGGCTCCAGCATGGGTGCAGCAGATTGTCCGTTTCCTTCAGACAGGAGAACTTCCCGAAGAGCAAGAAGAAGCAGAAAGAGTAGCCCGACAGTCAAGTATGTACCAGTTTGTTGACAGCACACTATACAGAAGAAGACTCAATGGTGTGAAATTTAAGTGTATTCTCCAGGAAGATGGACAAAAGTTGTTGGCAGAGATACATGGAGGCATATGTGGTCACCACATTGGCGCAAGAGCACTTGCCGGCAAAGCATTCCGGCAAGGTTTCTTTTGGCCGGAAGCCCTCCAGGATGCAACTGCACAAGTAACCAAGTGTGAAGCGTGCCAGTTCCATTCCAAGCAGATACACCAGCCAGCTCAAGCTCTCCAGACGATCCCTTTATCCTGGCCATTTTCAATCTGGGAGCTCGACATCCTCGGCCCCTTCCTTCGCGCAGCCGGGGGCTTTGAGTACTTGTACGTTGCAATCGACAAGTTCACAAAGTGGCCGGAAGTGGAACCGGTGAGGAAGGTGACAGCACAGTCAGCAGTCAAGTTCTTCAGGTCGATTGTTTGCCGCTTCGGGATCCCTAACAGGATCATCACCGACAACGGCACACAATTCATGAGACGCACCTTCATGAAGTACGTCCAAGATCTTGGCGCCAAGGTCTGCTTCGGTTTTGTTGCTCATTCGAGAAGCAACGGTCAAGCGGAGAGGGCAAATGCTGAAGTGCTGCGTGAACTCAAGACCAGAACTTTCGACAGGCTGCACAAGTGCGGAAGAAACTGGATCGAGGAGCTGCCTGTGGTTCTATGGTCGATCAGGACGACGCCAAATCGAGCCACTGGACAGACACCTTTCGCTCTAGTCTATGGAGCAGAGGCAGTTCTCCCCACGGAACTCGTATACGGGTCACCTCGACTGCTCGCTTATGATGAGCTCGAGCAAGAGCAGCTGCGACAAGATGACGCGCTGCTCCTTGAGGAAGACCGTCTTCAGGCTGCTGTACGAGCTGCTCGCTACCAGCAAGCTTTGCATCGCCACCATAGCCGCAAAGTTAACGCTAGAAGTCTCGAGGAAGGCGACCTTGTTCTTCGGCGCGTTCAGTCCGCCAAGAATTCCAACAAGTTGACGCCGAAGTGGGAAGGCCCTTACCGGGTGAAACGAGTCACTAGGCCTGGCGCTGTCTGCCTTGAGACCGAAGATGGCTTTCCGGTGAGTAACTCCTGGAACATCGAGCATCTTCGTAAGTTTTAGCCGTAAGGCGCGGTTGCCGGAACCCGTTTCCGGCAACCACCTTTTGTACAAGTCTTGCCGCTGTTGCATGTAATCCTTTGTACAAAGCCGGGCGCAGACCCCGTGCATAAGTAAAGCTAATGTGCTCTGCACATCTTGTCAATTTCATGCTTTCTATTTTTTGCATGTGTTATCTGACACTTTGTGCAGCACCTACCCCCGGTAAGCAATAACGAGCCCAAAGGCTCCATATCTGTATTTTCCCTTCTTTCCTTTTTTTCTCAAGGAAAGGAAGGTTCCCTCGCGCACAAGTTTGCCGGGGGGAGGAGAAGATAGTGGTATGGACCAACCGCCGTTCAAGAAAGTTTCGCCTTGGCGGGAAGCAAACAACACAAAAGCTAAGTTGGCAAAGTTTGAGCAATCAGATTTTCAAATTTCTAAGTTATCTTCCTTGAACGACCGCACTTTGTATGGAAAACCTATGCGCGGAGGAACCAACTCGTGGCTAGTCACGCCCTTACTTTGTTTCGAGTCCGCTCAACGACTTAAGTGTGCTGCGACTAGTGTCGTGCCTTTACTTTGTTTCGAGTACGCTCACCAACTTAAAGTGCGCTGCGACTAGTCGCGACAAGGTTTCTTGTCGGTAGCAGCACCGCCAGCAGGCTGCTGACATCCCGCACTCAGTGCTCGCGGCTAAGGTGCCTGCGCCGGCAAGTTCCCTAAAAGCGTAGGGCAATAACATACAAAGGAAGGGATCAAGTAAAGGAAATAACGTTGCAAACACTTCCCAAAATAGAGTTATATTACAAGATAGCTTGTCGCGGCTCTAATAGATTGTTTTCATAACAGAATCAACAGCGACAGGGAAAGAAGAAAATGGGCGAGCCTAGTCCGCGCGATCGCCCTCGACCCTCTTGATCCCGCTCACCTTGTCCACAATGGGTGCGACAAGAGCCTTGAGCGCCTCCAGATCAGCGTCTGGCGGCAAGCTCTTGAGGACGTTGGTGAGGTTGAGGCCTGGATTGCGGAAG
The DNA here is from genome assembly GCA_902687465.1 of Secale cereale. Classification (NCBI taxonomy): domain Eukaryota; kingdom Viridiplantae; phylum Streptophyta; class Magnoliopsida; order Poales; family Poaceae; genus Secale; species Secale cereale. The sequence continues at coordinate 11,717,888 of LR738710.1, read as the reverse complement.
GCCACCTTCACCAACACCTTTTGAAGGGCTCCCGCGCAGAGCTTGCGCGACTCGTCCACCAGCTGCTTTGGGATCCTTTCCCGGAGTCGCTGGAGGGCCGTCGCCATGCCTCTGAAGAACAGGGTGAGCTTGGCGCTGGGGTGGAGGTTCTCATCGGAGGAATACCCGAGATACTCCGCCCCCAGCTGCGCCAGCTCCCTATCGATATCCCCGGCAGCGTTCACAAGACCCTCCGTCCAGCGCTCGACGGTCTCCCTGAAGGTGTTCTGGACGGCAGCAGCACTCGCCAGCAGCGCCTTCTCGGCCTTGATCTCCTCCTTCAAGGACGCCTCCCGCTCCTTGGCGCCGTCCAGCGTCTTGGTCAAAGTGGTTAGCTTCAACTCAAGATCGACGTTGGAGTCCTTGGCGGTGGAAAGCTCCTTGCCCTTCTCGGCAAGCCGAACCTGCAGCTCTGAGTGGCTGTGGGCGTCCTTCTCCCGCTCAAGCTTGAGCGCGGCGATCTCTTCACCTCTCGCCTTGAGATCGGCCTCGAGCTGCACCACCTTCGTCTCCAACTCCTTCTTGGCGACCTCAGCAACTACGGCAGCATCCTCTGCTTGCTTGAGGGCCCCGCCAAGTGATTGCTCGCGCCCGGCAAGTTCTTCCTCGTGGCTGTCGAGGTTAACCATCCGCTGCGCCAGCTCACCCTCCCGTACGGACAGCTTCTCAGCGGCAAGCCGCTGCTGTTCTTCGACTTTGGCCTTCTCGAGGAAGAAGGCCTGCTGCTCCTCGGCAAGTTGCTCCCGCTCCTTTGCCAGGGACCGGAGAGCTGCCTGGTTGAGGGCCCGGAGCTCCTCCGTGCGCTTCTCAATGTCAGCTCCCGCCTTCGCGGCAAGCGCCCCGCGGGACTCCAGCTTGGCTTGCCGAGCGTGGTAGAGCGACAACAGCTTCCGCAGCAGTCGCTCCTCCTCGGGCTCGCCGCTACTGCTGCTCGGCGCGTCAACAAGCGTCAGCCCGGCGGAGGCGAGCACTTCTCCGTCAAAGACTTCTCCCTCGACCGGCGCCCTGGAGCTTGATGCCCAGGGGAGTTTGATGAAGACGCCGTCGCCGGCCTTCAAGTAGGCGCGTGGCTCGGGCTCTTCGGAGCCTGGGGCTGCGGCAGCGGCGGAGGGCTCGGCGGTCTGTGTAGCGCCTGGCGCTCCTGCGGCCTCAGGGCCATCAGTGCGATCGCAGACCCCTCGCCAGCTGCTGCGGCGGCAGCCTTGGCGGCCTCTGCGCCGGCGGGATCATCTCCGCCGGCTGCTTCTTCGATGGCAGCGACGTCGTCAGCAACAACCTCAGCCTCCATCGGCTCAGCAGCAGATGGATCTGACAGCCGGGAAAGGAAAACAAGTCAAGCAAATATCCAAAAAGAATCAAGAGAAGAAAAGCCCAAGGAAAGTTTGAATCAAGAGGATTACCTGCGCGAGCCGGCTCCTCTGCGGGGACCCTTGCCGGAGACCTCTCCCTTGGCGGCATAGACGTGGTCTCCGCCGACGGAGGGCCGCTGGTGCTGTCTCTCGCCGGAGAGCTCCCCCTAGCCGGAGGACTCTCCCTTGCCGGAGAACTCCCCCTTGGCGGCGTAGTTGAAGCAGATGGCACTTCGGGGGCTGTCCCCGGGCGCTCCTGGTGTGGCTCCTCTGATCCTACACAAATCAACAAACAAACGTTAGCAAAGAAAGAACACCCACGCGCGCCTAACAGCGGAAAGTGAACCATACACTTACGCTGGAGGTTGTGCTGAGGGCTGCTCTGAAGATTGGTTGCCGGGTCTGGCAAGGTGGTCTCGGCGGGTTCGTCCTCGACGATGATCACCTCCTCTCTCCTCGCCGGGACCTTGGCTCTCTTTGCCGCTCTCTGGGCCAGAGTCCTGAAAAGGGATGAGTTCGGAGTAAAGCAAATGAGATACAAGACAAAAACAGCAAGAATTGAAGAAATACAAGAGCAACAAGAATCTTACTCTTCTTCTTCCTCGTCGGAGCTGAACACGGAGAAGTCGAAGTCCGGCTCACGTCCAGCGCGAGGAGGTGGAGGAGTAGGGTCCCTTGGCCGCTTGGCGGGACCAGTGGTGGTGGTCTGAGACGACCCCGCTCCGGCTGCCACCGTGGCGTGAGGAGCGGCAGGAGCAGAAGCGGTGGTCCGGGAGGACCCCGCTCCAGTTGCTGTAGTAGCGCGAGGTGCCCCTGCGGTAACAGTGCTTGCCGCGGTGGAGCGTGTCGTGCGGCGCGGCTGCTGTCGACTCGTCTGCCGCTCCGTTACGTCCCCGGCCTTGCGGAGACGCCTTCTTGGTGGAGCTGGGGGCTCTACTAGCGGCGAGCTACCTGACGAAGAGCAGGAGGAGTCGATCTCCAGCGAGCCACTCGTATCCTCAGCGGGCTCGCTTGGCTCAGCGACATGCGCGACAAGCTCTTCCTCGCTGGCAGGCTCTCCCGCGCCGAGAAACTCCTCTCGCTCGGTAAGGCTTGCCGCCTCCGCTGCCTCCGCCTCCTCCACGGTGAATCCAAACTCACCCACGGCCGCGGCTGCCACTGCCTCTTCCAGCCTGGTGGCGATGTACGCCATCTCCTTATCAGTGGTGTCACGGGTGAGGCCTTTCTTCTCGTCGGAGCGGATCGGCACTTCCTCCAAGCTCTCGAAGAATGCCTGCACGGCGTCATCTGCAGGCTCTTGCCAAGTTAGGTCAATCCCATGCGAGTCGACAGCGGCATCATTGCGCGGATGCGGCTGAGTGCAGAGTTGTTGCACAGCGAAACGACGCCCTGCGGCAACCTGAATACTTCCGGATGTTCAGGGTCGTACTTGAACAACTCCTGTAGCATCCCGTTAAGCTCCAGGACAGTAAAGTTGAAGTTGAGGCCCGGGCGCAGCCTCATGATATCCACCGCATTCTCGAACTCCCAAGCGGGTCTCTTCCTCTCCTGCAGGGGGGCGATGCGGCGGCAAAGGAAATCAGCGCCAACTGCGCCTACAGTGAGCCCGGCAAGCCTGAGGCGAAGGATCCGGGCGACGGCAATCTTCTGTCTACCGTCCTCCGGGGCCAAGTCGCTCCAATCATTGCCGCGTACAACTGGGGCTTGGCGCCGGGCGGTAAATGGCTGCGGGTTCTCCTCAACAATCCAGCACCAGCGTGCTCTCCATTCCTCCCATTTGCTGTGGAGCTCTCCCTCCAGATAAGCTTCCTTCTTGTGGGCCCTCGAGATCCAGGAGACTCCGCCAGATAAAGGCTCTCCTCTCTCAACTCGGGGCATAAAGAAGTGGCGGAAGAGGGCTACATTGGGGTAGACTCCGACAAAGTTTTCGCAGAGATGTGCGAAAACTGCCATGGTCAGAACGGCATTGGGGGTGAAATCAAGGAGGTGGAACCCGTAGGTGTTCATAATGTCGCAGAAGAATTCAAAAAAAGGCGGGCAGAGCCCGCAGTAGAAGAACAAGGCGTAGAAAGCGTATCCATTCGGAGCCGTTTTACAAGCGGCAGCTGGGAGTACCTTCATGCGCGGATGCGCCCACGTCTCCCCCGACCAGAAGAGGTAATAGTACTCCCTCAGCTCCTTCGCGGCAAGCTTGGGGGGGAAGATTGCCCGCTCCTTTCACAGCGCCGCGAGCCGCAGCGCCTCGGCTGACTTCACGCCCTTCCCCTTCTCAGTTTTCTAAGCCATGGCGGAAGTGGCGAGGGAGGTCGACGGCGGTGGTGGAGCTGGTGGCGATGGGGGGCGGAGCGCTGCTCTCTTTCGGCTTCGGAGGGAAGGGGAGTGGCGGAGGTTTTCGAGGAGTAGCAACAGGCGGATGAACGAACTGCCCCTGTTTCCCCTGCTTATAAGGAGGGAGGGGGCGGACGTTCCGCCTTACCGATTAAAGAAACCACCCACGATCTCTCCCACGACGCCGCATTAAACGCGTGTCGTTAAGGGAGGGCACGGTGGATACGGAGCAAGATACGGCGTGACCCAGGCCGCGCGTGCCCGTGCCCTGTTTTGGGCCTGGCCCAACAGCGCTCGGCATCGTGTATGGCCCAGGCCCGGGGGCTCCTGTCGGTGTACTAGAGTAGGGGTACCCTAGTATCCCGAACTTGTGCACGGGCAGTCGCAGCATCCCACGGCAAGGCTTGCCGGGTGACCGCCGAGACCTTTCGTGGTTCCTATGGAGCCATTCAAGAACAAAGTATTTAAGCCAAGGAGACAAGGCCCCGGCGAGAGGAGCTTGCCGGGAAGGCCACTCAAGGCACAAGACCCCGGCGAGAGGCGCTTGCCGGGAAGGCCATCCAAGACATCTCAAGGAACTTGCCGCAACGCGCCACGCGTCCCGGCAAGGCCCGGTGAGAGACAAGCTCCCGGACGCGACAAGACAACGGCCGCGGCAAGGCGCTTGCCGCGGCAAGCGACCACTCTGTACCCACGCTCCAGCGCATCCACCAACGTGTCGCTCTGGGACCCTTCCAGGCGTACGTGGCGGGAGGCTGTGCAGCCAGCGGTACGCGGTGGCAAGCGGCGCTGACAAGATTGCCATCGTGGCGAACGGTGGCGCCCCTGACGGCCCCTTTTTGCATTGTTTGGGCGATGTCGATGGGCATTTAATGCCCTTGTCCCCTGTCGTCAGGGTTAGGTATGGAACATTGTACAGGTAGTTGTACCAACCGTAGCACTTTTCCCTTTTTACCCTCAACTGTGTTGCCACCTGTCGGTGACCCCTTGAGCATATAAAAGGAGGCCCATGCGCAACGTAGAGGGGGATACGGACTCACTCACGCTCGGTCTCGCAAGCTGCTGGTGTGTACTGTAGCACTCGGCGCTCCCGAGCAAGAACTCAATACAAAGCACAAAGCAGGAGTAGGGTTTTACGCATCCGTGCGGCCCGAACCTGGGTAAACTACTCGTGTGCATCGCCTCAATCTGCTCTTCGTGCAATCTCCGCCCCCGCCAAACCAAAAGGGACTCGGCCCGCCGGTCCCATAGGTGCTCGTGGATCAGTTTCCCCAACACCTCCCTCCATCGGTTACGTGTGGAAAGTGCCCCCTACTCTTGATCTTTGCTATCCTGGCGCTTGTATTGTCCATGCTCTCCAACAAACAATTCTGTTCTTACGTAGATGCAACAGTATTGTAAACTGTTATGATGATGGTGCACAGTGTTGTTGCGTTTGTCAATATTGGGCACAAGTCGGCGTTGAACATAGTTGCGGACACTGATTGACAGACATCATGTTCTATGTCGCACAACATGATGTTCAGTTTTGCCTTCATTTTCTGTTTGGCTTAAGGGAGTGCTATTTGGATATAAGTTTCTACAAACTTGTGGTAATCTATCCCTATGAGCTCATTCCTCCTACTGGCATGTTGCCTAGAGTATCTTATCACGTAGTCTTTTTTTGCGACCATGCTACATTAATTTTGTACTTATGAATACGATTAGCACCTAGTAGATATCAATCTCTAATAATGGCACGACTTACTGGGGAAAAAGTGTGTATTGATTACTCACCAGGGGGAGTGCCAATGAGAACGAGGTGGCTAAAGAGATCTCTGCGGTGAATTAAGGCTAGAATTCCAACTAAGCCAGACGTAGAATGTCCAACAAAAACGCATTGGAAGATGGCGTTGTTGGAGATATGCCCTAGAGGCAATAATAAAAGGATTATTATTATATTTCCTTGTTAATGACAATTGTCTGTTATTCATGCTTGAATTGTATTGTACGGAAACAGCGATACATGTGTGAATACATAGACCACAACGTGTCCCTAGTAAGCTTCTAGTTACTAGCTCGTTGATCAACAGATGGTCACGGTTTCCTGACCATGGACATAGGATGTCATTGATATTGGGATCACATCATTGGGAGAATGATGTGATGGACAAGACCCAATCCTAATCCTAGCATGAGATCGTATAGTTCGTAATGCTTAAGCTTTTCCAGTGTCAAGTATTTGTTCCTTAGACCATGAGGTTGTGCAACTCCCGGATACCGTAGGAATACTTTGGGTGTGTCAAACGTCACAACGTAACTAGGTGGCTATAAAGGTACGCAACGGGTATCTCCGAAAGTGTCTATTGAGTTGGTACGAACCGAGACTGGGATATTGTCACTCCGTATGACGGAGAGGTATCTCTGGGCCCACTCGGTAAGACATCATCATAATGAGCTCAAAGTGACTAAGGAGTTAGTCAGGGGATGATGGATTACGGAACGAGTAAAGAGACTTGCCATGACGAGATTGAACAAGGTATCGGGCATACCGACGATCGAATCTCGGGCAAGTACAGTACCGATAGACAAAGGGAATAACATACGGGATTGAGTGAATCCTTGACACAGTGGTTCATCCGATGAGATCATCGAGGAACACGTGGGAACCAACATGGGTATCTAGATCCCGCTGTTGGTTATTGACCGGAGAGTCGTCTCGGTCATGTCTGCGTGTCTCCCGAACCCGTAGGGTCTACACACTTAAGGTTCGGTGACGCTAGGGTTGTAGAGATATATGCACACGTAAACCCGAATGTTGTTCGGAGTCCCGGATGAGATCCCGGACGTCACAAGGAGTTCCGGAATGGTCCGGAGGTGAAGAATGATATATAGGAAGTCCAGTTTCGGCCATCGAGAGAGTTCCGGGGGTCACCGGGAGTGTCCCGGGACCACCGAAAGGGTCCCGGGGGTCTACCGGGTGGGGCCACCCATCCCGGAGGGCCCCGTGGGCCGTAGGGGGAAGGGGGCCAGCCCCTAGTGGGCTGGCGCACCCCACATTGGCAAACTCCCATGCGCCTAGGGTTGAAACCCTAGGGGTGGGGGCGCCTTCCTATGCCTTGGGGGGCAAGATACCCCCCTGGCCGCCGCCCCCCTAGGAGATTGGATCTCCTAGGGCCGGCGCCCCCCTGGCCCCCTATATATAGTGGGGGGAGAGAGGGCAGCCGCACCCCAAGCCTCGTGCTACTGGATCTCCGTCAACCTCTCCTCCCCCCTTGCTGGATCAAGAAGGAGGAGACGTCACTGTACCATACGTGTGTTGAACGCGGAGGTGCCGTCCGTTCGGCGCTGGGATCATCGGTGACGAGGATCACGAAGAGTACGACTCCATCATCCACGTTCCTTCGAACGCTTCCGCACGCGATCTACAAAGGGTATGTAGATGCACTCTTTTATGTTCGTTGCGAGATGACTCCTTAGATTGATCTTGGTGAAGCGTAGGAAAATTTTTGAATTCTGCTACGTTCCCCAACAGTGGCATCTGAGCTAGGTCTTTGTGTAGCATCTTGCACGAGTAGAACACAAACAAGTTGTGGGCATTGATTTTGTTCAATTCTCTTGCCGTTACTAGTCCAATCTTGATTCGGCGGCATCGTGGGATGAAGCGGCCCGGACCGACCTTACACGTACGCTTACGTGAGACTGGTTCCACCGACTGACATGCACTAGTTGCATAAGGTGGCTGGCGGGTGTCTGTCTCTCCTACTTTAGTCGGATCGGATTCGATGAACTGGGTCCTTATGAAGGGTAAATAGAAATTGACATATCACGTTGTGGTTTTGGCGTAGGTAAGAAATATTCTTGCTAGAAAACCTATAGATGCCACGTAAAAACTTGCAACAACAATTAGAGGTCGTCTAACTTGTTCTTGCGGCATGTGCTATGTGATGTGATATGGCCAAGAAGATGTGATGAATGATATATGTGATGTATGAGATTGATCATGTTCTTGTAATAGGGAATCACGATTTGCATGTCGATGAAAATGACAACCGGCAGGAGCCATAGGAGTTGTCTTATTTATTGTATGACCTGCGTGTCACTGAATAACGCCATGTAATTACTTTACTTTATTGCTAAACATTAGCCATAGTAGTAGAAGTAATAGTTGGCGTGACGACTTCATGAAGACACGATGATGGAGATCGTGGTGTCGTGCCGGTGACAAAGATGATCATGGTGCCCCGAAGATGGAGATCGAAGGAGCAAAATGATATTGGCCATATCATGTCACTTTATTTGATTGCATGTGATGTTTATCATGTTTATGCTTCTTGTTTACTTAGAACGACGGTAGTAAATAAGATGATCTCTCACTGAAAATTTCAAGAATTGTGTTCCCCCTAACTGTGCACCGTTGCTAAGGATCGTTGTTCCGAAGCACCACGTGATGATCGGGTGTGATAGGCTCTAAAGTTCGCATACAACGGGTGTAAGCCAGATTTACACACGCAATACACTTAGGGTTCACTTGACGAGCCTAGCATGTACAGACATGGCCTCGGAACACGGAAGACCGAAAGGTCGAACATGAGTCGTATAGAAGATACGATCAACATGAAGATGTTCACCATTGATGACTAGTCCGTCTCACGCGATGATCGGACACGGGGTAGTCGATTCGGATCATGTATCACTTAGAAGACTAGAGAGATGTCAATCTAAGTGGGAGTTCATTAAAATTTGATTAGAGATGAACTTAATTATCATGAACTTAGTCTAAATTCTTTACAACATGTCTTGTAGATCAAATGGCCCACGCTCATGTCACCCTCAACTTCAACGCGTTCCTAGAGAAATCCAAGCTGAAAGACGATGGTAGCAACTATACGGACTGGGTCCGTAACCTGAGGATCATCCTCATAGCTGCCAAGAAAACTTATGTCCTAGAAGCACCGCTAGGTGACGCTCCCGCCCCGGCAAACCAAGATGTTATGAACGCTTGGCAGTCGCGTTGTGATGATTATTCCCTGGTTCAGTGCGGCATGCTCTACAGCTTAGAATCGGGGCTCCAAAAGTGTTTCGAGCACCACGGGGCATATGAGATGTTCCAAGAGTTGAAAATGGTTTTCCAGGCTCATGCCCGAGTTGAGAGATATGATGTCTACAATGCATTCTACAGCTGTAAGATGGAGGAAAATAGTTCTGTCAGTGAGCACATACTCAAGTTGTGTGGGTTGCACAACCGCTTGTCTCAATTGGGAATGAATCTCCCAGACGAAGCGGTAATTGACAGAATCCTTCAGTCGCTCCCACCTAGCTACAAGAGCTTTGTGTTGAACTTCAATATGCAAGGGATGGAGAAGTCCATTCCCGAGGTGTATTCAATGCTGAAATCAGCGGAGGTGGAGATCAAGAAAGAGCATCAAGTGTTGATGGTCAATAAAACCACTAAGTTCAAGAATGGCAAGGGTAAGAAGAACTTTAGGAAGGACGGCAAAGGAGTTGCCGCGCCCGGTAAACCAGTTGCCGGGAAGAAGCCAAAGAATGGACCCAAGCCTGAGACGGAGTGCTTTTATTGCAAGGGAACGGGTCACTGGAAGCGGAACTGCCCCAAATACTTAGCAGACAAGAAGGCCGGCAACGTCAAAGGTATATGTGATATACATGTTATTGATGTGTACCTTACCAGCGCTCGTAGTAGCTCCTGGGTATTTGATACCGGTGCAGTTGCTCACATTTGTAACTCAAAGCAGGAGCTGCAGAATAAGCGGAGACTGGCGCAGGACGAGGTGACGATGCGCGTCGGGAATGGTTCCAAGGTCGATGTGATCGCCGTCGGCACACTGCCTCTACATCTACCCTCGGGATTAGTTTTAAACCTTAATAATTGTTATTTAGTACCAGCTTTGAGCATGAACATTGTATCTGGATCTCGTTTGATGTGAGATGGCTACTCATTTAAATCCGAGAATAATGGTTGTTCTATTTATTTGAGAGATATGTTTTATGGTCATGCCCCGCTGGTCAATGGTTTATTTTTGATGAATCTCGATCGTGATGATACACGTATTCATAGTGTGAATGCCAAAAGATGTAAAGTTGAAAATGATAGTCCCACATACTTGTGGCATTGCCGCCTTGGTCATATTGGTGTCAAACGTATGAAGAAGCTCATGTTAGGGAACGTAGCAGAATTCAAAAAAATTCCTACGCTTCACCAAGATCAATCTAAGGAGTCATCTAGCAACGAGCATAATGGAGTGCATCTACATACCCTTTGTAGATCGCGTGCGGAAGCGTTCGAAGGAACGTGGATGAAGTAGTCGTACTCTTCACGATCCTCGTCACCGATGATCCCAGCGCCGAACGGACGGCACCTCCGCGTTCAACACACGTACGGTACAGCGACGTCTCCTCCTTCTTGATCCAGCAAGGGCGGAGGAGAGGTTGTCGGAGATCCAGCAGCACGACGGCGTGGTGGTGGATGCAGCAGGAAATCCTGCAGGGCTTCGCCGGCGCCCTGCGTAAGGAGTAGGAAGTGTGACGGGAGGGGGGAGAGGCGCCAGAGGCTTGGGGTGCGGCTGCCCTCTCCCCCCCCCCCACTATATATAGGGGCCAGGGGGGCGCCGGCCCTGGGAGATCAGATCTCCAGGGGGGCGGCAGCCAGGGGGGTAGACTTGCCCCCCAAGGCATAGGGGCGCCCCCTCCCCCTAGTGTTTCAACCCTAGGCGCATGGAGGGGGGCCCATATGGGTGCGCCAGCCCACCAGGGGCTGGCCCCCTTCCCCTTGCGGCCTAGGGGACCCACCGGGATGGGTGGCCCCACCCGGTGGACCCCCGGGACCCCTCTGGTGGTCCCGGGACACTCCTGATGACCCCCGGAGTTCACCCGATGGCCGAAATTGGACTTCCTATATATCATTCTTTACCTCCGGACCATTCCGGAACTCCTCGTGGCGTCAGGGATCTCATCCGGGACTCCGAACAACATTCGGGTTTCCATGTGCATGTATCTCTACAACCCTAGCGTCACCGAACCTTAAGTGTGTAGACCCTACGGGTTAGGGAGACACGCAGACATGACCGAGACGACTCTCCGGTCAATAACCAACAACGGGATCTGGATACCCATGTCGGTTCCCACGTGTTCCTCGATGATCTCATTGGATGAACCACTGTGTCAAGGATTCACTCAATCCTGTATGTTATTCCCTTTGTCCATTGGTATGGTACTTGCCCGAGATTCGATCGTCGGTATACCCGATACCTTGTTCAATCTCGTCATGGCAAGTCTCTTTACTCGTTCCGTAATCCATCATCCCGTGACTAACTCCTTAGTCACCTTGAGCTCATTATGATGATGTCTTACCGAGAGGGCCCAGAGGTACCTCTCCGTCATACGGAGTGACAATATCCCAGTCTCGGTTCGTACCAACTCAACAGACACTTTCGGAGATACCCGTTGCGTCCTTTATAGCCACCCAGTTATGTTGTGACGTTTGGCACACCCAAAGTATTCCTACGGCATCCGGGAGTTGCACAACCTCATGGTTTAAGGAATAAATACTTAACACCAGAAAAGCTTATGCATTACGAACTATACGATCTCGTGCTAGGCTCAGGATTGGGTCTTGTCCATCACATCATTCTCCTAATGATGTGATCCCGTTATCACTGACATCCTATGTCCATGGTCAGGAAACCGTGACCATCTGTTGATTAACGAGCTGGTAACAAGAGGCTTACCAGGGACACATTGTGGTCTATATATTCACACATGTATCGTTGTTTCCGTACAATACAATTCAAGCATGAATAACAGACAATTATCATGAACAAGGAAATATAATAATAATCTTTACCTAATAATAAAGAAAGTTCGGTTTCAGCCCGTACGTCGTCGATGTTTGCAAAATAGTCCATGTGGTTTAGAGTATTCCAACCCGCAGTCCATATAAAAGTTAACCGAACCGGTATGAGATAAAAGAAAAAAATATCCCCTGCCTCCAGATCTCATCTCAACCTCCAGGCTCGAGCGCTTCACCACCTCCCGCCGGCCGCCCCCTCCCCCCGTCGCCGTGGCCGTTGGCGGCTCCCCCCGCCCCTGCTACCATGGTGCCGCCGGGACTCCTCCCTGCTGCTAAAATTCCCCATTGCCGTCCCAAGGGCCTCACCCGCCGCGCTCCCTGGAACCTGAGCGCCGCCGCCCCAGCCACCCTCGAGCCTCCACCAGGTGACCCCAGGCGCCGCTGATCCCGTGTGCTCGCTGCCCCTCTCCCTCCCACTCCACGATGCACGGGGCAGGGGGAACCGGGTGGCGGCGCCATGATCTGTGGTAAGCGGCGGGGCCTAGCGATGGGGCCGGGATCCGGTGGCGGCGGCAAGCGAGAGAGAGGGATTGAGAGAAAGTGAGATGCAGGGGAGAAAGTGAGATGCAGGGGAGAAAGATATGAATGAAGGAGAAGAAGACGAGCATGGGCAGTGGGGCATAGGAGAGAGAGGGCGGAGGGCGGAGGGAAGGAGGATAAGGACAGATGACAGGGAGGCGGCCTGTGTGATTGCTCCGGTGATGGCGTCCGGCGTCGGTTCATACCTCGGCGCGCAGCCGCAATCCCTCCCCTCCATCGTCTCCACATGGTGTAGGCTGCTGCAATCTCGCTATCCCAGCGATGTCCTAGCTGCGAGCCACAACCAGCCAACAAGACCACTATGTAGCTCAGGCCCAGAATTGGTCAATTTTTCACAGCTGCAATACACAACGACACACAAAATAGATGCTCCTAGGCTCGATCTTTCTACTGCAACTAAACATACTCGCCCAATACTTATTATCGCACTTTTCTCAACTAAACATACTCTGTCCCGTGAGGAGGATTTCAGGGGAGATCGACTACTGTGAGTCTGTGACGATAACAAGAGGCTGATATTTGAGCTGGACTCTTGCGAACAACAGGTTCAGAAGCTCCAAGCCAACAACGGCCATTGCCTTGAAAAAGATGTAAGATTTCTACTATCTAGCTTCTGTCACAAGATTTGCTGTAGCCTGTTATTTTGTATGGCAGTCAGTTTTGTTGTAAGAATGAGTAATAGATCTATTCTTCAATTCTTGTTTGAGATAGAATACAAGTTATGTTAAATATTCAATGTTTATTGAACATGACCATAGTGGAAAAGGCTTTAAAGATCAAGAGATGAGATATTTTTTCCTTTAACAGTTCAATTTCTGAAGAAGAAGAAAATCAACACAATAGCCGAATTTATTCCAATTTTCACGTATGATACTTGCCGCTACGTAATGTTGTTTTGATTCTTTCACATGCAGTCCTATCTTTGCTAACACGTATGGTGTCAGTTTAGAAAGAGCTACGTAATGTTGTTTTGATTCTTGGCTTCAGGGAAAAAGGGATAGGTTTGAAAAATATTTATCTAGGATAGATGTATATTTATGTAAGAGGATAGATGTACTTACTTGCAGAACTACGGTTTGTTGCAGTTGCTAGGGACTGTAAATTACGATTCTAATTCATTCTTTTGCATTTCAGCCTGTCATTCATTGTTACTTGAATGTTTCTCTTTTTGTGATCTCCCATATAAGCTTTTTGTTTGTTTTTTTCACTGGAACGGCTCTACGCGCCTTGTGAAATTTCTGATGTAGTTTGGAAATATGAGTGAAAACTGCAAGTACGTTGATACTGTCCTCCATGTATCGAATCCAAGGATTTTTTAAATATATATTCTTTTTGTTAATTTCAAGGGAGGAAGAGAACTCCAGTACTATGGTAATGTTCTTGATTCTGATTATCCATGATTGATAATGTTGTTTAGGACCCTAAGCTTTATCATGGCTGATTTAAATAGGCACAGTTGGTTTAGAAGGAAAGCACTGCTACTAATTTTAGAACTAGGATGTCGTTTTTGACAGCTTTCGGGTATTGCTTATTTGCATTGTAAGATCACAATTCTAAGGTCCTTGAATTTTATCCTCGAAGATCAACACATTTGGTCAGATTTGGCTTATTTAATTATTAGCACAATAAACATTGAACATCTATGCAGTGCGACATTTCTTACGGATGGTCAGGTCGACACCAGCAACATCGTCTACATTGTACCAAGGTTCTGCTGCTGCTACAACGGCAACCTCCTACTTCCCGAACATGACCATTGCAGCTATCCTTGCTACTGTAAACTTTCTTTCTTTTATTTCCCATAAATTATGGACATATGGGTATTCTGATCAGGTAATGTTCTTCTCTAAGATTTGATATTTATAATAATGGACTTACAGTGAGTTGATTTGTAGTTAACTTTGTCATCAAGTGGCTGGCTTTTATCTGAACAATACAGTCTTGCATTCTCTAGGGAGGCAGAGCAAGTCCTTCCTTACGATTTGAATTTGGGGATTCGATGATTTCTTTCAGATTTATCATGTCTATTTGATCAGCAAACATGAGATGCAAAACATGTTTTTCCAGTAGAAATGAATTCATGGACTGGAACTCCTACAGATTTGAAGTTGTATGTTGGATCGACTGCATGTTTTATTCAGCGTTTATCAGTTCATCATTCCCATTAGTTCAGTCGCGGTGAGAAACATATGAATGTTTTTATGCCAAAATCTGTGAATATTTTTTCTCATAGTGTAAGTAAACTGATGATGGATGTCATGGCTAAGGATTTGGTTCCAACAGAAGCAACACATATTCATCTTGGCTACTGTCAGTCTCATTTTCCTGATCCTGCACTTGAGCCAAGAATGCATTGCCCTTTTTTTAACAGGTTGCGGTAACAAGTTTGCCACTACTTCAATGGATATAATGGAGCATGGTCGTCATTATGTATGCAAAAGCATGTATCAAAATTTGAATTACCATGGCGCATTTAATTCTTTTGGAGTACTAAACAATCATGCGTCTCTCCATAGATTTAAAATTCATGGTAGGATAATAGGGGTGCACTACTTTGTTGTGGCAGGAGATAATTGGGTGAACAGATAGCGTCGATGCCTTGCAAAGTTCCACAGAGAACAAGCTATCTCGGAATTTCTTCCAAATGCAGCAAGTTCCGAGCAAGCAAAACTATACTCTGTAAATAATCTTCCTGAACCAGAGTTCTTAATTTTCTTTCTATTCTTACATTTTCCTGTACTGGATTTTAATGTACTTAACACTCCTTAATCAATGGGAGCAACACCTGATTGCCTTCATATATAGAAACACAATGTAAACACATACGAGGCGATGTATAGCTAGCATGAACAGGAAAAAAATGTTGTTGGAAGGTGAGTGGAAGTGCATAAAATGTTGTTGGAAGGTGAGTGGAAGTGCATGATTTTCTAGAATTATTTTCTTCACAGAAGCTACTATATTCTCAATATACATCACAATTGTAATCATCTAAAAACAGTAAATCACTTCTAGAGTTGTAGTAATGCAAGTGATTAAAATCCCTTACTAATTAAAATTGTAGTTTCTTTTATTTCACCGTAAAGTTTTTTTGGAGAACGATCATGCATGTTTCTAATACATTGGTTGAAATAAGTAGACGAAAGTTAACTTTGTGTCGGAATATATTTACTCTCTACCATTTTCTATGTAAACCATCACTGAATACACGAGTATGACATCCATATCATTTCCAGTAAAAAAAGTGTTGAGATATTTAGCTCCCGTACAATCAGTATGAATTTATATGTATATGTTAACAAATAAGTTCAGGCTGAAGATCACTAGAACCAACATGAAAAATTGACCTCTCAAACCATGAAAACTATGGCTTACTTCAGCAGTCAAGCTTAAGAGATGGTTCACAATTAATAGCTGAGTTCACAAATGTGGCTCAACTTGAATTGTTTTATGTTGGACATTATAATTTTTGTGAGGTTTTGTTGTTCGCCCGTTGCAACGCACGGGCACTTTTACTAGTACTTTTATTATTGCCTCTAGGGCATATTTCCAACAGTCTCCCACTTGCACTAGAGTCAATAATCTAGTTACATTGTGATGACTCGAACACCCATAGAGTTCTGGTGTTGATCATGTTTTGCCCGTGGAAGAGGTTTAGTCAACGGGTCTGCAACATTCAGATCTGTATGCACTTTACAAATATCTATGTCTCCATCTTGAACATAATTCCGGATGGAGTTGAAACGGCGCTTGATGTGCTTGGTCTTCTTGTGAAACCTGGGCTCCTAGGTAATGGCAATAGCTCCAGTGTTGTCACAGAAGAGAGTCATCGGGCTTGACGCGCTTGGAATGACTCCTAGGTCGGTGATGAACTCCTTCATCCAGACTCCTTCTTGTGCTGCTTCGCAAGCAGCTATGTACTCCGCTTCACATGTAGAATGCGCCACGACGCTCTGCTTGCAACTGCACCAGCTGACTGCTCCACCATTCAAAATATACATGTATCCGGTTTGTGACTTAGATTCATCCAGATCTGTGTCGAAGCTAGCATCGACGTAACCCTTTACGACGAGCTCTTCGTCACCTCCATAGACGAGAAACATATCCTTAGTCCTCTTCAGGTACTTTAGGATGTTCTTGTCCGCTGTCCAGTGTTCCATATCGGGATCACTTTGGTACCTCCCTACCAAACTTATGGAAAGGTTCACATCAGGTCTGGTACACAGCATGGCATACATGATAGAACCTATGGCTGAGGCATAGGGAATGACACTCATCTTTTCTCTATCTTCTGCCGTGGTCGGGGACTGAGCCTTGCTCAATCTCATACCTTGCAAAACAGGCAAGAACCCCTTCTTGGACTGATCCATATTGAACTTCTTCAATATCTCGTCAAGGTATGTACTTTGTGAAAGACCAATGAGGCGTCTTGATCATTCTCTATAGATTTTGATGCCTAATATGTAAGCAGCTTCTCCAAGGTCCTTCATTGAAATACTCTTATTCAAGTAGGCCTTTATACTTTCCAAGAATTCTATATCATTTCCCATCAGCAATATGTCATCCACATATAATATGAGAAATGCTACAGAGCTCCCACTCACTTTCTTGTAGATACAGGCTTCTCCCCAAGTCTGTATAAAGCAAAACGCTTTGATCACATCATTAAAGCGAATATTCCAACTCCGAGATGCTTGCACCAGCCCGTAGATCGAGCGCTGGAGCTTGCATACCTTGTTAGCATTTTTTGGATCGACAAAACCTTCCGGCTGCATCATATACAGCTCTTCCTTGAGGAAGCCATTAAGGAATGCCGTTTTTTACGTCCATTTGCCATATCTCATAATCATAGAATGCGGCAATTGCTAACATGATTCGGAAGGACTTTAGCATCGCTACGGGAGAGAAAGTCTCGTTGTGGTCAATCCCTTGAACTTGTCGATAACCCTTAGCGACAAGCCGAGCCTTATAGATGGTCACATTACCATCCGCGTCTGTCTTCTTCTTAAATATCCATTTATTTTCTATGGCGTGCCTATCATCAGGCAAGTCCACCAAAGTCCATACTTTGTTTTCATACATGGATTCTATCTCGGATTTCATGGCTCCAAGACATTTATTGGAATCTGGGCCCGCCATCGCTTCTTCATAGTTCGAAGGTTCACCGTTGTCTAACAACATGATTTCCATGATAGGGTTGCCGTACCAATCTGGTGCGGAACGTGTCCTTGTGGACCTTCGAAGTTTAGTAGTATTGGCTTCTCGCCCCTCGTTGGTTACCCCAAGTGGAAGGTTGGGATGTAGCGTAGCGGCAAATTTCCCTTGGCAAAGATACCAAGGATCGAATCCCGTGAGACTCCGAGGGTCGACAAGTAGGTGTCAACGGCGCCAGAAACTTAGCGGTTGACAGGACCTGCACACAGATACAGATAACTTTGCTCCCAACGAGTACAGAGAGGTTGTCAATCCCACCGGCCTTGTTGTTTACAAAGGATCAAACACAAGAGATAATAATGATAGCTATGACTGCAACTAGGAAATAGAAACAGGAAGTAAATAGAAGGTGTGATCAGTGGTGGTAATATGGACCGGGGTCCCATGATGTTCACTAGTGATGTCTCTCTCCCAAAAGACGATAAAACAGCTAAGCGAGGTAAACAAATTACAGCTGGGCAATTGACAGGATTATGTGCGTAAACCAATGCTAACTATGCTGCAAAGAAAGGTAGAGGCTCAAAAGCATGGGCGGTACGCCAAGGCAAGTAGACCGAAATCCATCTGCATCTACTACTAATCATCCACCTTGAGATATCTATCCAGAACATCTTGCTGGTATTAAGTTGCGAATCCCACCCAAAGTGTAAACTCAAAGAAACAGACAACTGCATTAAAAGAACTTTGCGTAAAGTAAACAATCCTTGCACCCGCAAGTCCAAGCACCGTTGTTTTCCCCCTTGTGGCAACAGCACATCCCCTAGACTCATGTTTCTGTCACTCAAGCTAGTCATCAGGGGGCATGAACCCACAATCAAGCATAACGCTCCCTCTTGGAGTTACTACCTACTACTTGGCCAAAGCAATAAACAGCAACGGAGAACATGCATGAATTACTCAAGAACAAAGATATAAAAGAGGTGAATCAAATATATTACTCAAACACAATCTGAACATAATCTCATAATCCATCAGATCCCAGCAAACTCAGCAGAGCAACAGCATAAAGATTACATATGTGCCTCGATCATGTAGGGCAGCTCACGAGGTCTAAACCATGAAGAACAAAGAGGGGAGGAGAACATCACATAGCTACTGGTCATGGACCCATGGTCCAAGGTGGACTACACAAAACTCATCCAGGAAGCGTCCATGGTGGTGGTGAAGCTCCCGGTGGTGGTTCTCCCCTCCAGCAGGGTGCCGGGAAGAGTTCTCCTGATGCTCCCGATCTTGGAAGTGCTGCGGCGGCGGAACAGAGGCGAGATCGCGAAAAAGGGTTCCGTCCTCGAGGGTTTCGGGACGAGAGGAATATATATGCGAAGGGGGGCCACCAGAGGCGGAGAGGGGGCCCCAGGCGCCCCCCTGGCGTGGCCAGGGGTGGGGCCGCGCCAGGTGGCCGCCTGGGCCACCCCTGGCTCCCCTCTGGCCCCACTTTGGTTCTTCGTGAAGCTTCCTATACGCTGATTTTTCCTGTATTTTTCCCGGAATTTTTGGAGCACTTTTAATATGGGGGAAACCTGAAATAGAAAAACAGCAGAAAACAGGAACTGGCACTGTGGTGCACTGAGTTAATAGGTTGGTCCAAATATGATCAAAAGTGTATGGAAGTGCATCAATATCATAGCAATATCACACAAAAGAAGCATGGAGCAAGCAGAAATTATAGATACATTTTGGACGTATCAACATCCCCAAGCTTAATTCCTGCTCGTCCTCGAGTAGGTAAATGATAACAAGCATAATTTCTGTGGTGACATGCTACCAACCATATAAGAAATTTTTAAGTAAAGCAATCAAGGCATGTAATTCAATTCAAGTCATAACAAGCAAGAGTCTATATTAGCATTGTAACAAGCAACATAAGAACATAAAGGTGCAAGAGCTCTCGCTGTCCGTGACTCGAATGTCTCCAAATGGTGTTTGCATGCAAGAAAGGGGATAGGGATATACGAGAGAGTAAAACATAGTTTTTGTATTGTTGAGAACTTAATCTACTAAAGTTTCACACTTGGTCTTCTTTGGAATCTTATCTTGACTCATCCCCAGAGCACTAGCCAGGTACAAGTCAAAATGATCCACTCCCTTTCGATATTTTGAGCACTCATGCAATGGATGAGCGTAAGCAAGAAAGTTGACACTTAGGATGGCAAAGAGAGAAAAATGATGAAGGGGGAAGACAAAAAAGGTGTGAAAGGCTCACATCAATGAGGACAATCATGGGCGAGAGAAAGCCAAATGATAGATATGATGTGAGGAGTAGGGATTGCCATGCAACGGATGCACATATGAGCTAAGGTAAGCTCTCCAATGGAACTAGTGGGGGTGCATCCAACTTGCTTGCTCAAGAAGACCTAGAGCTCTTTTGAGGAGGCTCATCATTGGAATATACAAGCCAAGTTCTATAGTGTGAAGGTCCCCACATAGCTATATGCATGAATGATAATCTCTATGGAGTACAAGGTATAAGATGGAGTACGAGTGTGGATCTCTCAAAAGAAATAGTAGTGTGCCCCCTTCTCTCTTTTTATTTCTTTTTCTCTTTTTCCTATATTTTTTTTTATTTTTTGTGGCCTCAATGGCTCTTTCTATTTAACTCTCATTTGTCCTCTTTGGGATCTTTTGATTTTGTCCTCTTTGGGATCTTTTGATTTTGTCCTCTTTGGGATCTTTTCCTCACTTTAGGGGCAACACTCTATATATTACAAGAAGTATAGAAGATCTTTCACACTTTACAAAAGTACTCAACATAAAGAAAATGAAACTATCATGATGTATGCAAATGTATGCCTCTGCCGGTGTAGCAGGGAATGCAATGATACTAGCGCGTCATGTAGCAATGATTAGGGCAAGGCCCAACTAGCATGCGGCTCATCGATCAAGCAAAAAGCATGTATGACATGAAGATCAAGTCATGAGAAGATGGATGTTGCATGGCAATGTATCTCGGAAAGACTATGGAAATGCCTTAATAGGTAGGTATGGTGGCTATTTTGAGGAAGGATATAATGAGGCTTATGATGACAGGGCGTATCGTGCCAAGGATTTGGATGCACCGGCGAAGTATGCGCCAACTCTCGAGGTGAGAAAGGGCAATGCACGGTACCGAAGAGGCTAGAAAAATATGGCTAGGTGGAAGTGTCAACTTTCGAATACTCACATTAGTCTGAAGAACTCATGCACTTATTATCGGTAACTCTCAATCTAATTAGGAGGTTCACAAAGAGACAAGTACCCCGAGGAGGAGTGTATGGGGGTTTGGTTATCCTTGCGCATCCTCGACTCATGGTACGTGAGTGTACTCTAATATTCGATCCCTCCAAAGATTAGTGATCCATCTAGTAGCTAAAGTTCTCAACTATTTTGTAGGTTTTCGAAAATAAACACGGATTGCCCAAAATAGGACATCCATCACTAATAGGCTAAAGCTCTTGACACCAAAAGTTCAGACATTACTCATGGCAATACCTCAAAACTATTGCAAGTTACTACTAAAATTAAATAGCAACCTCAATTACCTACTTTAAGTTAAGACACACAACTCAGTGCAACAGGCAAACTCTCTTAACAAGATAAACATGAAAACTCAAGAGAGTTCAGCAACCAACTAAAGAAAAGCTCTTTAAAAAGAAAAGCATGAAAACTAAGAGCTAAACATGACAGCAGCAATGGAAAGACAAAGAACACACACAGCAAAGATAAGCATGAAAATCCTATGTTGTGTTCTAGGTTGAAGTGGAGCGTGTTTCTCTCCCACACAAAGAAAGCTGGGTTCTAACTTGTTATGAACAGCAAGCAAAGCTAAAGAAAACTAACAAGGAAACTAAGAGCAAGACGCTCCAAGCATAGCACATAACGCATGAAGTGATTAAAATATAGTGGAACGAAAGACGAACTGATAATTGTTGATGGAGAAGGGGATGCATGGGGGCATCCCCAAGCTAAGACGCTTGAGTCTTCTTGAATATTTCTTGGGGGTGCACGGGGGCATCCCCAAGCTTGAGCGTTTGACCCTCTTGAATATTCTTTTATCATCTTCCCTCGCACACTAGAAAACTCCCTTCATACATAACTCATCATAATCTGATTAGCGAGGTTAGTACCCACAATAAAATAATTTTTCCCTACTGGAAATAAGGATAATCTTGAAGAGCTACTGTTTCTCAAGATTGCCAAAAGGTTTTTGCAAAGAAAAAGCAAGCTCAAGGTTTGCAAAACGAAGAAAAGGAAAAACAGGACAGAATCTGTAAAAAACAGACCAGCAGGTAGTAAATAATTTTTTCGGGGCACTTCTGCAACTCAAATCAAAAAACTCAGAACAGACGCTCGAAAGCCAATTGTATAGAGCACGCTGTCAAAAAAATTCAGATCAAAAAGATGATCTGGTGATTTTATTCGAATTTTTCTGTCCAAGGACAGAATCTGTTTTCTGGACAGCACGTCACAACTTTTGAACTTTCTTGCAATCAGAGGCTAAACTTGGCACAAAGCTGAAAAGAAAAGATACAATGATGATGCTACTGTAGTAACAAACATCAAGACACAACAAAAGCAAAATAAAACCTATTTCGTTGTGGGCTGCCTCCCAAAAGCGCTTTCTTTTATGCCTTTAAGCTAGGCATGATGCAAAAAGAGAAGATCAAGTTTTATCAAGAGTAAGAGAATAGCTAGCCCGTATAACGGACTCAAAAGGCAACTTAATATTCTTTCTAGGGAAGTGTTCCATCCCTTTCTTGAGAGGGAATTGGAATTTTATATTCCCCTCTTTCATGTCAATGATAGCACCAACGGTGCGAAGAAAAGGACGTCCCAAAATAATTGGACAAGAAGGTTCACATTCAATATCCATAATAGTAAAATCAATGGGAACATAATTTTCATTGACAATGATAAGAACATCGTCGATCTTCCCCAAAGGTTTCTTTACGGAAGAATCAACAAGACGAACACCAAAAGAACAAGGATCAAAAGATTTCAATTCAAGCATATCATACATTCTTTTGGGCATAACGGAGGTACTAGCTCCAACATCACATAAAGCATAGCAAGAGAAGTTATTCAACTTAATTTTAATCATAGGATCCCAACTATCTTCTAGCTTTCTAGGTATGGAGGCTTCTACCCTAAGCTTCTCCTCCCTAGCTTTGATAAGAGCATTGGTGATATGCTCCGTGAAGGCAAGATTAAGTGTGCTAGTGTGGGGATCTCTAGACATCTTGTGAAGAAAACCAATAACTTCAGAAAGGGTGCAATTATCAAAATCAAGCTCACTACTATCAAGTAAAGTGGTAGTGGTGTCCTTTAGGCTCACTTGTTTGGTAGCTTCTATGGTTATAGGAGTTTCTTCTTTTACGGTTGAGGTCATAGCATCACCATTAATAGGTCCAATGGGACTAGGAGTGCATTGGGTGCTAAGAGTTTGGATATCCTCAACAACTTGAATAGTAGCAACAGTGTGGTGGGTAGGAAGGCTCTTAATTCTATCTTCTTCCTCCTTCAGGGGTGCAACCACTTCAGGTTTAGCTGCCATTTGGTTTATCAAAGTGGCTTGTGTGTGGGACATATTAGAAACTTGGGTCTCAGTGATGGTGAGCCTAGTCTGGAGATTAGAAATCTCAATATTTAGGCTCTCCAGTTGTCTACCAATGTCTCGCAAGATAGCAGTATGCTCATCTAATTGCCTCGAGAAGGTCTTGTTTTGTTCATATTGGGTGCACATGTAGTTCTTAGTGGCCTTCTCTATTTCTAGAAGTTTCTCATAACTAGGCATGTCTCTATCTCTAGGGGTGGAGTTCTTGGTGCTAGGATAAGTATTGTTATTCCCATAGGAATTAGAGGGGAACGGTCTAGGGTTGCTACCAAAATTACTCCTATAAGCATTGTTATTGAAATTGTTTCTAGAGATAAAGTTCACATCTACTTGATCTTGAGCAATCAAAGAATTTAAAGGAACATCATGTGGATCAATAGAAGATCGCTTGGAAAGTAGAGACATGATCAAGTCAACTTTTTCATTTAGGGAGGAAATCTCCTCGACAGAGTTTACCTTCCTACCTGTTGGAGCGTGTTCGGTGTGCCATTGGGAATAATTGGTCATCATCTCGTTGAGAAGCTTCGTGGCAGCACCAAGTGTAGTTGACATAAAGGTTCCTCCCGCGGCCGAATCTAACAAGTTCCGCGAGGTAAAGTTCAAGCCTGCATAAAAAGTTTGGATAACCATCCAAGTAGTCAAACCATGAGTAGGGCAGTTCTTGACAAGAGATTTCATGCGTTCCCAAGCTTGGGCAACGTGTTCATTATCCAATTGTTTAAAATTCATTATGTTACTCCTTAATTGGATAATTTTAGCAGGGGGATAGTACTTCCCAATAAAGGCATCCTTGCACTTGTCCCAAGAATCTATAGTATTCCTAGGCAAGGATTGAAACCAGATTTTAGCTCCTCCTCTCAAGGAGAAAGGAAAAAGCTTAAGCTTAACAATATCACCATCTACTTCTTTGTACTTTTGCATATCACAGAGCTCAACAAAATTATTTAACTGCAAAGCAGCATCATCTCCAGCACCGGAGAATTGATCTTTCATAACTAGGTTCAGTAAAGCGGGTTTAATCTCATAAGAAGGTGCTGAAGTGGCAGGTGTAGCAATAGGCGTGCATATAAAGTCATTGTTGTTATGACTAGTGAAGTCACACAACTTGGTGTTCTCGGTGGAACCCATAGCAGCAGCAAGCAAGATAACTATTTTTGTGATTTTTGGTAAAGGACACTAAAGCAAAAACTGAAAGGTAAACTAACAAGACTAAAAAGCAAAGATAAAAGATAGCGTGCAACTCCCCTATCTTGAAGAGTGGAGTCCCCGGCAACGGCGCCAGAAACTTTGCTTGATGGCTTCTCGCCCCTCGTTGGTTACCCCAAGTGGAAGGTTGAGATGTAGCGTAGCGGCAAATTTCCCTTGGCAAAGATACCAAGGATCGAATCCCGTGAGACTCCGAGGGTCGACAAGTAGGTGTCAACGGCGCCAGAAACTTAGCGGTTGACAGGACCTGCACATAGATACAGATAACTTTGCTCCCAATGAGTACAGAGAGGTTGTCAATCCCTCCGGCCTTGTTGTTTACAAAGGATCAAACACAAGAGATAATAATGATAGCTATGACTGCAACTAGGAAATAGAAACAGGAAGTAAATAGAAGGTGTGATCAGTGGTGGTAATATGGACCGGGGTCCCATGATGTTCACTAGTGATGTCTCTCTCCCAAAAGACGATAAAACAGCTAAGCGAGGTAAACAAATTACAGCTGGGCAATTGACAGGATTATGTGCGCAAACCAATGCTAACTATGCTGCAAAGAAAGGTAGAGGCTCAAAAGCATGGGCGGTACGCCAAGGCAAGTAGACCGAAATCCATCTGCATCTACTACTAATCATCCACCTTGAGATATCTATCCAGAACATCTCGCTGGTATTAAGTTGCGAATCCCACCCAAAGTGTAAACTCAAAGCAACAGACAACTGCATTAAAAGAACTTTGCGTAAAGTAAACAATCCTTGCACCCGCAAGTACAAGCACCGTTGTTTTCCCCCTTATGGCAACAGCACATCCCCTAGACTCATGTTTCTGTCAATCAACCTAGTCATCAGGGGGCATGAACCCACAATCAAGCATAACGCTCCCTCTTGGAGTTACTACCTACTACTTGGCCAAAGCAATAAACAGCAACGGAGAACATGCATGAATTACTCAAGAACAAAGATATAAAAGAGGTGAATCAAATATATTACTCAAACACAATCTAAACATAATCTCATAATCCATCAGATCCCAGCAAACTGAGCAGAGCAACAGCATAAAGATTACATATGTGCCTCGATCATGTAGGGCAGCTCACAAGGTCTAAACCATGAAGAACAAAGAGGGGAGGAGAACATCACATAGCTACTGGTCATGGACCCATGGTCCAAGGTGGACTACTCACAACTCATCCGGGAAGCGTCCATGGTGGTGGTGAAGCTCCTGGTGGTGGTTCTCCCCTCCGGCAGGGTGCCGGGAAGAGTTCTCCTGATGCTCCCGATCTTGGAAGCGCTGCGGCGGCGGAACAGAGGCGAGATCGCGAAAAAGGGTTCCATCCTCGAGGGTTTCGGGACGAGAGGAATATATATGCGAAGGGGGGCAACCAGAGGCAGAGAGGGGGCCCCAGGCGCCCCCCTAGCGCGGCCAGGGGTGGGGCCGCGCCAGGTGGCCGCCTGGGCCACCCCTGGCTCCCCTCTAGCCCCGCTTTGGTTCTTCGTGAAGCTTCATGTACGCTGATTTTTCCTGTATTTTTCCCGGAATTTTTGGAGCACTTTTAATATGGGGGAAACCTGAAATAGAAAAACGGCAGAAAACAGGAACTGGCACTGTGGTGCACTGAGTTAATAGGTTAGTCCAAATATGATCAAAAGTGTATGGAAGTGCATCAATATCATAGCAATATCACACAAAAGAAGCATGGAGCAAGCAGAAATTATAGATACGTTTTGGACGTATCAAGTAGTAACTTGATCTGTTTCTTCATGATCATCATGATTAACTTCCTCCCTTGTCGGTGCAGGCACCTCAGGAACAATTTCCTGCGCTGCGCTACTTTCCGGCTCATTAGGGGTGATTGTCACCTCATCAAGTTCTACTTTCCTCCCACTCACTTCTTTTGAGAGAAACTCTTTCTCCAGAAAGGATCCATTCTTGGCAACAAAGACTTTGCCTTCGGATCTGTGGTAGAAGGTCTACCCAATCGTTTCCTTTGGGTATCCTATGAAGACGCATTTTTCCGATTTGGGTTCGAGCTTTTCAGGTTGAAGTTTCTTGACATAAGCATCGCAACCCCAAACTTTTAGAAACAACAACTTAGGTTTCTTGCCAAACCAAAGTTCATATGGTGTCGTCTCAACGGATTTCGACGGAGCCTTATTTAAAGTGAATGCGGCAGTCTCTAAAGCATAACCCCAAAAAGATAGCGGTAAGTCGGTGAGAGACATCATAGATCGCACCATGTCCAACAGAGTACGATTTCGACGTTCGGACACACTGTTACGCTGAGGTGTTCCGGGCGGTGTCAATTGTGAAACAATTCCACAGTTCCTAAGGTGCGTGCCAAATTCATGACTTAAATATTCACCCCCACGATCTGATCGGAAGAACTTTATTTTTCTGTCACGTTGATTCTCAACCTCATTCTGAAATTCCTTGAACTTTTCAAAGGTCTCAGACTTGTGCTTCATCAAATAGATATACCCATATTTACTCAAGTCATCTGTGAGGGTGAGAACATAACGATAGCCTCCGCGAGCCTCAACACTCATTGGACCGCACACATCGGTATGTATGATTTCCAATAAGTTGGTTGCTCGCTCCATTGTTCCGGAGAACGGAGTCTTGGTCATCTTGCCCAAGAGGCATGGTTCGCATGTGTCAAATGATTCATAATCAAGAGACTCCAGAAGTCCATCAACATGAAGCTTCTTCATACGTTTGACACCAATATGACCAAGGTGGCAATGCCACAAGGATGTGGGACTATCATTGTCAACTTCACATCTTTTGGCATTCACACTATGAATATGTGTATCATCATGATCGAGATTCATCAAAAATAAACCATTGACCAGCGGGGCATGACCATAAAACATATCTCTCAAATAAATAGAACAACCATTATTCTCGGATTTAAATGAGTAGCCATCTCGCATCAAACGAGATCCAGATACAATGTTCATGCTCAAAGCTGGTACTAAATAACAATTATTAAGGATTAAAACTAATCCCGAGGGTAGATGTAGAGGTAGCGTGTCGACGGCGATCACATCGACCTTGGAACCATTCCCGACGTGCATCGTCACCTCGTCCTTCGCCAGTCTCCGCTTATTCCGCAACTCCTGCTTAGAGTTACAAATATGAGCAACTGCACCGGTATCAAATACCCAGGAGCTACTACGAGCGCTGGTAAGGTACACATCAATAACATGTATATCACATATACCTTTGACGTTGCCGGCCTTCTTGTCCGCTAAGTACTTACGGCAGTTCCGCTTCCAGTGACTTGTTCCCTTGCAATAAAAGCACTCAGTCTCGGGCTTGGGTCCATACTTTGGCTTCTTCCCGGCAACTGGCTTACCAGGCGCGGCAACTCCCTTGCCGTCCTTCTTGAAGTTCTTCTTACCCTTGCCCTTTTTGAACTTAGTGGTTTTATTGACCATCAACACTTGATGCTCTTTCTTGATCTCCACTCTGCTGATTTCAGCATTGAATACAGCTCGGGAATGGACTTCTCCATCCCCTGCATATTGAAGTTCAACACGAAGCTCTTGTAGCTTGGTGGGAGCGACTGGAGGATTCTGTCAACGACCGCTTCGTCCGGGAGATTCATTCCCAACTGAGACAAGCGGTTGTGCAACCCAGAAATCTTGAGGATGTGCTCACTGACAGAACTGTTTTCCTCCATCTTACAGCTGTAGAATGCGTTGGAGACATCATATCTCTCAACTCGGGCATGAGCCTGGAAAACCATTTTCAGCTCTTGGAACATCTCATATGCCCCGTGGTGCTCAAAACGCTTTTGGAGCCCCGATTCTAAGCTGTAGAGCATGCCGCACTGAACCAGGGAGTAATCATCACAACGCGACTGCCAAGCGTTCATAACATCTTGGTTTGCCGGGGCGGGAGTGTCACCTAGCGGTGCTTCTAGGACATAAGTTTTCTTGGCCGCTATGAGGACGATCCTCAGGTTATGGACCCAATCCGTATAGTTGCTACCATCGTCTTTCAGCTTGGATTTCTCTAGGAACGCGTTGAAGTTGAGGGTGACATGAGCGTGGGCCATTTGATCTACAAGACATATTGTAAAGAATTTAGACTAAGTTCATGATAGTTAAGTTCATCTTAATCAAATTTTAATGAACTCCCACTCAGATTGACATCTCTCTAGTTATCTAAGTGATACATGATCCGAATTGACTAGCCCGTGTCCGATCATCACGTGAGACAGTCTAGTCATCAACGGTGAACATCTTCATGTTGATCGTATCTTCTATACGACTCATGTTCGACCTTTCGGTCTTCCGTGTTCCGAGGGCATGTCTGTACATGCTAGGCTCGTCAAGTGAACCCTAACTGTATTGCGTGTGTAAATCTGGCTTACACCCGTTGTATGCGAACGTTAGAACCTATCACACCCGATCATCACGTGGTGCTTCGGAACAACGATCCTTAGCAACGGTGCACAGTTAGGGGAAACACAATTTTTGAAATTTTTAGTGAGAGATCATTTACTACCGTCGTTCTAAGTAAACAAGATGCATAAACATGATAAACATCACATGCAATCAATTAAAGTGACATGATATGGCCAATATCATCTTGCTCCTTCGATCTCCATCTTCGGGGCACCATGATCATCTTTGTCACCGGCTCGACACCATGATCTCCATCATCATGATCTCCATCATCGTGTCTTCATGAAGTCGTCACGCCAACTATTACTTCTACTACTATGGCTAACGTTTAGCAAAGTAAAGTAATTACATGGCGTTATTCAGTGACACGCAGGTCATACAATAATTAAGACAACTCCTATGGCTCCTGCCGGTTGTCGTTATCATCGACATGCAAGTCATGATTCCCTATTACAAGAACATGATCAATCTCATACATCACATATATCATTCATCACATCTTCTTGGCCATACCATATCACATAGCACATGCTGCAAGAACAAGTTAGACGACCTCTAATTGTTGTTGCAAGTTTTACGTGGCTTCTATAGGTTTTCTAGCAAGAACGTTTCTTACCTACGCCAAAACCACAACGTGATTTGTCAATTTCTATTTACCCTTCATAAGGACCCTGTTCATCGAATCCGATCCGACTAAAGTGGGAGAGACAGACACCCGCCAGCCACCTTATGCATCTAGTGCATGTCTGTCGGTGGAACCAGTCTCACGTAAGCGTACGTGAAAGGTCGGTCCGGGCCGCTTCATCCCAAAATGCCGCCGAATCAAGATTGGACTAGTAACGGCAAGAAACTTGAGCAAACTCAACGCCCACAACTTGTTTGTGTTCTACTCGTGCAAGATGCTACGCAAAGACCTAGCTCAGATGCCACTGTTGGGGAACGTAGCAGAATTCAAAAAAATTCCTACGCTTCACCAAGATCAATCTAAGGAGCCATCTAGCAACGAGCATAATAGAGTGCATCTACATACCCTTTGTAGATCGCGTGCGGAAGCGTTCGAAGAAACGTGGATGAAGTAGTCGTACTCTTCACGATCCTCGTCACCGATGATCCCAGCGCCGAACGGACAGCACCTCCGCGTTCAACACACGTACGGTACAGCGACGTCTACTCCTTCTTGATCCAGCAAGGGCGGAGGATAGGTTGTCGGAGATCCAGCAGCACGACGGCGTGGTGGTGGATGCAGCAGGAAATCCTGCAGGGCTTCGCCGGCGCCCTGCGTAAGGAGTAGGAAGTGTGACGGGAGGGGGACAGGCGCCAGAGGCTTGGGGTGCGGCTGCCCTCTCCCCCCCCCCCCCACACTATATATAGGGGCCAGGGGGCCGGCCCTGGGAGATCAGATCTCCAGGGGGGCGACGGCCAGGGGGTAGACTTGCCCCCCAAGGCATAGGGGGCGCCCCCTCCCCCTAGGGTTTCAACCCTAGGCGCATGGAGGGTGGCCCATATGGGTGGACCAGCCCACCAGGGGCTGCCCCATTCCCCTTGCGGCCTAGGGGACCCACCGGGATGGGTGGCCCCACCCGGTGGACCCCCGGGACTCCTCCGGTGGTCCCGGGACACTCCCGGTGACCCCCGGGGTTCACCCGATGGCCGAAATTGGACTTCCTATATATCATTCTTTACCTCCGGACCATTCCGGAACTCCTCGTGACGTCCGGATCTCATCCGGGACTCCGAACAACATTCGGGTTTCCATGTGCATGTATCTCTACAACCCTAGCGTCACCAAACCTTAAGTGTGTAGACCCTACGGGTTCGGGAGACACGCAGACATGACCGAGACGACTCTCCGGTCAATAACCAACATCGGGATCTGGATACCCATGTTGGTTCCCACGTGTTCCTCGATGATCTCATCAGATGAACCACTATGTCAAGGATTCACTCAATCCCGTATGTTATTCCCTTTGTCCATTGGTACGGTACTTGCCCGAGATTCGATCGTCGGTATACCCGATACCTTGTTCAATCTCGTCATGGCAAGTCTCATTACTCATTCCGTAATCCATCATCCCGTGACTAACTCCTTAGTCACCTTGAGCTCATTATGATGATTTCTTACCGAGAGGGCCCAGAGGTACCTCTCCGTCATACGGAGTGACAATATCCCAGTCTCGGTTCGTACCAACTCAACAGACACTTTCGGAGATACCCGTTGTGTACCTTTATAGCCACCCAGTTACGTTGTGACGTTTGTCACATCCAAAGTATTCCTACGGCATCCGGGAGTTGCACAACCTCATGGTCTAAGGAATAAATACTTGACACCGGAAAAGCTTATGCATTACGAACTATACGATCTCGTGCTAGGCTCAGGATTGGGTCTTGTCCATCACATCATTCTCCTAATGATGTGATCCCGTTATCACTGACATCCTATGTCCATGGTCAAGAAACCGTGACCATCTGTTGATTAACGAGCTGGTAACTAGAGACTTATCGAGGACACATTGTGGTCTATATATTCACACATGTATCGCTGTTTCCGTACGATACAATTCAAGCATGAATAACAGACAATTATCATGAACAAGGAAATATAACAATAATACTTTTATTATTGCCTCTAGGGCATATTTCCAACAGCTCCATGCAGATGGACTTCTGGAGTCTCTTGATTATGAATCATTTGACACGTGCGAACCATGCCTCTTGGGCAAGATGACCAAGACTCCGTTCTCCGGAACAATGGAGCGAGCAACCAACTTGTTGGAAATCATACATACCGATGTGTGCAGTCCAATGAGTGTTGAGACTCATGGAGGCTATCGTTATGTTCTCACCCTCACAGATGACTTGAGTAGATATGGGTATGTTTACTTGATGAAGCACAAGTCTGAGACCTTTGAAAAGTTCAAGGAATTTCAGAATGAGGTTGATAATCAACGTGACAGAAAAATAAAGTTCTTGCGATCGGATCGTGGGGGTGAATATTTAAGTCATGAATTTGGCACGCACCTTAGGAACTGTGGAATTGTTTCACAATTGACACCGCCAGGAACACCTCAGCATAATGGTGTGTCCAAACGTCAAAATCGTACCCTGTTGGACATGGTGCGATCTATGATGTCTCTCACCGACTTACCGCTATTTTTTTGGGGTTATGCTTTAGAGACTGCCGCATTCACTTTAAATAGGGCTCCGTCGAAATCCGTTGAGACGACACCGTATGAACTTTGGTTTGGCAAGAAACCTAAGCTGTCGTTTCTAAAAGTTTGGGGTTGCGATGCTTATGTCAAGAAACTTCAACCTGAAAAGCTCGAACCCAAATCGGAAAAATGCGTCTTCATAGGATACCCAAAGGAAACGATTGTGTACACCTTCTACCTCAGATCCGAAGGCAAAGTCTTTGTTGCCAAGAATGGATCCTTTCTGGAGAAAGAGTTTCTCTCGAAAGAAGTGAGTGGGAGGAAAGTAGAACTTGATGAGGTGACAGTCGCCCCTCCCGAACCGGAAAGTAGCGCAGCGCAGGAAATTGTTCCTGAGGTGCCTGCACCAACAAGGGAGGAAGTTAATGATGATGATCATGAAGATACAGATCAAGTTACTACTGAACTTCGAAGGTCCACAAGGACACGTTCCGCACCAGAGTGGTATGGCAACCCTATCATGGAAATCATGTTGTTAGACAACGGTGAACCTTCGAACTATGAAGAAGCGATGGCGGGCCCGGATTCCAATAAATGGCTTGGAGCCATGAAATCCGAGATACAATCCATGTATGAAAACAAAGTATGGACTTTGGTGGACTTGCCCGATGATAGGCACGCCATAGAAAATAAATGGATATTTAAGAAGAAGACAGACGAGGATGGTAATGTGACCATCTATAAGGCTCGGCTTGTCGCTAAGGGTTATCGACAAGTTCAAGGGATTGACTACGACGAGACTTTCTCTCCCGTAGCGATGCTGAAGTCAGTCCGAATCATGTTAGCAATTGCCGCATTCTATGATTATGAGATATGGCAAATGGACGTCAAAACGGCATTCCTTAATGGTTTCCTCAAGGAAGAGTTGTATATGATGCAGCCGGAAGGTTTTGTCGATCCAGAGAATGCTAACAAGGTATGCAAGCTCCAGCGCTCGATCTACGGGCTGGTGCAAGCATCTCGGAGTTGGAATATTCGCTTTAATGATGTGATCAAAGCGTTTGGCTTTATAGAGACTTGGGGAGAAGCATGTATCTACAAGAAAGTGAGTGGGAGCTCTGTAGCGTTTCTCATATTATACGTGGATGACATATTGCTGATGGGAAATGAAATAAGGCCTACTTGAATAAGAGTTTTTCAATGAAGGACCTTGGAGAAGCTGCTTACATATTAGGCATCAAAATCTATAGAGATAGATCAAGACGCCTCATTGGTCTTTCACAAAGCACATACCTTGACAAGATATTGAAGAAGTTCAATATGGATCAGTCCAAGAAGGGGTTCTTGCCTGTTTTGCAAGGTATTAGATTGAGCATGGCTCAATCCCCGACCACGGCAGAAGATAGAGAAAAGATGAGTGTCATTCCCTATGCCTCATCCATAGGTTCTATCATGTATGCCATGCTGTGTACCAGACCTGATATGAACCTTGCCATAAGTTTGGTAGGGAGGTACCAAAGTGATCCCGGTATGGAACACTGGACAGCGGTCAAGAACATACTAAAGTATCTGAAGAGGACTAAGGACATGTTTCTCGTTTATGGAGGTGACGAAGAGCTCGTCGTAAAGGGTTACGTCGATGCTAGCTTCGACACAGATCTGGATGACTCCAAGTCACAAACCGGATACGTGTATATTTTGAATGGTGGAGCAGTCAGCTGGTGCAGTTGCAAGCAGAGCGTCGTGGCGCATTCTACATGTGAAGCGGAGTACATAGCTGCTTGCAAAGCAGCGGAAGAAGGAGTCTGGATGAAGGAGTTCATCACCGACCTAGGAGTCATTCCAAGCGCGTCAAGCCCGATGACTCTCTTCTGTGACAACACTGGAGCTATTGCCATTGCCAAGGAGCCCAGGTTTCACAAGAAGACCAAGCACATCAAGCGTCGTTTGATACGTCTCAAACGTATCTACTTTTCCAAACACTTTTGATATTGTTTTGACCTCATTCTTGCATGATTTGAACTAAACTAACCCGGACTGACGCTGTTTTCAGCAGAGCTGCCTATATGGTTTTATTGTGTGCAGGAAAACGGATTTTTAGGTATCTCAGAAAAATCCACGAAAAATCACAGAAAATCCATGCACCCGAAGGAACCCGGAGCCAGAAGTGGGGCCAGAGGGGGGCCAGGGGGTGCCCAGGCGCCCTGGTGGCGCGGCCCAGCCCCTGGCCGCGCCGGGGGGTCGCCTGGGTGGGCCCCACCTCCCCTGGTGCCCTACTTTGACTCGTATTTTAGCTCGCGACGGAGAAACCCCATATCAGAAGTTCTTTTCGCAGTTTTCGTCGCGGAGCCGCCGCCACCCTCTGTTCTTCTTCGGGAGGGCTAATCTGGAGGCTGAATTGGCCTCTGGAGAGGGGAGATCGTCGCCATCGTCATCATCATCACCACTCCATCATCCCTCCATGACTTCTCCTTCCATGTGTGAGTAATCCCCTGCTGTAGGCGAAGGGGGTGGTAGGGATTGGATGAGTTAGATCATGTAATAGTTTGTCAGGTCGTTGGGGGCATGTTGCCTATCATCTACTATGGTGTTTATCATCTTTGCTTTAACTTGTTATTCTTAATGCTTGACACTTAGGGCCCGAGTGCCATGATTTTAGATCTGAACCATATGTGTTTGCATGAATATATTTGTGTTCTTGATCCTATCTATGAGTTGTTTGCACCTATTACGGTTCGGAACCGGCGATCGCAAAAGTGACAGCTTGGGACACCAAAGGGGATGGTCCTTAGTTTGAGGATTACATGTATCCATTGAGTTCATTGCTTTGTTCCGGTGCTCTTTGACAGGAGCACCTTAATCTCCATAAGTTCCTTTTGGCCCCGTTCATAGCGGGATGGTAGGACAAAAGATGTTGTGCAAGTTCTTATTGCAAGCACGTACAACTACCTACGGGATACATGCCTAATGTTTGATATTTTCCTAGATGATCATTACTTTTCCGTGTGCCGTGCCCCAAGTTAGAATCATGATATATCTCATCCATGCAGCGCCCAACCATCCATCTCCCTAGCCTACAGTGTTTTAAATCCTGCTTGTCACTAGTTGCTACTTTTGCCATTTACCTTTACTATTTACTTTTGTTGTTTACTTTTACTATCACTATCATCACTATCATATCACTGTTACCATTTATCTTTTGTTACAAGTAAGTATATTTCAGGTGCGGTTGAATTGACAACTCAATTGTCAAAGCTTCTAAATACTCTTTGGCTCCCCGTGTGTCGAATCAATAAATTGGGTTATTCTTACCCGCGAAGACTATCTCGATCCCTTACGGTTGAGGGTTATCAAGTACCGTTTTCTGGCGCCGTTGTCGGGGAGCATAGCAATATTTACAAGTCTACTTGAAGTATCCTACCTGCTGCACTTCATCCGCTATGGGTAAGAAAGGAGACCCCAAGGTTCCGATCTTACTATCCACTACAAGAAGAGGTACTGTTCTAAGCACTAGTGCTACACTTGATTCACCTTCCGTTATGAGTAAGTTTGCCTCACCACCACCACATGATGCTCCTACTGAATCTGTTACTATGTCCGATACTCTTGATGATGCTTCTACTATTGTTGATGATATTAGTTCACTTGGTTATGCTCTTGAGAAACAGATCGCTGCTGCTGCTAAAAAGTCTGGAATTGAAATTCCTGTTACTCGGTACCCTATTGGTGAAACTTATGATTATCCTGATTTGAGTAAACTCAAGGAGAGACTCCTTGATGATGATTACTATATGCTTGATGAAGATTTATGCAGGGAACTGATAGAGTTTTCTGGCTCTGGCCCTGAAGTTATTAAGAAACTGTTTGAAAAACACTCTTTGAAGACAAAACTGTTCCTGATCCTGAATTTGCTACATCTCCTATATGCATTGATGATCCTGATTATGATTTCTCTGTTGATCTTTCACTTATACCTATGGTTGAAGCTGACCCCTTTTATGGCAGAGAAAATGATGATGCTATTGCACACCTAACAAAACTCGGTGAGTTGGGTGGCCTGTTTACCACAGATGAGAAGATACGATACTTTTATGTGACCAAGCTTCTTCCTTTCTCCTTGAAGGAAGGTGCTAAAGCATGGTATGATTCACTTCCGTGCGGCTCCGTTAAGAGTCCTCAAGACTTAGCTCACTCTTTTGTTGATAAGTACTTTCCTGCTCACATGCAACATGCTGCTTTACAAAGAATTTATAACTTTAAACAGTTGTAGGATGAGTCTCTCCCTAAAGCTTGGGGGAGGTACTGCGGTTTGATTCGGGCTAGACCAGGACATGAAGTCCCTAAGAACGAATTAATCGGTATATTCTATGCTGGTCTAACTGATGAATCCAGGTCCTATTTGGACAGTTGTGCTGGTTGTGTTTTCCAGGAAAAGGACACCAGACGA
This sequence comes from Secale cereale, assembly GCA_902687465.1. Classification (NCBI taxonomy): domain Eukaryota; kingdom Viridiplantae; phylum Streptophyta; class Magnoliopsida; order Poales; family Poaceae; genus Secale; species Secale cereale. The sequence continues at coordinate 11,681,771 of LR738710.1, read as the reverse complement.
TGCAGAAGATTTGATGGGCAGGATTGCCAAAAATCATGAAGATTGGTCCGTCCCTGAACCACCTCCACCACCAAAGAAGAGGGGCATGTTTGTTCTAAGCCCCGAAGATATGCGAGAAGCAAAGAAGTCTATTAAAGAGAAAGGTATTAAAGCTAAAGACGTGAAGAATCTACCCCCTATTGAGAAGTTGTGTGAGCCTACCACTCACCCTCCGATGGTAGAGGTACACTCTCTTTTAGATTTCAATGCAAGTGACATCCCTCATGGTAAGCCTCCTGATCAATGTTTAGATGAGTTTGATAATTTTATTATGAAACAAAATCATTTTAATGAGAGGATACAAAGTCAGTTGCATGATAATTCCCTTGCTATCAAAAGTTTGCTTGATGTTCTAGGTAGAACAGTTAATGATGTTCAATGTCTTGTGAAGCATTTTCATATGGTTAAAACTCAGCTTGACCAAATTTCTAATGTGCAAAAAGATTTGCTTGCTAACAATGCCAAACAAGATAATTTGCAGGCTTTCGGGATTAAGACCCGAGGAGGAACTAGCACTCAAGATCCTCTCTATCCAGAGGGCCATCCGAAGAGAATCGAGCAAGATTCTCAAATGCAGGAAGAAGAAATTGTTGGTTCTCCAAAGAAGAAGAAGAAACATAAGGAGGCTGACAATTCTAATGATCCTATTGCAGATGAAGATCCAGCTGTTGATCCAAACAGTGTATCTATCTCCGATGCTGAGACTGAAGACGGTGCTGAACCTGAAGGTAAGGATAATGAGAAGAATGATCCGCCTGAAGTTCGAGAAGAAGAAGCACCTGACAAACGTAAGAGGTACACTAAAGAAGACTTCATCGCAAGAAAACATGGGAAGAAAAGAGAACCATGGGTGCAGAAACCCATGCCCTTTCCAGGTAAGTCCATCAAATCCAAAGAAGAAGAGCATTACAATAAGTTTTGTGAGTGGATTAAACCTCTTTTTCTTCAAATTCCTTTGACTGAAGCTATTAAGTTACCTCCTTATTCAAAATATATGAAAGATATTGTCACTAATAAAAGAAAAGTTCCTAACGAAGCAATATCTACTATGCTTGCTAACTACTCTTTCAGTGGCAAGATTCCTGAAAAGCTCGGTGATCCAGGTATACCCACCATTCCTTGCTCCATAAAGAATAATTATGTCAAAACTACTTTATGCGATCTTGGAGCAGGAGTGAGTGTTATGCCTCTCTCTCTTTACGAGAGGCTTTGTTTAGAGAAACTAATTCCTACAGATATCTCCCTTCAGATGGCTAACAAGTCAACCGCCGTCCCGATAGGTATTTGTGAGGATGTTCCCGTAGAAGTTGCTAATTGTTTGATTCTTACTGATTTTGTTGTGCTTGACATGCCCGAGGATGGGAGCATGTCCATTATTCTTGGTAGACCTTTTCTTAACACCGCAGGTGCTATTATTGATTGCAATAAAGGGAAGGTTACCTTCCATGTGAATGATAAAGAACACACGGTATATTTTCCAAAGAAGATCGACAGGAGGCATGGCCTCAACTCTATAGAAAATATTGAGACCGTGAAGATTGGAGAATGGGATTGTCCACTACATGTGCCTCACAAATACAAAACTATCATGGTGGGGACAATGTCCATCAAGGTAAAGGTTCAGTGATTACTTCGTAAGAGGTGAGACTTTTTGCTCTATATATCGCCTGTTTGTTGGTAAGACTTGATCAACCTTACTAGTAAACATGTTTTATATAGATAAAAAGTTGAGCTTGTTATGTTTTCATTTGTTTTTAGTTTTTGTTCTACTTGTTGTACCAAGTATTTATGTTTTGAAGCTTCACAATACTACTAACTGCTTCAAGTTTTCAGAGAGTTTCGCAGCTTTTTGAACTTCGAAAAAATTTCAACAGTGAAGTTTTCAGAAAAATTCCAGAAAAATTAAAATAAAAATTTCCACGTCGGGAGTGACCCAGAGGGACTTGGGGCCAGCCAGGGGGACCCACCAGTGGCCCAGGCGGCCAGCTGGCGCGGCCCAGCCCCTGGCCGCGCCCACAGGGCGCCTGGGGCCCACATGGCCCCCCTCCAGGTATGTCTTCTTCTCCCTCTCTCTTTTTCTCCAAAAATGCGAGTTCTGCACTTGTTCTTGTGTTCTTGCTGTTCTTGGAGGTGATTCTTCGATCTCTCTCTACAGCCCACCATTTGAGCTGAGATTTTGAACAAATACTCCCTGGTATGTGACTCCTCCACCCCTCCAATTAGATTTCTGGTTGGTGGCTTCATTTGTGAGTATTTAGTAGTTCTTGGTGCTGTATGGATGAGCTTCCATGCATGTGTAGAAAGTTATTTTCCAAGTTTTGATGCAAGTTTATGCCTTGGGCAAGTGAGTTGAGTAGTTTGCCTTAACTCACCTTGTTTTAATCCTCGTTTTTGTAAATTGCCAAAAATTTCAGAAATGAGTTTGTTAGGAAGGGCAAAAGGGTGGCTTGAGAAGAGGAGGACCGCACACTCCAATCGAGTTACTAGAGCCGCAGCTTCACCCTCGACTGCTAGGGTAAGCTATAATGAAGATCATGTGCCCCTGGAGTTGTTGGAAGACACAAGTCCAGCACGTGCGATGACGTTTCCATGTGATGAATTCCTTGAAGCTGCGGGAGTCAAGGACGAGTTTTATAATCTTTGTGCTAATGCAGGTTTGACACGGCTCGTCACGTGCCGTGTTACTCAATATCAAAAACTCACCTCCAGTTTCATTAACAGTTTTAGATATAATCCTGATTCAGGTGTTATTGAGTTTAAAATTTGCAATGATCTTATCACCATGACTTTGGGAAGGTTTTGTGAAATAATAGGTGTGCCAAACGTTGGGAGGACGGCTAGGATGGCCACTCAGCCCTCCGAGCTGAAAACCATCATCAACTCTCTCTGCAGCATGGGTACGAGGGATATTCATTGGTCGAAGATCTCCAGCATCTTATTTCCTCACCTCAGGTATTTTGCATATTATGTTGCTAGAGGGGTGTTAGCTCATGACAACACGAGCAGCATTTCTGCTCCGGATATTGCTATCCTGGCAGCAGCCCTCTCAGGGAGATCTGATTATAATCTGGGTGCCTTAATTGCTCGACGCCTTGCTGTGAACGATAACAAGGGGGACTTATATGGTGGCATTTATGCCACACTTATCTTAGAACATCTTGGAGGCACCCCACACCCTGATGATAATCCTTTTACTTATTTAAGCTTTGATCTTGCTGCTATGAAAAGGCATAAGTTTGTTACCATGGCTTCTGAGCTGGATAATCTTGTTTATATCTTGCGTTTCGGAACTACCGCGGAACGCGAGATCCGTCTACCTGCACCTCTTTTGTTTGATTTTTCTCGCAGGAACGGATGGTCCTTTGATGTTGTCTAGTTCGATGAGTTCATGGTCCAGCATCGGTTTCATAACCCCATGGAGGGGGTTGTGCCCGACGAGGAGGAGCACGGTGAGTTATCACCTTTCCAGGGAGATACCGCCACCGAGTTTGGTGAAGGGTCTTCCTCTGCTTGGCGTACGGACCCTTCCTCGTGGGAGACTCCGAGGAGTTCGGTATACGCGCCAGCATCCTTCTACGACCCTTGGTCTCACCACCATACCCCCGGAGCAGGAGGCTCTTGGGGGCAGTAGCTGCTACCAACTTAGGCCAAAAGCCTAAGCTTGGGGGAGTACGTGCCCCTCTCACTTTTCCATTGTATTATCCGTTTTGTTCGCTTTAATCTTTTCGAAGTTTTTGCCCGTTCTTATTTATTTCTCTCTTTGCAAAAACAACAAAAAGATTTTCTCTTTCTTTTGCTTTCGTTCAACCTTTGAAATAATCCAAAAAGATTTCCTTTTTCTCTTTAGTTTGCATTGTTTTCAGAGTTCAGCTCGAGTCCGTGATGGCATTTAATTATATTTCCTACGTTCGATCGTGTAAGTGACAAGCAGTAATGACGAAGATCGACTGAAAGGAAGCAACAAGGAAGACCGGTATGAACTCTTCTTGTTTCTACTTTTGTACATATGCCTGTACTTATGATCTAGAGACCAGCTTGTAGCGACATAGTGCTATGTTTACAATGTTCTTCCAGCGGTTCATGCTTTCCTTGTGGCTAGTCTCGAATAACTAGAGTATATAATGTGTTATTGAAATTATCTACATGCATTGCATTGTTCATAGTTCGGTATACTAAGGTGGTATTTCCCTTTAGAGAATTTTTGGATTGACTTGGCACATGCTTACACATGTTTGAAACTAAAAAGTCTGCTCTGCCTTGATGATCTTTGAGTTTCAGAATAGTTATATCACTTCCATGCCCGATTCAATGTTGCTTTGTCGCTCTGCATGATTATGGCCGTTATTGCTCTCTAGTTGGTCGCTTCCCAGTCTTTTGCTAAACCTCCACCTGTACTAAGCGGACTGACTGCTTGTGCATCCAAATCCTTAAAACCTGTTATGCCATATGAGTCCACCATACCTTCCTATACATGGTATTTACCTGCCATTCCTAACGAAGACTTTCGTGTACCATCTCGAAATTAATCAAAAGTGTTTCTCTTTTTGTGCCTCTGTTTTAGCTCATGAGGAAGTAGTAGTTAATTCATGATCTTTTTAAGTTGGACAAGTTTCACCCCTGGATTGCATGTCTAATGTGCAAACCCCTAATACGATAAGGAACTGGCAAAGAGTGCACCCAGCTCATAAAATATAATACAACAAACAAACCCTCCTTCACGCTTTGTTCATGAGAAATCAGAAAACTTTGGCAGTGATAAACAAAGGAGATTAAGAGGATGTGATCGTCCTCATGCGGGAGCCGTTCCTCGAGACTTGTCCAGCTTAAGAAGTGATTGAGTTATCTGCTAGCATTCGTTGACGAAATATGCACCTCTCAAAAACGTTTTTACCTCTGTTTTTAAAACCAAGAGCTCCGGTACATGTTTAGTTTTTGTTTCCGACCACGGGTTTTCAACCTTGCCAACAAAAGCCACGGTTCGAGAGTCTCCACCTTCTTTCTTCAAAGCACTAACTAGGAGAGCATAATTGTCATTCTGAGTGTAATGTGCATTGTCCCAAAGTATTACATTGTCTTCTGCATGCTTGTGATATGATTTATCCTGAAATTCTTAGTTCTAGTCTCCTTTAAAACTCTGGAGGAGTTCCTGCATTTATGTTTTGCTTCACTCATGGAGGCTAGCGAGATACCACCCTAATATGCTCAAGCTATGTGCAATGTGATCTTGTCTTGATTTTCAGTAATATATTATTTACTGTTAGGTATTTGTGATTGGTCACTTGAAAGAAGGATTGCTCCGTGCATTGTCCTTATAGTACTGTTTCAATACTTGCTAGACTCTTTTCGTAGTACATGCTTATATACATCTAATGAAGCAAAAGAGTTTGTCAAAGTTTTCTTTGTCGCGTCCAGTTTGTTGAACTGAATTGCTTGAGGACAAGCAATATGCTAAGCTTGGGGGAGTTGATACGTCTCAAACGTATCTACTTTTCCAAACACTTTTGATATTGTTTTGACCTCATTCTTGCATGATTTGAACTAAACTAACCCGGACTGACGCTGTTTTCAGCAGAGCTGCCTGTATGGTTTTATTGTGTGCAGGAAAACGGATTTTTAGGTATCTCAGAAAAATCCACGAAAAATCACAGAAAATCCATGCACCCGAAGGAACCCAGAGCCAGAAGTGGGGCCAGAGGGGGGCCAGGGGGTGCCCAGGCGCCCTGGTGGCACGGCCCAGCCCCTGGCCACGCCGGGGGGTCGCCTGGGTGGGCCCCACCTCCCCTGGTGCCCTACTTTGACTCGTATTTTAGCTCGCGACGAAGAAACCCCAGATCAGAAGTTCTTTTCGCAGTTTTCGTCGCGGAGCCGCCGCCACCCTCTGTTCTTCTTCGGGAGGGCTAATCTGGAGGCTGAATTGGCCTCCAGAGAGAGGAGATCGTCGCCATCGTCATCATCATCACCACTCCATCATCCCTCCATGACTTCTCCTTCCATGTGTGAGTAATCCCCTGCTGTAGGCGAAGGGGGTGGTAGGGATTGGATGAGTTAGATCATGTAATAGTTTGTCAGATCGTTGGGGGCATGTTGCCTATCATCTACTATGGTGTTTATCATCTTTGCTTCAACTTGTTATTCTTAATGCTTGACACTTAGGGCCCGAGTGCCAAGATTTCAGATCTGAACCATATGTGTTTGCATGAATATATTTGTGTTCTTGATCCTATCTATGAGTTGTTTGCACCTATTACGGTTCGGAACCGGCGATCCCAAAAGTGACAGCTTGGGACACCAAAGGGGATGGTCCTTAGTTTGAGGATTACATGTATCCATTGAGTTTATTGCTTTGTTCCGGTGCTCTTTGACAGGAGCACCTTAATCTCCATAAGTTCCTTTTGGCCCCGTTCGTAGCGGGATGGTAGGACAAAAGATGTTGTGCAAGTTCTTATTGCAAGCACGTACAACTACCTACGGGATACATGCCTAATGTTTGATATTTGCCTAGATGATCATTACTTTTCCGTGTGCCGTGCCCCAAGTTAGAATCATGATATATCTCATCCATGCAGCGCCCAACCATCCATCTCCCTAGCCTACAGTGTTTTAAATCCTGCTTGTCACTAGTTGCTACTTTTGCCATTTACCTTTACTATTTACTTTTGCTGTTTACTTTTACTATCACTATCATCACTATCATATCACTATTACCATTTATCTTTTGTTGCAAGTAAGTATATTTCAGGTGCGGTTGAATTGACAACTCAACTGTCAAAGCTTCTAAATACTCTTTGGCTCCCCGTGTGTCGAATCAATAAATTGGGTTATTCTTACCCGCGAAGACTATCTCGATCCCTTACGGTTGAGGGTTATCAAGTACCGTTTTCTGGCGCCGTTGTCGGGGAGCATAGCAATATTTACAAGTCTACTTGAAGTATCCTACCTGCTGCACTTCATCCGCTATGGGTAAGAAAGGAGACCCCAAGGTTCCGATCTTACTATCCACTATAAGAAGAGGTACTGTTCTAAGCACTAGTGCTACACTTGATTCACCTTCCGTTATGAGTAAGTTTGCCTCACCACCACCACATGATGCTCCTACTGAATCTGTTACTATGTCCGATACTCTTGATGATGCTTCTACTACTGTTGATGATATTAGTTCACTTGGTTATGCTCTTGAGAAACAGATCGCTGCTGCTGCTAAAAAGTCTGGAATTGAAATTCCTGTTACTCGGTACCCTATTGGTGAAACTTATGATTATCCTGATTTGAGTAAACTCAAGGAGAGACTCCTTGATGATGATTATTATATGCTTGATGAAGATTTATGCAGGGAACTGACAGAGTTTTCTGGCTCTGACCCTGAAGTTATTAAGAAACTGTTTGAAAAACACTCTTTGAAGAACAAAACCGTTCCTGATCCTGAATTTGCTACATCTCCTATATGCATTGATGATTCTGAATTTGAAAAACACTCTCGGCGAAGCCCTGCAGCTTTTCCCGTTGCATCCACCACCACGCCGTCGTGCTGCTGGATCTCCGTCAACCTCTCCTCCCCCCTTGCTGGATCAAGAAGGAGGAGACGTCACTGTACCGTACGTGTGTTGAACGCGGAGGTGCCGTCCGTTCGGCGCTGGAATCATCGGTGACGAGGATCACGAAGAGTACGACTCTATCATCCACGTTCCTTCGAACGCTTCCGCACGCGATCTACAAAGGGTATGTAGATGCACTCTTTTATGCTCGTTGCTAGATGACTCCTTAGATTGATCTTGGTGAAGCGTAGGAAATTTTTTGAATTCTGCTACGTTCCCCAACAGTCGTAATGTTGAAGAACAACAATGAGGTACTCGACGTATCAATCGACATGAAAGTTGGCACAACTATTACAAGTCCTTCCTGCCATAAAAGTTCCTATCCAAGTCCTTCCATTTGTTTCAAAAATAGGTTTAAAGCTGGGAGAGGGGGGCATTGGCCCCCTCATCTTAACATAGCTCTCCCTAAATATATTGGTATGTTATATTTTTTTAATAAATATTGTATATATCAATTGGACCACCCTCACCAAAAATCCTAGCTACGCCACTGCCTGCTTCAATGCTTCTTTTGTTTGTCTCCTCGCAGTTGTATGTTTATACTTCTGATTTGTTAGTTCATTACTACTTGGGGAATGAACCGAGTTTGAACGGGATTGTATTGATCTGTTAGTCACCACATGCACATGTAATGATGTAGTACCAACTTTTAGTGTTGCAGGGATGGAGCATAGATTTGTACATTTCACAATTTATATGCTTTCTTTGTTGCTAAAATTGCCTAGATTGGAAGTTTTTATTTCAGCTTTCTCTTCAATAATGTGCTTCACAATACTATATTCTTAATCAGGTGGATTTTTGTCATATTCTATATTTATGGCTGGATCATATTGTGTTATGCATAATGCAAACAAAAAAATTAGTAGTCCTTTTGGGCTATTAACTATTTTATTTTAGGCACTGTTAGAACGGATGGTACTCATTGGAGTTTATATGGAATTATATCAAAGATTCTTGTTCTGACATTCTCCTTAGTGATAGAAAAACATACTTTGGTTTGGACCTTGACTGCTGATGGGAATCTTAGTGTTAAATCCCTCTGTATGCAGTTAATCATTAATTCAAACGGCTTCCCTCATAAATTTCTTTGGAAGATCAAAAATCCTCTACAAACTAAGGGTGTTCGTTGATTGGTGCATTGAAATAGTGTACTCGTTGACGATACCTCATTAATCGCTGATGGAGCGGGGGTAAAGTATGGGTTTTGTGGCTTAGATGAGGTAGTAGATCATCTTGCTTGCATTGCTCGGTGGCTAAATTTATATGGAGCATCCTGCAATGTGCTTTTAATTTCCGCACCGTCCCCTGTGACATGAAAGATATGTTTACAACTTGTGACGCCCTCGATTTGACCGTACACTAATCATGCACGCAAATGTGTATGACCAAGATCAAGGACTCACTGGAAGATATCACAACACAACTCTAGACACAAATTAAAATAATACAAGCTTTATATTACAAGCCAGGGGCCTCGAGGGCTCGAATACATAAGCTCGAATACACAAGAGTCAGCGGAAGCAATAATATCTAAGTACAGACATAAGTTAAACAAGATTGCCTTAAGAAGGCTAGCACAAAACATAAATGATCGAAAGGCAAGGCCTCCTGCCTGGGACCTCCTAACTACTCCTGGTCGTCAGCTGTCTCCACGTAGTAGTAAGCTCCGTCGGGGTAGTAGCAGTCATCAAGTGTGGCATCTGGCTCCTGGAATCCACCATCTGGTTGCATCAACCATCAAGAAGAAAGAAGGGGGAAAAGGGGGAGCAAAGCAACCGTGAGTACTCATCCAAAGTACTCGCAAGCAAGGATCTACACTACATATGCATCGGTATCAATGAAAAGGGTAGTATCTGTGGACTAAGCTGCAGAATGGCAGAATAAGAGGCGGAGAAGCTAGCCCTATCGAAGAGTAGCATCTTCTGGAAACCACCGTCTTGCAGCACAAGGGGGAGTAGAGTAGTATATCATAAGTCATGTTTATGTTGTTGTTCCAACGCTCCGGGATCCTTTCTCGACTCCCGAAGCAACATATCCAAACAATGCCTCAGCATCCAGTTCTAGTTGTAGCGGTCGGGATACAACTCCAAGTGTCCGTTACCGTAGGACAGGCTATCGATAGATATTTTCTTCCCTGCAGAGGTGCACCAACTTACCCAACACGCTTGCTTAACTCCGGCCGGACACACCATGAGGTCATGCCCGCCCTCGGCCAAACAATACGCCGCAACCCGACCTAGGCTTAATAGAGAGGTCATGCACGCCGGACTAAACCCTATGCCCCCAGGGGTCATGGGCCAATCGCCCCGGGAACTCCTGCACGTTGCGTACGCGGCCGGTGAGCAGACCTAGCAACCTCCTTTAAAAAGGTAGGAGCCTAACCAGTCCAACCCGGCGTGCGCCGCTCATTCGCATGACATCAATTAAGCTTCGGCTGATGCATACGACGTAGAACGCCCATACTATGGCCACGTGATGGTTAGCGCTATCAGGCCAGAGGCCCCTTGGATCAAATATCCAAACCGTTTAGTGTCTTGGGAACGCGCGGTAATGAGCAGAGACTCATGAACATGTGACCCCATCGCCCCGTCTCGAGGACTTGTGGCAAGGGCGAGTGCCCGGCCACGCCTCGTATTTATCTCGCGGGCACCTTCCAGGTCAACCCGACTACACATCACTCGCAATTAAGCTCGCGCGGGTACCCCTCGGGGTTGACCCGTCTTTAGTAACCAGGTTCAGTGTAAAGTCATAGTAACCATAGTAACTGTGTGTCTGACACCAAAGGGAAAACCTGAGGAAATCACCCTTGAGGGAATTCCACCTGATGTTTATCGTCAAGGTGAACGAAAGAGGAGTCACCCTCGAGGTCCACTCTTGAGGAGTTGCACGACAGTGTCGTTATCGGGAGTGGAGAAAGAGGAATCACCCTCGATGACCACAACCGATGAACTAACCTACAAGGTTAACATCAGAAGTGCTGATTAGGTCTCACCTTCAGCACCCGATAGTAACCCAGTAGTGTCGAGCAACTAAGGGGAAAGTGATGTGCGGTGCCGGGTCCTGGTCTTCGATCCCGTTGATCGGGTCTTCTGATAATCCAGCGGGGCAGTCGGGACAAGGTGGGGGGGGTCACTGGTGGATCTCTAACTAGCCTATACTAAGCAGTTCAGTATAAACATGTAAGGTATGAAAGCAGGTATCAACAATAGGCTATGCATTAGAATAGGATCATACAAAAAGCAGTAACAGTTCTAATGCAAGCATAAGTGTAGCGACCAGACCTCAAACAGTCTGATCTCTGTGCATCAGTGTCATCCCTGGATCAGTAATGCTGACACGCACAGTACTTGAAGGATTTATAATAGAGTAGCAATCACACACTTATTACATCGATAGTTCCAACGATGAACTTATTACAATAAATATGGCTGAAGGCCATCTAACACGATAACAGCGGAAGGCTTGGAAGATAAGTGAGTCCATCAACTCCAACGGCATCACTGAGTATAGAACCACGACCTAAAAGTCACCTTACTCGACGTCTGAAAAGTCTGCAACATGAAACGTTGCAGCCCGAAAACGGGTCAGCACATGGAATATGCTAGCAAGGTAACACAAGAAAAATAATGAAAGTAAAACTATACTATATGCAATATGGCTGGTGGAAAGCTCTATGGTTACAGTTTTTGTGTAAAGCCAATTTTTCCCTACTTCAAAGGAATAGATTTTAATTAACTATCATGGTAGTTGAAACATCGTTGAGAAGATAGACATCCTCTCAACCCCAATTAAAAATCATCTTTAAACCCAACAATATTAATTAGAGTAACATGATGAGATTCACATGATAATCCAAGTACTAGATACTCAAGACGTTCGTAACCGGGGACTCGGCTAATCATGATCAGTTTGTACACTCTACAGAGGTTTGTGCACTTTTCCCCACAAGACTCGATCGCCTCCATTTGGTTTCTCGCACTGCATGGTGTTTGAGAAACGGATGATCGAGACACAGTCTTTCCGAAGAGGTCCCCTTAACCAGATAGATAGGCCGGTACACCTACAAACCCTCTACATCTGCTAGCCCATCATGGAAAGGTTTCCCACAACTTACTCAACTATGCCAGAGCCCATATTGGCATGTGGCTGCACACGGAAGTTTCTAGTATGAAAAATCTCATGATCCCTTTGAGCCTGGGTGGCGGTCCAAAAGAAAAACAGGCAATCACTAGAATACCCAGATGCCTCAATCCACCCAGATGTGTGTTAATGTTGCCACCTTAAGTTGAACCATTAATTAACAAACTCACATCTGTCATGGATACACTCACCCAATCCACGTCTACGAGCATAGCATGCCCTAACAGCAAACGTAGAAGTAACTCCCAAAGGTTTGAATGTAATGCAGGCAATAGGTACTACCTCAATCTACTTCTCAGTCCCACAAGTTAATTGATCCTACTCATGCAATGTGTGAGGGTTGGACTAATGCAATGAGAACTGGGTAATTGGAAAGTATGATCAAAGTGTTACTTGCCTTGCTGATGATCCGCAAAACCTAGAGACTCAAAGTAGCAAGCGGCGCACTCCGGGTACTCTATCGCAAACAAACAAGCATACAATAAGTACTTAACTAATGCACGGGTAAAACTCAAATAAGAGATCTAACCAGAAAGTTCAACTTAAGAACTCCGGTTTGCAAAAAGAATCAACTCGAAAGAAGCAACGAAACTCAAACTGCGGAAGAAACGAGCTCCGGTTTGCTAATTGGCCTAAAGTCAATTTTTACAGCAGCCAAAACCTTGTTCAAGTTGATTAAACGTAAAGAGGGCATCGAGACGAATATCTGGGATTTTGAATCACCTGATTCCGACTCTCGAGCGAAAAGAAAAACGAAAAACAAAATCAAGGCAGAAATCGCGATCGAAATAATCGCGGATAAATACCCCGAAAAAGAAAACGGACGAATAGGCTAACGAATGAACGTTCGCTGTCTGCGGCTAACTGACAAAAACCGTTCGTTAAAACGAACGTACGGACGAACGTCCGCTAAATAACTAAACCGACGAAAAACCGAACCGATCTAATCTAAAAAAACAGATCTACGGTTTTACTACACCGATTGGTTCTAAAAAAACCAATATATACCTCGACGACGAACTCCGGCGAACGGCGGTCCGGCGGCGGGGTGGTCCGGCGAGGCGACGGCGGGCGGCGGCGAGTTGCGGGGCGGCGAGCGGCGGCGGCGGCTGCGGGTGGCGCTAGGCGGCGGCGGCGCTAGGCGGCGGCGGCGGCGTTAGGCGGCGGCGGCGGGGCGGCTAGGGCAGGGGACGGCGCGGGCTGGCGGGCGACTTGGGGCTGGCGGGCCGGCTCGGGCGACTTATAAAGCCCAGAGACCCGATCATATACGAGTCTAAGTCGGTTTCCCTTTTCTTTTTTTAAATAGAGTCCTGGCGCAGAAAAACTAACGAAAGAAATACTAAACGGACTCCAAAAATCCTGAAATAAATTTTCACCGTCCTCTAATAATATTTAGGACAAAGTGAACATTTTTCCCGGGCCTAAATGCAATTTTATAAAACGCGTATTTTTCCTATGCAAATAAAATCGCAAATAAATCCAGAAAAATACCAAAAGTGACTTTAACATTTTTCCTCCAATATTTCTGTTATTTTGGAGAAGTCATATTATCTCCGCTCATATTTTGTATTTAGAAATATTTTTAGGAGAGAAAAATAATTAGAATCACACTGTTCTCGTACCGGTATTCGAGCGAACTCAAATACAAAAACGGTAAAATTCCCAACTCTCTCCGTAGGTCCTTGAGTTGCTTAGAATTTCGAGGAACGCCACAAACAAAAATGCAGAAAGCATGCAATGCAATATGATCTATGTATAACATTGCAAATTGAAAATTTGGGATGTTACAAACCTACCCCCCTTAGAATGAATCTCGCCCTCGGGATTCGACTTGGCTAGAGAACAGGTCTGGGTGGTCCTTGCGTAGATCATCCTCTCGTTCCCAGGTGGCTTCTTCCTCGGTGTGGTGACTCCACTGAACTTTGCAAAACTTGATAACCCTACTGCGGGTGACTCTGCTCGAAAATTCGAGAATCTTAACAGGATTCTCCTCGTAAGTCAAATCACTATCCAATTGAATTGCTTCCAGGGGTACCGTGTCTCTAAGCGGTATGTCGGCCAGCTCCGCATGGCACTTCTTAAGCTGTGAAACGTGAAACACGTCGTGCACTCCTGACAATCCCTCGGGGAACTCCAACTTATAGGCAACCTCTCCCATGCGTTCCAAAACACGGTAAGGTCCCACAAATCTCGGGGCTAACTTCCCTTTAACTCCGAAACGTTTAACTCCTCGCAGAGGCGATACTCTCAGGTACGCTCTATCTCCGATCTCATAGCCTATCTCCTTGCGCTTCGAGTCTGCATAACTCTTCTGTCTGGACTGAGCTACCTTCAGTCTATCTCGAATCAACTTCACCTTCTCCTCAGAGTCTTTGATTAAGTCTGGTCCAAACAACTGTCGGTCTCCAACTTCATCCCACATTAACGATGTTCGGCATCTCCTTCCATACAATACCTCGAACGGTGCCATCTTCAAACTGGCTTGGTAACTGTTGTTGTATGAGAACTCCGCGTAGGGCAAATTGTCATCCCAACTGATCCGTAATCTAGTGCACAGGCTCTCAGCATATCTTCCAAAACCTGATTGACTCTCTCCGTCTGTCCATCTGTCTGCGGGTGAAAAGTTGTGCTAAACTCTAGCCTGGTACCCAAAGTTTCATGTAACTGATTCCAGAACTTTGAGGTAAATTGGGTTCCTCTATCTGATACGATGCTCCTCGGAACTCCATGCAGACATACAATTCTGGTCATGTATATCTTTGCCAACTTTGCACTGGTATATGTGGTTTTCACAGGGATAAAGTGGGCTACCTTCGTCAATCGGTCCACTACTACCCAGATTGAATCATATCCTGCTTTGGTCCTGGGTAATCCGGTGATAAAATCCATGCCAAGCTTCTCCCACTTCCATTAGGGTATCGGCATAGGTTGCAACAAGCCTGCTGGCTTCTGATGTTCTGCCTTTACTCTCTGACATATATCACAAACTGCTACATACTCCACGATATCTTTCTTCATACCGGTGCACCAGAAAATGTCCTTCAAATCCAAATACATCTTAGTATTTCCTGGGTGAATCGAGTATGGTGAATCATAGGCCTCCTGTAGAATCAACTTCCTGATCTCCGGGTCATTAGGCACATAAACACGGTCCTCAAACCATAAGGTGTCGTGTTCATCCTCATGAAAACCTTTAGCTCTTCCTTCGCTCATCCTCTCCTTTATAGAGACAACCTCCTTGTCAGTTTTCTGAGCTTCTCTGATTTTATCCATCAGGGTAGACTGGATCTCTAGTGTTGCTACATAGCCTCTCGGAACTATCTCCAACCGTAGTTCTCGTAAGTCCTCGGCTATTTCCTTCGGAAAATCCTCCATCATTAGGGTGTTGACATGGCTCTTACGGCTTAGCGCATCGGCTACTACGTTAGCCTTTCCAGGATGATAATGCAATCTCATGTCGTAATCCTTAATGAGTTCCAGCCATCTCCTTTTCCTAAGATTCAGCTCCTTCTGAGTGAATATATACTTCAAACTCTTGTGATCCGTATATACTTCACAAAGGTTTCCAATAAGAAAATGTCTCCACGTCTTCAATGCATGCACTACGGCTGCTAACTCCAAATCGTGGGTGGCATAGTTCAGCTCATGAGATTTCAGTTGTCGTGAAGCATACGAAACAACTCTACCTTCCTGCATAAGAACTGCTCCAAGTCCTCGATGTGAAGCGTCGCAGTACACCTCATAATCCTTATGTTGATCTAGCAGGATCAACACTGGGGATGAGACCAACCTTTTCTTTAATTCCTGGAAACTGGCCTCACATTCTTCTGTCCAACTGAACTTGGTGTCCTTCTTTAACAACTCCGTCATTGGCTTTGCAATCCTCGAGAAATTCTCAATAAATCTCCGGTAGTATCCTGCAAGTCCAAGAAAACTCCAGATCTCTCCAACTGTTGTTGGTGCTTCCCAATGGGTCACAGTGTCCACCTTAGCGGGATCTACTGCTATTCCTTCTCCAGATATAAAGTGTCCGAGAAATCCGACTTCCTTCAACCAAAACTCGCATTTGCTAAACTTGGCATATAACTGATGTTCTCTGAGCTTCTCCAATACCAAACGCAAATGCTCTGCATTCTCCTCTTCATCCTTCGAGAAGATTAGTATGTCATCTATGAACACTACGACGAACTTATCCAAATACTCCATAAACACTTTGTTCATCAGGTTCATAAAGTATGCCGGTCCGTTAGTCAGACCAAAAGACATAACGGTATACTCGTACAACCCGTACCTGGTGGTAAAGGTCGTCTTAGGTATATCCTGCTCTCGGATCTTCAATTGATGGTACCCTGATCGCAGATCGATCTTGGAAAATATCTTAGCTCCTTGCAATCTATCGAACAGGTCATTGATCATTGGTAGTGGGTACTTGTTCTTGATCGTTACTTCGTTCAGCCCTCGGTAATCAACAACCATTCTTAACGATCCATCCTTCTTTTCCACTAAAAGTACTGGCGAACCCTAAGGCGAAGAACTTGGGCGTATGAATCCTTTATCCAGTAACTCCTCAATCTGTTTCTTAATCTCCTCCAAATCCTTTGCGGGCATCCCATATGGTCTCTTAGAAATTGTACGGTGCCTGGCAAAAGTTCAATCAAAAACTCTATATCTCTATCCGGTGGCATGCTAGGTAACTCCTCTGGAAACACATCCGGATAATCCTTCACTACTGGCACTTCCTCCTGAACAACTCCCGTGAGAGAATGTACTTGAGTCCTTATTGGCGAATGCCTAGATACATACTTAATCCTTTTTCCCTCCGGGGTGGTGAGCAAAATTGACTTACTGGCACAATCAATATTACCTCCATACTTCGATAGCCAATCCATACCTAATATCACATCCAATCCTTGCGACTCCTGGACTATTAGGTCAGAGGGGAAAGTATGGCGTCCTATGCGTCTGAAAACATCCTTGGTGTGCCATATAATCTGCTCCAGGTGAACTTACTAACATGGGGGTCTTAAGAACTTGGGTGGACATCCTATGTCTATTTATGAATCCCCTTGAAATATATGAATGCGATGCACCAGTATCGAAAAGAACTATTGCGGTAAATGTCTTAACCAAAAACTTACCGACAACAGCATATGGTTGCTCTTCTACTTCCTCCACAGTCACGTGGTTCACTGATGGCTTCTCGCCCCTCGTTGGTTACCCCAAGTGGAAGGTTTGAGATGCAGTGTAGCGGAAGTTTTCCCTTGGCAATACCAAGGATCGATTTCCCTGAGACTCCCAGTTTCAACAAGAAGGTGTCAACTGCTAACGGCGCCAGATATTAGCAATCAACGTGGACCTGCACACAGATACAAATAACTTTGCTCCCAACGAGTACAGAGAGGTTGTCAATCCCTCCGGCCTTGTAGTTTACAAAGGATCAAACGCAAGTGATAATAGTGATAGGTATTGCTGTAATAGTAAGTAAAAAGCGGAAAGTAAATAGTGGATGTGATCAATGATGGTAATATGGACCGGAGTCTCATGATGTTCACTAGTGATGTCTCTCTCCCAAAAGATGATAAAACTACTATGTGAGGTAAACGAATTACAGCTGGGCAATTGATAGGACCATGTGCGCAAACCAATGCTGACTAAGTTGCAAGAAAGGTAGAGGTTCAAAGCATGGGCGGTACGCCGAGGTAAGTAGACCAAAATCCATCTGCATCTACTACTAATCATCCTCCTTGAGATATCTATCCAGAACATCTCGCTGGTATTAAGTTGCGAGTCCCACCCATAGTGTAAACTCAAAGCAACAGACAACTGCATTAAAAGAACTTTGTGTAAAGTAAACAATCCTTGCACCCGCGGGCACAAGCACCGTTGTTTTCCCCCTTGTGGCAACAGCACATCCCCTAGACTCATGTTTCTGTCACTCAAGCTAGTCATCGAGGGGCATGAACCCACAATCAAGCATAACGTTCCCTCTTGGAGTCACTACCTACTACTTGGCCAAAGCAATAAATAACAACGGAGAACATGCAAGAATTACTTACGAACATAAATATAAAAGAGGTGAATCAAATATATTACTCAAAAACAGTCTGAACATAATCTCATATTCCATCGGATCCCAGCAAACTCATCATAGCAACAACATAAGGATTACATATGTGCCTCGATCATGTAGGGCAGCTCACGAGGACTAATTAGTGAAGCACAAGAACGGGAGGAGAACATCACATAGCTACTGGTCATGGACCCGTGGTCCAAGGGAGACTACTCACAACTCATCCGGGAGGCGTCCATGGTGGTGGAGAAGCTCCCGGTGGTGATCCTCCCCTCCGGCAGGGTGCCGGGAAGAGTTCTCCTGGTGCTCCCGATCTTGGAAGCGGCGGCGGCGGAGGAACAGAGATGAGATCGCAAAAAAGGGTTCCCGTCTCGAGGGTTTCAGGAGACGATATAAATATATGCCAAAGGGGGGCATCAGACGGGGCTCGGGGGGCCCAGGCGC
>LR738710.1:11623289-11663392 GCA_902687465.1 Secale cereale | reverse complement strand
GGGGCCGCGCCACCAGGGCGCCTGGAGCCCTGGTGGACCCCCTCCGGCTGTGCTTCGGGTGCCTGGTAGCTTCTGGAACGCTGATTTTTTATATAATTTTTCCGGGATTTTTCTGGCAGTTCTCGTAATGGGAAAACCTGAAATACAAAAACAGCCGAAAACAGAAACTGGCACTGGGGTGCACTGAGTTAATAGGTTAATCCAAATATGATCAAAAGTGTATGGAAGTGTATAAATATCATAGCAATATCACCCAAAAGAGGCATGGAGCAAGCAGAAATCATAGATACGTTTTGGACGTATCAACATCCCCAAGCTTAATTCCTGCTCGTCCTCGAGTAGGTAAATGATAACAAGAATAATTTCTGTGGTGACATGCTATTAACCATATAGGACTTTTTCATAGTCACATGACAAAAGCTTACTGAGACAATGAATCTATAGTAATTAAGTTACCTCATGAGAAAATCACAAAGAACTGAAAGTTTTACAATATGATACTGAAACATCAAATAGATTTGTAATGAACATGGTGTGCAAATATGATAAAGTGATATCTCGCTTGCCCCCTTTAGTGAAGCAAAACATAAATGCAGGGGCACCTCCAAGGTTTAAGTGATGACTAGATACAATGATTTCAAAATAAACGATATCACAATCATGCAAAAGACAATGCTACTTTGGGACAATGCACATTACACTCAGAATGACAATCATGCTCTCAGTAGTTGGTGCTTTTAAAAGAAGGTGGAGACTCTCGAACCGTGGCTTTTGTTGGCAAGGTTGAAAACCCGTAGTCGGAAATAAAGACAAAACATGTACCAGAGCTCTTGGTTTTAAAAACAGAGGTAATAATTATTTTTTTGATTATGCATGTTCCGTCAACGAATGCTAGCAGACAACTCAATCACTTCTTGAGATGGACAAGTTTCGAGGAACGGCTCCCGAATGAGGACGATCACATCCTCTTAATCTCCTTTGTTTATCACTGCCAAAGTTTTCTGATTTCTCATGAACAAAGCGTGAAGGAGGGTTTGTTTGTTATATTATTTTTGAGCCGGGCGCACTCAATGCCAGTTCCTTCTCGTATTATGGGTTTGCACATTATACATGCAATCCCGGGGTGAAGCTTCTCCAATCTAAAAACGATCATGAATTAACTACTACTTCCTCATGAACTTAAAACAGAGGCACAAAATAGGAATGCATTTTTTTGAATAATTTCGAGATGGTACATGCAAGTCTCCGTTAGGAATGGCAGGTAAATACCATGTAGGAAGGTATGGTGGACTCATATGGCATAACTGGTTTACAAGAATTTGGATGCACAAGCAGTCAGTCCGCTTAGTACAGGTGGAGGTTAGCAAAAAACTGGGAACGACCAACTAAGAGAGCAATGACGGTCATAATCATGCAGAGTGACAAAGCAACATTGAATCAGGCATGGAAGTTATATCGCTACTCAGAAACAAAAGATCATCAAGGCTTGACAGACTTTCTTTACAGTCTTAAATATGCGTGAGCATACGCCAAGTCAATCATAATAAATTCTCGAAGGAAAATATTACTAAACCATACCACATCATAGGCAAACAAATCATGTTGGTACTCCAATAACACATTGGGAACCCCCCAGCTATTTGAGACTAACCATAAGAAAACATGAACTACTAAGCACCATTATGCACGTAGCATCTTTATCATAGACATATCAACCAATGCAATGGAAGCAAACTCTCTTAATAAGATAAGCATGATAACTAAAGAGAGTTCAAGCAACCAACTAAACAAAAGCTCTTTAAAAAGATAAGCATGAAAAGTGAGAGCTGAACATGACAGTAGCTATTGAAAGACAAAGAACACACAGCAAAGATAGACATGAAAATCCTATGTTATGTTCTAGGTAGAAGTGGAGCGTGTTTCTCTCCCACATAAAGAAAGCTGAGTTCCGACTCGTTATGAAAAACTAAAGAAAACTAAAAGCAAGACGCTCCAAGCATAGCACATAACACATGAAGTGATTAAAATATAGTGGAACGAAAGACGAACTGATAATGTTGATGGAGAAGGGGATGCACGGGGGCATCCCCAAGCTTAGACGCTTGAGTCTCCTTGAATATTTCTTGGGGGTGCATGGGGGCATCCCCAAGCTTGAGCGTTTGACACTCCTGGATCTTTTTATCATCTTCCCTCGCACACTTGAAAACTCCCTTCATACATAACAAATCATAATCTGATTAGCGAGGTTAGTACCCATAATAAAATAATTGTTCCTTGCTGGAAATAAGGATATTCTTGAAGGTCTACTGTTTCTCAAGATTGCCAAAAGGTTTTTGCAAAGAAAAAGCAAGCTCTAGGTTTGCAAAATGAAGGAAAGGCAAAACAGGACAGAATCTGTGAAAAACAGAACAGCAGGTAGTAAATGATTTTTTCGGGGCACTTCTGCAACTCTAATCAAAAAACTCAGATCAGATGCACGAAAGACAATTATATAGAGCACGCTGTAGAAAAAATTCAGACCAAAAAGATGATCTGGTGATTTTATACGAATTTTTCTATCCAAGGACAGAATCTGTTTCCTGGACAGCACGTCACAACTTTTGAACTTTCTTGCAATCAGAGGTTACACTTGGCACAAAATTGAAAAGCAAAGATACAATGATGATGCTACTGTAGTAACAACATCAAGACACAACAAAAGCAAAATAAAATTTATTCATTGGGCTGGCTCCCAAAAGCGCTTTCTTTTATGCCTTTAAGCTAGGCATAATGCATAGAGATCAAGTTTTATCAAGAGTAAAAGAATAGCTAGCCCGTATAACGGACTCAAAAGGTAACTTAATCTTCTTTCGAGGGAAGTGTTCCATCCCTTTCTTGAGAGGAAACTGGAATTTTATATTCCCCTCTTTCATGTCAATGATAGCACCAACGGTGCGTAGAAAAGGACGTCCCAAAATAATTGGACACGAAGGTTCACATTCAATATCCATAATAGTAAAATCAACGGGAACATAGTTGTCATTGACAATGATAAGAACATCGTCGATCCTCCCCAAAGGTTTCTTTATGGAAGAATCAACGAGACAAACACCAAAAGAACAAGAATCAAAAGGTTTCAATTTAAGCATATCATATATTCTTTTGGGCATAACAGAGGTACTAGCACCAACATCACATAAAGCATAGCAAGAGAAGTTATTCAACTTAATTTTTATCATAGGATCCCAACCATCTTCTAGCTTTCTAGGTATGGAGGCTTCTACTCTAAGTTTCTCCTCCCTAGCTTTGATAAGAGCATTAGTGATATGCTCTGTAAAGGCAAGGTTGATTGTGCTAGTGCGGGGATCTCTAGACATCTTGTGAAGGAAATCAATAACTTCGGTAAGAGTGCAATTGTCAAAATCAAGGTCACTACTATCAAGTAAGGTGGTAGTGGTGTCCTTTAGGTTCACTTGTTTGGTAGTTTCTATAGTCATAGCATCACCATTAATAGGTCCATCGGGACCAGGAGTGCATTGGGTACTAAGAGTTTGGATATCCTCAACAACTTGGATAGTAGCAACAGTGTGGTGGGTAGGAAGGCTCTTAATTCTATCTTCTTCCTCCCTTTCTCTAGCCCATCTCTCTTTAAGTTTAGCCATCATCATAATATTTTCATTAATTTGCACTTGAATAGCATTAATAGGAGTGACCTTCCTCTCCTCAAGAGGAGAAGTTCTAATTTTAAGCAATTCTACCTCATTAGCTAAATTGTCTACCTTTGAAGAGAGATCACCTAGTTTGTTTAGTTTTTCTTCTACACTATTATTAAAAGCTTTTTGGGTAGTGATGAAATCTTTAAGCATAATCTCTAGTTCAGTAGTGGAGTTCTTGGTACTAGGATAAGCATTGTTGTTCCCATAAGAATTAGAGGGGAACGGTCTAGGATTGCTACCAAAATTACTCCTATAAGCATTGTTATTAAAATTGTTTCTAGAGATAAAGTTCACATCTACTTGTACTTGAGCAATCAAAGAATTTAAAGGAACATCACGAGGATCAACAGAAGATTGCTTCGAAAGTAGAGACATGATCAAGTCAACTTTTTCATTTAGGGAGGAAATCTCCTCGACAGAGTTTACCTTCCTACCTGTTGGAGCGCGTTCGGTGTGCCATTGGGAATAGTTGGTCATCATCTCATCGAGAAGCTTTGTGGCAGCACCAAGTGTAGTTGACATAAAAGTTCCTCCCGCGGCCCAATCTAGCAAGTTCCGCGAGGTAAAGTTCAAGCCTGCATAAAAAGTTTGGATAACTATCCAAGTAGTCAAACCATGAGTAGGGCAGTTCTTGATAAGAGATTTCATACGTTCCCAAGCTTGGGCAACGTGTTCATTATCCAATTGTTTAAAATTCATTATGTTACTTCTTAGTTGGATAATTTTAGCAGGTGGATAGTATTTTCCAATAAAAGCATCTTTGCACTTGTCCCATGAATCTATGCTGTTTCTAGGCAAAGACTGAAACCAAATTTTAGCTCCTCCTCTCAAAGAGAAAGGAAAAAGCTTAAGCTTAACAATATTACCATCTATTTCTTGGTACTTTTGCATGTCACAAAGTTCAACAAAGTTGTTCAAGTGTAAAGCAGCATCATCTCCAGCACCGGAGAATTGATCTTTCATGACTAAGTTCAGTAAAGCAGGTTTAATTTCATACGAAGGTGCTGAAGTGGCAGGTGTAGTGATAGGTGTGCAGATAAAGTCATCGTTGTTGTGACTAGTGAAGTCACACAACTTGGTGTTCTCGGTGGAACCCATAGTAGCAAGCAAGCAAGATAACTATTTTTGTGATTTTCGATAAAAGATACTAAAGCAAAACTGAAAGGTAAACTAACAAGACTAAATAGCAAAGGTAAAAGATAGCGTGCAACTCCCCTATCCTGAAGAGTGGAGTCCCCGGCAACGGCGCCAGAAAACTTTGCTTGATGGCTTCTCGCCCCTCGTTGGTTACCCCAAGTGGAAGGTTTGAGATGCAGTGTAGCGGAAGTTTTCCCTTGGCAATACGAAGGACCGATTTCCCTGAGACTCCCAGTTTCAACAAGAAGGTGTCAACTGCTAACGGCGCCAGATATTAGCAATCTACGTGGACCTGCACACAGATACAAATAACTTTGCTCCCAACGAGTACAGAGAGGTTGTCAATCCCTCCGGCCTTGTAGTTTACAAAGGATCAAACGCAAGTGATAATAGTGATAGGTATAATTGCAATAGTAAGTAAAAAGCGGAAAAGTAAATAGAGGATGTGATCAATGATGGTAATATGGACCGGAGTCTCATGAGGTTCACTAGTGATGTCTCTCTCCCAAAAGACGATAAAACTGCTATGTGAGGTAAACGAATTACAGCTGGGCAATTGACAGGACCATGTGCGCAAACCAATGCTGACTAAGTTGCAAGAAAGGTAGAGGTTCAAAGCATGGGCGGTACGCCGAGGTAAGTAGACCAAAATCCATCTGCATCTACTACTAATCATCCACCTTGAGATATCTATCCAGAACATCTCGCTGGTATTAAGTTGCGAGTCCCACCCATAGTGTAAACTCAAAGCAACAGACAACTGCATTAAAAGAACTTTGCGTAAAGTAAACAATCCTTGCACCCGCGGGCACAAGCACCGTTGTTTTCCCCCTTGTGGCAACAGCACATCCCCTAAACTCATGTTTCTGTCACTCAAGCTAGTCATCGAGGGGCATGAACCCACAATCAAGCATAACGTTCCCTCTTGGAGTCACTACCTACTACTTGGCCAAAGCAATAAATAACAACGGAGAACATGCAAGAATTACTTACGAACATAAATATAAAAGAGGTGAATCAAATATATTACTCAAACACAATCTGAACATAATCTCATAATCCATCGGATCCCAGCAAACTCATCATAGCAACAGCATAAGGATTACATATGTGCCTCGATCATGTAGGGCAGCTCACGAGGACTAATTAGTGAAGCACAAGAACGGGAGGAGAACATCACATAGCTACTGGTCATGGACCCATGGTCCAAGGGAGACTACTCACAACTCATCCGGGAGGCGTCCATGGTGGTGGAGAAGCTCCCGGTGGTGATCCTCCCCTCCGGCAGGGTGCCGGGAAGAGTTCTCCTTGTTGGGGAACGTTGCATGGGAAACAAAAAATTTTCCTACGTTCACCAAGATCAATCTAGGAGATGCAACTACGAGGGGAGAGTTGGATCCACATACCCTTGTAGATCGCTAAGCGGAAGCGTTCAAGAACGCGGTTGATGGAGTCGTACTCGCCGCGATTCAGATCGCTGAAGATCCTAGCACCGAAGCAACGGTGCCTCCGCGTTCTTCACACGTACAGCTCGGGGACGTCTCCTCCTTCTTGATCCAGCAAGGGGTGGAGGAGAGGTTGATGGAGACACCGGCAGCACGACGGCGTGGTGGAGATGGTGGTGGAGGATTCCAGCAGGGCTTCGCCAAGCACCGCGGGAAAGACGAAGATGAACGTGGGAGAGGGAGGGCAGCACCGAGGCACGAACGTGTGTGGCTGCCCTCCCTCTGCCTCTCTTTATATAGGGGGGTAGAGAGGGGAGGGGCGCCCTAGGGTTTCCCCTAGGGGCGGCGGCCAGGGCAAAGGGGGAAGGGGGCGGCGCCCCCTGGGGCTAGGGTTTCCCCCCCAGGTGCCTTGCCCCCCAAGGCTAAGGGGGTGCGGCAGCCCTAGGGGGGTCCACCCCTCTTGGCGCATGAGGAGAGGGCCCAGGGGGGCGCACCGCCCTATGAGGGCTGTTGTGTCCCCCCTTGTGGCCCATTAGGCCCGAAACTCCTTCCGGGACCCCCGAAACCCCTTTCGATCATCCGCCGATTTCCCGATGCTCCCCGGAACACTTCCGGACTCCGAAACCTTTCATCCTATATATCAATCTTCGTCCCCGGACCATTCCGGAGACCCTCGTCACGTCCGGGATCTCATCCGGGACTCCGAACAACCTTCGGTAACCATGCACTGTTCTCACTAACAACCCTAGCGTCACCGAACCTTAAGTGTGTAGACCCTGCGGGTTCGGAAACTATGCAGACATGACCGAGACACTCCCAGGTCAATAACCAATAGCGGGATCTGGATACCCATATTGGTTCCCACATGTTCCTCGATGATCTCATCGGATGAACCACGATGTCAAGGATTCAGGTAATCCCGTATACAGTTCCCTTTGTCTCGTCGGTATGTTACTTGCCCGAGATTCGATCGTCGGTATCTCTATACCTAGTTCAATCTCGTTACCGGCAAGTCTCTTTACTCGTTACCGTAATACATAATCCCGTGACCAACTACTTAGTCACTTTGAGCTCATTGAGATGACGTATTACCGAGTGGGCCCGGAGATACCTCTCCGTCACACGGAGTGACAAATCCCAGTCTCGATCCATGTCAACTCAACGGACACCCTCGGAGATACCTGTAGAGTACCTTTATAGTCACCCAGTTACGTTGCGACGTTTGGCACACACAAAGCATTCCTACGGTGTCAGTGAGTTACATGATCTCATGGTCATAGGAACTTATACTTGACATGCAGAAAACTATAGCGATAACTGACACGATCAAAAGCTATGTTTAACGTTTGGGTCTCGTCCATCACATCATTCTCCTAATGATGTGATCCCGTTATCAAATGACAACTCATGTCTATGACCTGGAAACCGCGGTCATCTTTGATCAACGAGCTAGTCCTGTAGAGGCTCACTAGGGACACAAAGTCTGTCTATTTATCCACACATGTATTTGAGTTTCCAATCAATACAATTATAGCATGGATAATAAACGATTA
Organism: Secale cereale; assembly: GCA_902687465.1. Lineage (NCBI taxonomy): Eukaryota > Viridiplantae > Streptophyta > Magnoliopsida > Poales > Poaceae > Secale > Secale cereale. The sequence goes on along the minus strand of LR738710.1, from coordinate 11,655,562 downwards.
TCATGAACAAGGAAATATAATAATAACTCTTTTATTATTGCCTCTAGGGCATATTTCCAACAAGAGACTCCTAGGTTCAACAAGAAGGTGTCAACTGCTAACGGCGCCAAATATTAGCAATCAACGTGGACCTGCACACAGATACAAATAACTTTGCTCCCAACGAGTACAGAGAGGTTGTCAATCCCTCCGGCCTTGTAGTTCACAAAGGATTAAATGCAAATGATAGTAGTGATAGATAATGTTTGCAATAGTAAATAATAGCGAAAAGTAAATAGCGGATGTGATCAATGATGGTAATATGGACCGGAGTCTCATGATGTTCACTAGTGATGTCTCTCTCCCAAAAGACGATAAAACAGCTATGTGAGGTAAACGAATTACAGCTGGGCAATTGACAGGACCATGTGCGCAAACCAATGCTGACTACATTGCAAGAAAGGTTGAGGTTCAAAGCATGGGCGGTACGCCAAAGTAAGTAGACCGAAATCCATCAATATCTACTACTAATCATCCACCTTGAGATATCTATCCAGAACATCTCGCTGGTATTAAGTTGCGAGTCCCACCCATAGTGTAAACTCAATGCAACAGACAACTGCATTAAAAGAACTTTGCGTAAAGTAAACAATCCTTGCACCCGCGGGCACAAGCACCGTTGTTTTCCCCCTTGTGGCAACAGCACATCCCCTAGACTCATGTTTCTGTCACTCAAACTAGTCATCGAGGGGCATGAACCGACAATCAAGCATAACGTTCCCTCTTGGAGTCACTACCTATTACTTGGCCAAAGCAATAAATAACAACGGAGAACATGCAAGAATTACTTACGAACATAAATATAAAAGAGGTAGATCAAATATATTACTCAAGCACAATCTGAACATAATCTCATAATCCATCGGATCCCAGCAAACTCATCATAGCAACAGCATAAGGATTACATATGTGCCTCGATCATGTAGGGCAGCTCACGAGGACTAATTAGTGAAGCACAAGAACGGGAGGAGAACATCACATAGCTACTGGTCATGGACTCATGGTCCAAGGGAGACTACTCACAACTCATCCGGGAGGCGTCCATGGTGGTGGAGAAGCTCCCGGTGGTGATCCTCCCCTCCGGCAGGGTGCCGGGAAGAGTTCTCCTGGTGCTCCCGATCTTGGAAGCGGCGGCGGCGGCGGAACATAGATGGGATCGCGAAAAGAGTTCCTCCCTCAAGGGTTTCGGGAGACGCTTTAAATATATGCCAAAGGGGGGCATCGGAGGAGCCTCGGGGGGCCCAGGCGCCCCCCCGGCGCGGCCCAGGGGGGGGGGGGCGCCGCCAGGGCACCTGGAGCCCTGGTGCCCCCCCCGGCTGTCCTTCGGGCGCACAGTAGTTTCTGGAACGCTGATTTTTTATATAATTTTTCTGGATTTTTCCTGGCAGTTCTCGTAATGTGAAAACCTGAAATACAAAAACAGCCGAAAACAGAAACTGGCACTGGGGTGCACTGAGTTAATAGGTTAGTCCAAATATGATCAAAAGTGTATGGAAGTGTATAAATATCATAGCAATATCACCCAAAAGAGGCATGGAGCAAGCAGAAATTATAGATACGTTTTGGACGTATCAACATCCCCAAGCTTAATTCCTGCTCGTCCTCGAGTAGGTAAATGATAACAAGAATAATTTCTCTGGTGCCATGCTAATAACCATATAGGACTTTTTCATAGTCATATGACAAAAGCTTACTGAGACAATGAATCTATAGTAATAAAGTTGCCTCATGAGAAAATCACAAAGGACTGAAAGTTTTACAATATGATACTGAAACATCAAATAGATTTGTAATGAACATGATGTGCAAATATGATAAAGTGATATCTAGCTTGCCCCCTTTAGTGAAGCAAAACATAAATGCAGGGGAACCTCCAAGGTTTAAGTGATGACTAGATACAATGATTTCAGAATAAACGATATCACAATCATGCAAAAGACAATGCTACTTTGGGACAATGCACATTACACTCAGAATGACAATCATGCTCTCAGTAGTTGGTGCTTTTAAGAAAGAAGGTGGAGACTCAACATAAAAGTAAAAGAATGGCCCTTCGCAGAGGGAAGCAGGGATTACTCATGTGCTAGAGCTTTTTATTTTGAAAACATAGAAACAATTTTGTCAACGGTAGTAGTACTTCATATGTGTTATGCATAAGACATCCTATAAGTTGCAAGCCTCATGCATCGAATACCAATAGTGCTCGCACCTTGTCCTAATTAGCTCGGATTTCCATGGATTGTCATTGCATTACATATGTTTCAACCAAGTGTCACAAAGGGGTACCTCTATGTCACCTGTACAAAGGTCCAAGGAGATAGATCGCATTTGATTTCTCGTTTTTGATAGATCTCAACTTGAGGACATCCATACCGGGACAACATAGAAAATAGATAATGGAGTCCTCTTTAATGCTTAAGCATATTCTCATAAGAGATTGAGGATTAATGTCCAAGCTAAAACTTCCACCATGATACATGGCTTTGGTTGGCGGCCCAATGTTCTTCTCTAACAATATGCATACTCAAACCATTCAACCCATGGCAAATCACCCTTACTTCAGACAAGACGAACATGCATAGCAACTCACATGATATTCAACAAAAGTGTAACAGTTGATGGCGTCCCCAGAAACATGGTTACCGCTCAGCAAGCAACTTATAAGAAAATAAGATACATAAGCAACATATTCTTTACCACAATAGTTTTTAAGCTACTTTCCCATGAGCTATGTATTGCAAAAACTGAAGGTTTTAAAGGTAGCACATGTAAATTTACTTGGAGTGGCGGTGAAATACCACATATAGGTAGGTATGGTGGACTCATATGGCATAACTGGTTTAAAAGGATGTGGATGCACAAGCAGTCAGTCCGCTTAGTACAGGTGGAGGTTAGCAAAAGACTGGGAGCGACCAACTAAGAGAGCAATGACGGTCATAATCATGCAGAGCGACAAAGCAACATTGAATCAAGCATGGAAGTTATATCGCTACTCAGAAACAAAAGATCATCAAGGCTTGACAGACTTTCTTTACAGTCTTAAATATGCGTGAGCATACGCCAAGTCAATCAAAATAAATTCTTTGAAGGAAGATATTACTAAACCATACCACATCATAGGCAAACAAATCATGTTGGTATTCCAATAACACATTGGGAACCCCCCAGCTATTTGAGACTAACCATAAGAAAACATGAACTACTAAGCACCATTATGCACGTAGCATCTTTATCATAGACATACCAACCAATGCAACGGAAGCAAACTCTCTTAATAAGATAATCATGATAACTAAAGAGAGTTCAAGCAACCAACTAAATGAAAGCTCTTTAAAAAGATAAGCATGAAAACTAAAAGCTAAACATGATAGTAGCTATTGAAAGACAAAGAACACACACACATCAAAGATAGACCTAAAAATTCTATGTTATGTTCTAGGTAGAAGTGGAGCGTGTTTCTCTCCCACATAAAGAAAGCTGAGTTCCGACTCGTTATGAAAAGCTAAAGAAAACTAAAAAGGAAAACTAAAAGCAAGACGCTCCGAGCATAGCACATAACACATGAAGTGATTAAAATATAGTGGAACGAAAGACGAACTGATAATGTTGATGGAGAAGGGGATGCACAGGGGCATCCCCAAGCTTAGACGCTTGAGTCTCCTTGAATATTTCTTGGGGGTGCATGGGGGCATCCCCAAGCTTGAGCGTTTGACACTCCTGAATCTTTTTATCATCTTCCCTCGCACACTTGAAAACTCCCTTCATACATAACTCATCATAATATGATTAGCGACGTTAGTACCCATAATAAAATAATTGTTCCTTGCTGGAAATAAAGATATTCTTGAAGGTCTACTGTTTCTCAAGATTGCCAAAAGGTTTTTGCAAAGAAAAAGCAAGCTCTAGGTTTGCAAAATGAAGGAAAGGCAAAACAGGACAGAATCTGTGAAAAACAGAACAACAGGTAGTAAATGATTTTTTTCGGGGCACTTCTGCAACTCTAATCAAAAAACTCAAAACAGACGCACGATAGACAATTGTATAGATCACGCTGTCGAAAGAATTCAGACCAAAAAGATGATCTGGTGATTTTATACGAATTTTTCTATCCAAGGACAGAATCTGTTTCCTGGACAGCACGTCACAACTTTTGAACTTTCTTGCAATCAGAGGCTATACTTGGCACAAAATTGAAAAGCAAAGATACAATGATGATGCTACTGTAGTAACAACATCAAGACACAACAAAAAGCAAAATAAAATTTTATTCATGTGGGCTGCCTCCCAAAAGCGCTTTCTTTTATGCCTTTAAGCTAGGCATAATGCATAGAGATCAAGTTTTATCAAGAGTAAAAGAATAGCTAGCCCGTACAACGGACTCAAAAGGTAACTTAATCTTCTTTCGAGGGAAGTGTTCCATCCCTTTCTTGAGAGGAAACTGGAATTTTATATTCCCCTCTTTCATGTCAATGATAGCACCAACGGTGCGTAGAAAAGGACGTCCCAAAATAATTGGACACGAAGGTTCACATTCAATATCCATAATAGTAAAATCAACGGGAACATAGTTGTCATTGACAATGATAAGAACATCGTCGATCCTCCCCAAAGGTTTCTTTATGGAAGAATCAACGAGACAAACACCAAAAGAACAAGAATCAAAAGGTTTCAATTTAAGCATATCATATATTCTTTTGGGCATAACAGAGGTACTAGCACCAACATCACATAAAGCATAGCAAGAGAAGTTATTCAACTTAATTTTTATCATAGGATCCCAACCATCTTCTAGCTTTCTAGGTATGGAGGCTTCTACTCTAAGTTTCTCCTCCCTAGCTTTGATAAGAGCATTAGTGATATGCTCTGTGAAGGCAAGGTTAAGCGTGCTAGTGCGGGGGTCTCTAGACATCTTGTGAAGGAAATCAATAACTTCGGTAAGAGTGCAATTGTCAAAATCAGGGTCACTACTATCAAGTAAGGTGGTAGTGGTGTCCTTTAGGTTCACTTGTTTGGTAGTTTCTATAGTCATAGCATCACCATTAATAGGTCCATCGGGACCAGGAGTGCATTGGGTGCTAAGAGTTTGGATATCCTCAACAACTTGGATAGTAGCAACAGTGTGGTGGGTAGGAAGGCTCTTAATTCTATCTTCTTCCTCCCTTTCTCTAGCCCATCTCTCTTTAAGTTTAGCCATCATCCTAATGTTTTCATTAATTTGCACTTGAATAGCATTCATAGGAGTGACCTTCCTCTCCTCAAGAGGAGAAGTTCTAATTTTAAGAAATTCTACTTCATTGGCTAAATTGTCTACCTTCGAAGAGAGATCACCTAGTTTGTTTAGCTTTTCTTCTACACTATTATTAAAAGCTTTTTGGGTAGTGATGAAATCTTTAAGCATAATCTCTAGTTCAGTAGTGGAGTTCTTGGTGCTAGGATAAGCATTGTTGTTCCCATAAGAATTAGAGCGGAACGGTCTAGGATTGCTACCAAAATTAATCCTATAAGCATTGTTATTAAAATTGTTTCTAGAGATAAAGTTCACATCTACTTGTTCTTGAGCAATCAAAGAATTTAAAGGAACATCACGAGGATCAACAGAAGATTGCTTCGAAAGTAAAGACATGATCAGGTCAACTTTTTCATTTAGGGAGGAAATCTCCTCGACAGAGTTTACCTTCCTACCTGTTGGAGCGCGTTCGGTGTGCCATTGGGAATAGTTGGTCATCATCTCATCGAGAAGCTTTGTGGCAGCACCAAGTGTAGTTGACATAAAGGTTCCTCCCGCGACCGAATCTAACAAGTTCCGTGAGGTAAAGTTCAAGCCTGCATAAAAAGTTTGGATAACCATCCAAGTAGTCAAACCATGAGTAGGGCAGTTCTTGATAAGAGATTTCATACGTTCCCAAGCTTGGGCAACGTGTTCATTATCCAATTGTTTAAAATTCATTATGTTACTTCTTAGTTGGATAATTTTAGCAGGTGGATAGCATTTTCCAATAAAGGCATCTTTGCACTTGTCCCATGAATCTATGCTATTTCTAGGCAAAGACTGAAACCAAATTTTAGCTCCTCCTCTCAAGGAGAAAGGAAAAAGCTTAAGCTTCACAATATTACCATCTATTTCTTGGTACTTTTGCATATCACAAAGTTCAACAAAATTGTTTAAGTGTAAAGCAGCATCATCTCCAGCACCGGAGAATTGATCTTTCATGACTAAGTTCAGTAAAGCAGGTTTAATTTCATATGAAGGTGCTGAAGTGGCAGGTGTAGTGATAGGTGTGCAGATAAAGTCATCGTTGTTGTGACTAGTGAAGTCACACAACTTGGTGTTCTCGGTGGAACCCATAGCAGTAAGCAAGCAAGATAACTATTTTTGTGATTTTTGATAAAAGATACTAAAGCAAAAATGAAAGGTAAACTAACAAGACTAAAAAGCAAAGGTAAAAGATAGCGTGCAACTCCCCTATCCTGAAGAGTGGAGTCCCCGGCAACGGCGCCAGAAAACTTTGCTTGATGGCTTCTCGCCCCTCGTTGGTTACCCCAAGTGGAAGGTTTGAGATGCAGTGTAGCGGAAGTTTTCCCTTGGCAATACCAAGGATCGATTTCCCTGAGACTCCCAGTTTCAACAAGAAGGTGTCAACTGCTAACGGCGCCAGATATTAGCAATCAACGTGGACCTGCACACAGATACAAATAACTTTGCTCCCAATGAGTACAGAGAGGTTGTCAATCCCTCCGGCCTTATAGTTTACAAAGGATCAAACGCAAGTGATAGTAGTGATAGGTATTGCTGTAATAGTAAGTAAAAAGCGGAAAGTAAATAGTGGATGTGATCAATGATGGTAATATGGACCGGAGTCTCATGATGTTCACTAGTGATGTCTCTCTCCCAAAAGACGATAAAACTGCTATGTGAGGTAAACGAATTACAGCTGGGCAATTGACAGGACCATGTGCGCAAACCAATGCTGACTAAGTTGCAAGAAAGGTAGAGGTTCAAAGCATGGGCGGTACGTCGAGGTAAGTAGACCGAAATCCATCTGCATCTACTACTAATCATCCACCTTGAGATATCTATCCAGAACATCTCGCTGGTATTAAGTTGCGAGTCCCACCCATAGTGTAAACTCAAAGCAACAGACAACTGCATTAAAAGAACTTTGCGTAAAGTAAACAATCCTTGCACCCGCGGGCACAAGCACCGTTGTTTTCCCCCTTGTGGCAACAGCACATCCCCTAGACTCATGTTTCTGTCACTCAAGCTAGTCATCGAGGGGCATGAACCCACAATCAAGCATAACGTTCCCTCTTGGAGTCACTACCTACTACTTGGCCAAAGCCATAAATAACAACGGAGAACATGCAAGAATTACTTACGAACATAAATATAAAAGAGGTGAATCAAATATATTACTCAAACACAATCTGAACATAATCTCATAATCCATCGGATCCCAGCAAACTCATCATAGCAACAGCATAAGGATTACATATGTGCCTCGATCATGTAGGGCAGCTCACGAGGACTAATTAGTGAAGCACAAGAACGGGAGGAGAACATCACATAGCTACTGGTCATGGACCCATGGTCCAAGGGAGACTACTCACAACTCATCCGGGAGGCGTCCATGGTGGTGGAGAAGCTCCCGGTGGTGATCCTCCCCTCCGGCAGGGTGCCGGGAAGAGTTCTCCTGGTGCTCCCGATCTTGGAAGCGGCGGCGGCGGCGGAACAGAGATGAGATCGCGAAAAAGGGTTCCCGTCTCGAGGGTTTCGGGAGACGATATAAATATATGCCAAAGGGGGGCATCAGACGAGGCTCGGGGGGCCCAGGCGCCCCCCCGGCGCGGCCAGGGGGCCACGCCACCAGGGCGCCTGGAGCCCTGGTGGCCCCCCTCCGGCCGTGCTTCGGGTGCCTGGTAGCTTCTGGAACGCTGATTTTTTATATAATTTTTCCGGGATTTTTCTGGCAGTTCTCATAATGGGAAAACCTGAAATACAAAAACAGCCGAAAACATAAACTGGCACTGGGGTGCACTGAGTTAATAGGTTAGTCCAAATATGATCAAAAGTGTATGGAAGTGTATAAATATCATAGCAATATCACCCAAAAGAGGCATGGAGCAAGCAGAAATTATAGATACGTTTTGGACGTATCATTCACTTGTCCTTTGTTGAACGGGTTGGGCTTCTTCGCGGCGCTTCCATTGCCGTTCCCATTCTTAACTTCTGGGCATTCATTGGCATAATGTGCATTCTTCCCGCACTTGTAACAAGTGACGTGGCTGAAATCCCTCTTGGTGGGTGTTGACAGTGTAGGGCGGCTCTGGTTACCATTTGCTCCATTTCCATTTCCATTTCCATTCTTGGTGCTATTGTGATTGTGCGAGCTACCTCCTCCATGGGTATGCTGAAACTGTCCTACCGTTTTAGGGGTAAAACGGGGCTTCTGCTGTGCTCCAGAATTATACTTTCCTTGCCCATACTTCCTTTTGCGACTTTTAATCTGTTGATGCTTCCTTTCAATCATTAGGGCATGATCAACCAGCTCCTGGTAGTTATTGAAAGTTGCCACCATCAACTGTACACTCATCTCATCATTCAGTCCTTCCATGAATCTCTCCTGCTTCGCGACATCTGTGGCCACATCATCTGGGGCATAACGAGATAGGGTACTAAACTCATCCACGTACTGAGCCACAGTACGGTTGCCTTGGCGCAAATTGCGAAACTCCTGCTTCTTCATACTCATAGCTCCAGTTGAGACATGAGCGGTACAAAAAGCTTGCTGAAACTGATCCCAAGTGACATTGGCTATGGGAAAAGTGGTTGTGTAATTCTCCCACGATGTTGCGGCTGGTCCAGACAACTGGTGTGCGGAAAATCGCACCTTCTCAGCATCTGAGCAATTGGCGGTGGTCAAATCCCTTCCAATCTTGCGTAGCCAGTCATCAGCCACTATTGGTTCGATGCTGCTAGCAAACACGGGTGGTTGCAACCTTAAGAAACGTGTCAGGTTGTCCACGGGTGGTGGTGGTGGAGGGTTGTTGTTGTTGTTGTTCTGGTTGTTCTGAGTGTTCTAGACAAGAAGTTGCATCAGGGTGTTCTGTTGCTGGATCAACTGGGTGAGCTCAGGGGGAAACTCAAATTCACGTCTTGGAGGCATCTGATGGGTGTAGAGGGAAGAGATTAGAATAGAAAAGAGGTCTAAGGGAAAATCACTACCCATATGCACATGAGGCAAACACACAATCATATCACACCAATCAATTTCAAGCAAGCTCTTACAAATCTAACTAACGTTACAAAAGTGCTCTAAAACTAATATATGGGGTAAACTACTAGTCACAGGGTGGTCATCTAAAAATATTGATCGGCAGAGGATTCCATGATATCTGCTCCAGCTTCATCTTCATAGTCTTCGTCCTTGCTATCATCAGGTTCCGAATCCGTGTCGTCGATGATAATTTAGTCTTCCGGTGGAATCTCCTTGGGTTCTTCTTCCTCGTCTTCTTCTCCCATGAGTATCCCTAACTTCCGTGTCAAGTCATCATTCTTCTCCACAAGTATTAGCATCTCCTCCTCGTATCCGTCGCGTGTAGACTTGAGTTCTTCCTCTAACTCCAAATTCTTATTTAGGGCTTTCTTCAAATCTATCATCCCTGCACACATCTGGTGCTCCTGGCGACGAATGTGATGGTTCAACTCCTGGATGAAGGCTGCAATGGATCTATCCTTCCGGGTGCTGATCATATCCCAATTCTCATCTCGGCGTCCACAAATCTGGTAGATGGTGTCCTTTAGCTCCTGCTTGTAGACTTCTCCAATCCTTCCCATAGCGATGTGGGCTGCCATGATCCTGCCTAGGCTCCATGTAGGCGCATTAAAAGAAAATGCTATGAGTGCGGTGACGGGCTCGAACGTCCTTCCTGGTACTTGGGCTTGAATCAACCAACGCTCCTCCTCAGGTAGAGTGGCATTGTAGGTTCCGGTGAAACTTGGTAGTCCAATGTTTAGATATCTGGTGACTTCCTTCAGGTGTCGTCCAAATGGTGTATCATCATCCGGTTGCATGAACTTGTTCTTTGCATCCACCATCCTAAAAGAGTAGAAAAGATGAGGAGTCAGAAAGAGAAGAGTGGAAAGTGCTCTTGGGCTTTAGCTTAGTGGTCGTGTCCTACAGTCAGCGTGTGCTCTGATACCATCTTGTAGCGACCAGACCTCAAACAGTCTGATCTCTGTGCATCAGTGTCATCCCTGGATCAGTAATGCTGACACGCACAGTACTTGAAGGATTTATAACAGAGTAGCAAACACACACTTATTACATCGATAGTTCCAACGATGAACTTATTACAATAAATATGGCTGAAGGCCATCTAACACGATAACAGCGGAAGGCTTGGAAGATAAGTGAGTCCATCAACTCCAACGGCATCACTTAGTATAGAACCACGACCTAAAAGTCACCTTACTCGTCGTCTGAAAAGTCTGCAACATGAAACGTTGCAGTCCGAAAACGGGTCAGCACATGGAATATGCTGGCAAGGTAACACAAGAGAAATAATGAAAGTAAAACTATACTATATGCAATATGGCTGGTGGAAAGCTCTATGGTTACAGTTTTTGCGTAAAGCCAATTTTTCCCTACTTCAAAGGAATAGATTTTAATCAACTATCATGGTAGTTGAAACATCGTTGAGAAGATAGACATCCTCTCAACCCCAATTAAAAATCATCTTTAAACCCAACAATATTAATAAGAGTAACATGATGAGATTCACATGATAATCCAAGTACTAGATACTCAAGACGTTCGTAACCGGGGACACGGCTAATCATGATTAGTTTGTACACTCTGCAGAGGTTTGTGCACTTTTCCCCACAAGACTCGATCGCCTCTGTTTGGTTTCTCGCACTGCATGGTGTTTGAGAAACGGATGACCGAGACATAGTCTTTCCGAAGAGGTCCCCTTAACCAGATAGATAGGCCGGTACACCTACAAACCCTCTACATCTGCTAGCCCATCATGGAAAGGTTTCCCACAACTTACTCAACTATGCCAGAGCCCATATTGGCATGTGGCTGCACACGAAAGTTTCTAGTATGAAAAATCTCATGATCCCTTTGAGCCTGGGTGGCGGTCCAAAAGAAAAACAGGCAATCACTGGAATACCCAGATGCCTCAATCCACCCAGATGTGTGTTAATGTTGCCACCTTAAGTTGAACCATTAATTAACAAACTCACATATGTCATGGATACACTCACCCAATCCACGTCTACGAGCATAGCATGTCCTAACAGCAAACGTAGAAGTAACTCCCAAAGGTTTGAATGTAATGCAGGTAATAGGTACTACCTCAATCTACTTCCCAGTCCCACAAGTTAATTGATCCTACTCATGCAATGTGTGAGGGTTGGACTAATGCAATGAAAACTGGGTAATTGGAAAGTATGATCAAAGTGTTACTTGCCTTGCTGATGATCCGCAAAACCTAGAGACTCAAAGTAGCAAGCGGCGCACTCCGGGTACTCTATCGCAAACAAACAAGCATACAATAAGTACTTAACTAATGCACGGGTAAAACTCAAATAAGAGATCTAACCAGAAAGTTCAACTTAAGAACTCCGGTTTGCAAAAAGAATCAACTCGAAAGAAGCAACGAAACTCAAACTGCGGAAGAAACGAGCTCCGGTTTGCTAATTGGCCTAAAGTCAATTTTTACAGCAGCCAAAACCTTTTTCAAGTTGATTAAACGTAAAGAGGGCATCGAGACGAATATCTGGGATTTTGAATCACCTGATTCCGACTCTCGAGCGAAAAGAAAAACGAAAAACAAAATCAAGGCAGAAATCGCGATCGAAATAATCGCGGATAAATACCCCGAAAAAGAAAACGGACGAATAGGCTAACGAATGAACGTTCGCTGTCTGCGGCTAACTGACAAAAACTGTTCGTTAAAACGAACGTACGGACGAACGTCCGCTAAATAACTAAACCGACGAAAAACCGAACCGATCTAATCTAAAAAAAACAGATCTACGGTTTTACTACACCGATTGGTTCTAAAAAAACCAATATATACCTCGACGACGAACTCCGGCGAACGGCGGTCCGGCGGCGGGGTGGTCCGGCGAGGCGACGGCGGGCGGCGGCGAGTTGCGGGGCGGCGGCGGCGGCGGCGAGCGGCGGCGGCGGCTGCGGGTGGCGCTAGGCGGCGGCGGCGGCGCTAGGCGGCGGCGGCGGCGTTAGGCGGCGGCGGCGGGGCGGCTAGGGCAGGGGACGGCGCGGGCTGGCGGGCGACTTGGGGCTGGCGGGCCGGCTCGGGCGACTTATAAAGCCCAGAGACCCGATCATATACGAGTCTAAGTCGGTTTCCCTTTTCTTTTTTTAAATAGAGTCCTGGCGCAGAAAAACTAACGAAAGAAATACTAAACGGACTCCAAAAATCCTGAAATAAATTTTCACCGTCCTCTAATAATATTTAGGACAAAGTGAACATTTTTCCCGGGCCTAAATGCAATTTTATAAAACGCGTATTTTTCCTATGCAAATAAAATCGCAAATAAATCCAGAAAAATACCAAAAGTGACTTTAACATTTTTCCTCCAATATTTCTGTTATTTTGGAGAAGTCATATTATCTCCGCTCATATTTTGTATTTAGAAATATTTTTAGGAGAGAAAAATAATTAGAATCACACTGTTCTCGTACCGGTATTCGAGCGAACTCAAATACGAAAACGGTAAAATTCCCAACTCTCTCCGTAGGTCCTTGAGTTGCTTAGAATTTCGAGGAACGCCACAAACAAAAATGCAGAAAGCATGCAATGCAATATGATCTATGTATAACATTGCAAATTGAAAATTTGGGATGTTACAAACCTACCCCCCTTAGAATGAATCTCGCCCTCGAGATTCGACTTGGCTAGAGAACAGGTCTGGGTGGTCCTTGCGTAGATCATCCTCTCGTTCCCAGGTGGCTTCTTCCTCGGTGTGGTGACTCCACTGAACTTTGCAAAACTTGATAACCCTACTGCGGGTGACTCTGCTCGAAAATTCGAGAATCTTAACAGGATTCTCCTCGTAAGTCAAATCACTATCCAATTGAATTGCTTCCAGGGGTACCGTGTCTCTAAGCGGTATGTCGGCCAGCTCCGCATGGCACTTCTTAAGCTGTGAAACGTGAAACACGTCGTGCACTCCTGACAATCCCTCGGGGAACTCCAACTTATAGGCAACCTCTCCCATGCGTTCCAAAACACGGTAAGGTCCCACAAATCTCGGGGCTAACTTCCCTTTAACTCCGAAACGTTTAACTCCTCGCAGAGGCGATACTCTCAGGTACGCTCTATCTCCGATCTCATAGCCTATCTCCTTGCGCTTCGAGTCTGCATAACTCTTCTGTCTGGACTGAGCTACCTTCAGTCTATCTCGAATCAACTTCACCTTCTCCTCAGACTCTTTGATTAAGTCTGGTCCAAACAACTGTCGGTCTCCAACTTCATCCCACATTAACGATGTTCGGCATCTCCTTCCATACAATACCTCGAACGGTGCCATCTTCAAACTGGCTTGGTAACTGTTGTTGTATGAGAACTCCGCGTAGGGCAAATTGTCATCCCAACTGATCCATAATCTAGTGCACAGGCTCTCAGCATATCTTCCAAAACCTGATTGACTCTCTCCGTCTGTCCATCTGTCTGCGGGTGAAAAGTTGTGCTAAACTCTAGCCTGGTACCCAAAGTTTCATGTAACTGATTCCAGAACTTTGAGGTAAACTGGGTTCCTCTATCTGATACGATGCTCCTCGGAACTCCATGCAGACATACAATTCTGGTCATGTATATCTTTGCCAACTTTGCACTGGTATATGTGGTTTTCACAGGGATAAAGTGGGCTACCTTCGTCAATCGGTCCACTACTACCCAGATTGAATCATATCCTGCTTTGGTCCTAGGTAATCCGGTGATAAAATCCATGCCAAGCTTCTCCCACTTCCATTAGGGTATCGGCATAGGTTGCAACAAGCCTGTTGGCTTCTGATGTTCTGCCTTTACTCTCTGACATATATCACAAACTGCTACATACTCCACGATATCTTTCTTCATACCGGTCCACCAGAAAATGTCCTTCAAATCCAAATACATCTTAGTATTTCCTGGGTGAATCGAGTATGGTGAATCATGGGCCTCCTGTAGAATCAACTTCCTGATCTCCGGGTCATTAGGCACATAAACACGGTCCTCAAACCATAAGGTGTCGTGTTCATCCTCATGAAAACCTTTAGCTCTTCCTTCGCTCATCCTCTCCTTTATAGAGACAACCTCCTTGTCAGTTTTCTGAGCTTCTCTGATTTTATCCATCAGGGTAGACTGGATCTCTAGTGTTGCTACATAGCCTCTCGGAACTATCTCCAACCGTAGTTCTCGTAAGTCCTCAGCTATTTCCTTCGGAAAATCCTCCATCATTAGGGTGTTGACATGGCTCTTACGGCTTAGCGCATCGGCTACTACGTTAGCCTTTCCAGGATGATAATGCAATCTCATGTCGTAATCCTTAATGAGTTCCAGCCATCTCCTTTTCCTAAGATTCAGCTCCTTCTGAGTGAATATATACTTCAAACTCTTGTGATCCGTATATACTTCACAAAGGTTTCCAATAAGAAAATGTCTCCACGTCTTCAATGCATGCACTACGGCTGCTAACTCCAAATCGTGGGTGGCATAGTTCAGCTCATGAGATTTCAGTTGTCGTGAAGCATACGAAACAACTCTACCTTCCTGCATAAGAACTGCTCCAAGTCCTCGATGTGAAGCGTCGCAGTACACCTCATAATCCTTATGTTGATCTAGCAGGATCAACACTGGGGATGAGACCAACCTTTTCTTTAATTCCTGGAAACTGGCCTCACATTCTTCTGTCCAACTGAACTTGGTGTCCTTCTTTAACAACTCCGTCATTGGCTTTGCAATCCTCGAGAAATTCTCAATAAATCTCCGGTAGTATCCTGCAAGTCCAAGAAAACTCCAGATCTCTCCAACTGTTGTTGGTGCTTCCCAATGGGTCACAGTGTCCACCTTAGCGGGATCTACTGCTATTCCTTCTCCAGATATAAAGTGTCCGAGAAATCCGACTTCCTTCAACCAAAACTCGCATTTGCTAAACTTGGCATATAACTGATGTTCTCTGAGCTTCTCCAATACCAAACGCAAATGCTCTGCATTCTCCTCTTCATCCTTCGAGAAGATTAGTATGTCATCTATGAACACTACGACGAACTTATCCAAATACTCCATAAACACTTTGTTCATCAGGTTCATAAAGTATGCCGGTCCGTTAGTCAGACCAAAAGACATAACGGTATACTCGTACAACCCGTACCTGGTGGTAAAGGTCGTCTTAGGTATATCCTGCTCTCGGATCTTCAATTGATGGTACCCTGATCGCAGATCGATCTTGGAAAATATCTTAGCTCCTTGCAATCTATCGAACAGGTCATTGATCATTGGTAGTGGGTACTTGTTCTTGATCGTTACTTCGTTCAGCCCTCGGTAATCAACAACCATTCTTAACGATCCATCCTTCTTTTCCACTAAAAGTACTGGCGAACCCTAAGGCGAAGAACTTGGGCGTATGAATCCTTTATCCAGTAACTCCTCAATCTGTTTCTTAATCTCCTCCAAATCCTTTGCGGGCATCCCATATGGTCTCTTAGAAATTGTACGGTGCCTGGCAAAAGTTCAATCAAAAACTCTATATCTCTATCCGGTGGCATGCTAGGTAACTCCTCTGGAAACACATCCGGATAATCCTTCACTACTGGCACTTCCTCCTGAACAACTCCCGTGAGAGAATGTACTTGAGTCCTTATTGGCGAATGCCTAGATACATACTTAATCCTTTTTCCCTCCGGGGTGGTGAGCAAAATTGACTTACTGGCACAATCAATATTACCTCCATACTTCGATAGCCAATCCATACCTAATATCACATCCAATCCTTGCGACTCCTGGACTATTAGGTCAGAGGGGAAAGTATGGCGTCCTATGCGTCTGAAAACATCCTTGGTGTGCCATATAATCTGCTCCAGGTGAACTTACTAACATGGGGGTCTTAAGAACTTGGGTGGACATCCTATGTCTATTTATGAATCCCCTTGAAATATATGAATGCGATGCACCAGTATCGAAAAGAACTATTGCGGTAAATGTCTTAACCAAAAACTTACCGACAACAGCATATGGTTGCTCTTCTACTTCCTCCACAGTCACGTGGTTCACTGATGGCTTCTCGCCCCTCGTTGGTTACCCCAAGTGGAAGGTTTGAGATGCAGTGTAGCGGAAGTTTTCCCTTGGCAATACCAAGGATCGATTTCCCTGAGACTCCCAGTTTCAACAAGAAGGTGTCAACTGCTAACGGCGCCAGATATTAGCAATCAACGTGGACCTGCACACAGATACAAATAACTTTGCTCCCAACGAGTACAGAGAGGTTGTCAATCCCTCCGGCCTTGTAGTTTACAAAGGATCAAACGCAAGTGATAATAGTGATAGGTATTGCTGTAATAGTAAGTAAAAAGCGGAAAGTAAATAGTGGATGTGATCAATGATGGTAATATGGACCGGAGTCTCATGATGTTCACTAGTGATGTCTCTCTCCCAAAAGATGATAAAACTACTATGTGAGGTAAACGAATTACAGCTGGGCAATTGATAGGACCATGTGCGCAAACCAATGCTGACTAAGTTGCAAGAAAGGTAGAGGTTCAAAGCATGGGCGGTACGCCGAGGTAAGTAGACCAAAATCCATCTGCATCTACTACTAATCATCCACCTTGAGATATCTATCCAGAACATCTCGCTGGTATTAAGTTGTGAGTCCCACCCATAGTGTAAACTCAAAGCAACAGACAACTGCATTAAAAGAACTTTGTGTAAAGTAAACAATCCTTGCACCCGCGGGCACAAGCACCGTTGTTTTCCCCCTTGTGGCAACAGCACATCCCCTAGACTCATGTTTCTGTCACTCAAGCTAGTCATCGAGGGGCATGAACCCACAATCAAGCATAACGTTCCCTCTTGGAGTCACTACCTACTACTTGGCCAAAGCAATAAATAACAACGGAGAACATGCAAGAATTACTTACGAACATAAATATAAAAGAGGTGAATCAAATATATTACTCAAAAACAGTCTGAACATAATCTCATATTCCATCGGATCCCAGCAAACTCATCATAGCAACAACATAAGGATTACATATGTGCCTCGATCATGTAGGGCAGCTCACGAGGACTAATTAGTGAAGCACAAGAACGGGAGGAGAACATCACATAGCTACTGGTCATGGACCCGTGGTCCAAGGGAGACTACTCACAACTCATCCGGGAGGCGTCCATGGTGGTGGAGAAGCTCCCGGTGGTGATCCTCCCCTCCGGCAGGGTGCCGGGAAGAGTTCTCCTGGTGCTCCCGATCTTGGAAGCGGCGGCGGCGGAGGAACAGAGATGAGATCGCGAAAAAGGGTTCCCGTCTCGAGGGTTTCAGGAGACGATATAAATATATGCCAAAGGGGGGCATCAGACGGGGCTCGGGGGGCCCAGGCGCCCCCCCGGCGCGGCCAGGGGGGCCGCGCCACCAGGGCGCCTGGAGCCCTGGTGGCCCCCCTCCGGCTGTGCTTCGGGTGCCTGGTAGCTTCTGTAACGCTGATTTTTTATATAATTTTTCCGGGATTTTTCTGGCAGTTCTCGTAATGGGAAAACCTGAAATACAAAAACAGCCGAAAACAGAAACTGGCACTGGGGTGCACTGAGTTAATAGGTTAATCCAAATATGATCAAAAGTGTATGGAAGTGTATAAATATCATAGCAATATCACCCAAAAGAGGCATGGAGCAAGCAGAAATCGTAGATACGTTTTGGACGTATCAACATCCCCAAGCTTAATTCCTGCTCGTCCTCGAGTAGGTAAATGATAACAAGAATAATTTCTGTGGTGACATGCTATTAACCATATAGGACTTTTTCATAGTCACATGACAAAAGCTTACTGAGACAATGAATCTATAGTAATTAAGTTACCTCATGAGAAAATCACAAAGAACTGAAAGTTTTACAATATGATACTGAAACATCAAATAGATTTGTAATGAACATGGTGTGCAAATATGATAAAGTGATATCTCGCTTGCCCCCTTTAGTGAAGCAAAACATAAATGCAGGGGCACCTCCAAGGTTTAAGTGATGACTAGATACAATGATTTCAAAATAAACGATATCACAATCATGCAAAAGACAATGCTACTTTGGGACAATGCACATTACACTCAGAATGACAATCATGCTCTCAGTAGTTGGTGCTTTTAAAAGAAGGTGGAGACTCTCGAACCGTGGCTTTTGTTGGCAAGGTTGAAAACCCGTAGTCGGAAATAAAGACAAAACATGTACCAGAGCTCTTGGTTTTAAAAACAGAGGTAATAATTATTTTTTTGATTATGCATGTTCCGTCAATGAATGCTAGCAGACAACTCAATCACTTCTTGAGATGGACAAGTTTCGAGGAACGGCTCCCGAATGAGGACGATCACATCCTCTTAATCTCCTTTGTTTATCACTGCCAAAGTTTTCTGATTTCTCATGAACAAAGCGTGAAGGAGGGTTTGTTTGTTATATTATTTTTGAGCCGGGCGCACTCAATGCCAGTTCCTTCTCGTATTATGGGTTTGCACATTATACATGCAATCCCGGGGTGAAGCTTGTCCAATCTAAAAACGATCATGAATTAACTACTACTTCCTCATGAACTTAAAACAGAGGCACAAAATAGGAATGCATTTTTTTGAATAATTTCGAGATGGTACATGCAAGTCTCCGTTAGGAATGGCAGGTAAATACCATGTAGGAAGGTATGGTGGACTCATATGGCATAACTGGTTTACAAGAATTTGGATGCACAAGCAGTCAGTCCGCTTAGTACAGGTGGAGGTTAGCAAAAAACTGGGAACGACCAACTAAGAGAGCAATGACGGTCATAATCATGCAGAGTGACAAAGCAACATTGAATCAGGCATGGAAGTTATATCGCTACTCAGAAACAAAAGATCATCAAGGCTTGACAGACTTTCTTTACAGTCTTAAATATGCGTGAGCATACGCCAAGTCAATCATAATAAATTCTCGAAGGAAAATATTACTAAACCATACCACATCATAGGCAAACAAATCATGTTGGTACTCCAATAACACATTGGGAACCCCCCAGCTATTTGAGACTAACCATAAGAAAACATGAACTACTAAGCACCATTATGCACGTAGCATCTTTATCATAGACATATCAACCAATGCAACGGAAGCAAACTCTCTTAATAAGATAAGCATGATAACTAAAGAGAGTTCAAGCAACCAACTAAACAAAAGCTCTTTAAAAAGATAAGCATGAAAAGTGAGAGCTGAACATGACAGTAGCTATTGAAAGACAAAGAACACACAGCAAAGATAGACATGAAAATCCTATGTTATGTTCTAGGTAGAAGTGGAGCGTGTTTCTCTCCCACATAAAGAAAGCTGAGTTCCGACTCGTTATGAAAAACTAAAGAAAACTAAAAGCAAGACGCTCCAAGCATAGCACATAACACATGAAGTGATTAAAATATAGTGGAACGAAAGACGAACTGATAATGTTGATGGAGAAGGGGATGCACGGGGGCATCCCCAAGCTTAGACGCTTGAGTCTCCTTGAATATTTCTTGGGGGTGCATGGGGGCATCCCCAAGCTTGAGCGTTTGACACTCCTGGATCTTTTTATCATCTTCCCTCGCACACTTGAAAACTCCCTTCATACATAACAAATCATAATCTGATTAGCGAGGTTAGTACCCATAATAAAATAATTGTTCCTTGCTGGAAATAAGGATATTCTTGAAGGTCTACTGTTTCTCAAGATTGCCAAAAGGTTTTTGCAAAGAAAAAGCAAGCTCTAGGTTTGCAAAATGAAGGAAAGGCAAAACAGGACAGAATCTGTGAAAAACAGAACAGCAGGTAGTAAATGATTTTTTCGGGGCACTTCTGCAACTCTAATCAAAAAACTCAGATCAGATGCACGAAAGACAATTATATAGAGCACGCTGTAGAAAAAATTCAGACCAAAAAGATGATCTGGTGATTTTATACGAATTTTTCTATCCAAGGACAGAATCTGTTTCCTGGACAGCACGTCACAACTTTTGAACTTTCTTGCAATCAGAGGTTACACTTGGCACAAAATTGAAAAGCAAAGATACAATGATGATGCTACTGTAGTAACAACATCAAGACACAACAAAAGCAAAATAAAATTTATTCATTGGGCTGGCTCCCAAAAGCGCTTTCTTTTATGCCTTTAAGCTAGGCATAATGCATAGAGATCAAGTTTTATCAAGAGTAAAAGAATAGCTAGCCCGTATAACGGACTCAAAAGGTAACTTAATCTTCTTTCGAGGGAAGTGTTCCATCCCTTTCTTGAGAGGAAACTGGAATTTTATATTCCCCTCTTTCATGTCAATGATAGCACCAACGGTGCGTAGAAAAGGACGTCCCAAAATAATTGGACACGAAGGTTCACATTCAATATCCATAATAGTAAAATCAACGGGAACATAGTTGTCATTGACAATGATAAGAACATCGTCGATCCTCCCCAAAGGTTTCTTTATGGAAGAATCAACGAGACAAACACCAAAAGAACAAGAATCAAAAGGTTTCAATTTAAGCATATCATATATTCTTTTGGGCATAACAGAGGTACTAGCACCAACATCACATAAAGCATAGCAAGAGAAGTTATTCAACTTAATTTTTATCATAGGATCCCAACCATCTTCTAGCTTTCTAGGTATGGAGGCTTCTACTCTAAGTTTCTCCTCCCTAGCTTTGATAAGAGCATTAGTGATATGCTCTGTGAAGGCAAGGTTAAGCGTGCTAGTGCGGGGGTCTCTAGACATCTTGTGAAGGAAATCAATAACTTCGGTAAGAGTGCAATTGTCAAAATCAGGGTCACTACTATCAAGTAAGGTGGTAGTGGTGTCCTTTAGGTTCACTTGTTTGGTAGTTTCTATAGTCATAGCATCACCATTAATAGGTCCATCGGGACCAGGAGTGCATTGGGTGCTAAGAGTTTGGATATCCTCAACAACTTGGATAGTAGCAACAGTGTGGTGGGTAGGAAGGCTCTTAATTCTATCTTCTTCCTCCCTTTCTCTAGCCCATCTCTCTTTAAGTTTAGCCATCATCCTAATGTTTTCATTAATTTGCACTTGAATAGCATTCATAGGAGTGACCTTCCTCTCCTCAAGAGGAGAAGTTCTAATTTTAAGAAATTCTACTTCATTGGCTAAATTGTCTACCTTCGAAGAGAGATCACCTAGTTTGTTTAGCTTTTCTTCTACACTATTATTAAAAGCTTTTTGGGTAGTGATGAAATCTTTAAGCATAATCTCTAGTTCAGTAGTGGAGTTCTTGGTGCTAGGATAAGCATTGTTGTTCCCATAAGAATTAGAGCGGAACGGTCTAGGATTGCTACCAAAATTAATCCTATAAGCATTGTTATTAAAATTGTTTCTAGAGATAAAGTTCACATCTACTTGTTCTTGAGCAATCAAAGAATTTAAAGGAACATCACGAGGATCAACAGAAGATTGCTTCGAAAGTAAAGACATGATCAGGTCAACTTTTTCATTTAGGGAGGAAATCTCCTCGACAGAGTTTACCTTCCTACCTGTTGGAGCGCGTTCGGTGTGCCATTGGGAATAGTTGGTCATCATCTCATCGAGAAGCTTTGTGGCAGCACCAAGTGTAGTTGACATAAAGGTTCCTCCCGCGACCGAATCTAACAAGTTCCGTGAGGTAAAGTTCAAGCCTGCATAAAAAGTTTGGATAACCATCCAAGTAGTCAAACCATGAGTAGGGCAGTTCTTGATAAGAGATTTCATACGTTCCCAAGCTTGGGCAACGTGTTCATTATCCAATTGTTTAAAATTCATTATGTTACTTCTTAGTTGGATAATTTTAGCAGGTGGATAGCATTTTCCAATAAAGGCATCTTTGCACTTGTCCCATGAATCTATGCTATTTCTAGGCAAAGACTGAAACCAAATTTTAGCTCCTCCTCTCAAGGAGAAAGGAAAAAGCTTAAGCTTCACAATATTACCATCTATTTCTTGGTACTTTTGCATATCACAAAGTTCAACAAAATTGTTTAAGTGTAAAGCAGCATCATCTCCAGCACCGGAGAATTGATCTTTCATGACTAAGTTCAGTAAAGCAGGTTTAATTTCATATGAAGGTGCTGAAGTGGCAGGTGTAGTGATAGGTGTGCAGATAAAGTCATCGTTGTTGTGACTAGTGAAGTCACACAACTTGGTGTTCTCGGTGGAACCCATAGCAGTAAGCAAGCAAGATAACTATTTTTGTGATTTTTGATAAAAGATACTAAAGCAAAAATGAAAGGTAAACTAACAAGACTAAAAAAGCAAAGGTAAAAGATAGCGTGCAACTCCCCTATCCTGAAGAGTGGAGTCCCCGGCAACGGCGCCAGAAAACTTTGCTTGATGGCTTCTCGCCCCTCATTGGTTACCCCAAGTGGAAGGTTTGAGATGCAGTGTAGCGGAAGTTTTCCCTTGGCAATACCAAGGATCGATTTCCCTGAGACTCCCAGTTTCAACAAGAAGGTGTCAACTGCTAACGGCGCCAGATATTAGCAATCAACGTGGACCTGCACACAGATACAAATAACTTTGCTCCCAATGAGTACAGAGAGGTTGTCAATCCCTCCGGCCTTATAGTTTACAAAGGATCAAACGCAAGTGATAGTAGTGATAGGTATTGCTGTAATAGTAAGTAAAAAGCGGAAAGTAAATAGTGGATGTGATCAATGATGGTAATATGGACCGGAGTCTCATGATGTTCACTAGTGATGTCTCTCTCCCAAAAGACGATAAAACTGCTATGTGAGGTAAACGAATTACAGCTGGGCAATTGACAGGACCATGTGCGCAAACCAATGCTGACTAAGTTGCAAGAAAGGTAGAGGTTCAAAGCATGGGCGGTACGTCGAGGTAAGTAGACCGAAATCCATCTGCATCTACTACTAATCATCCACCTTGAGATATCTATCCAGAACATCTCGCTGGTATTAAGTTGCGAGTCCCACCCATAGTGTAAACTCAAAGCAACAGACAACTGCATTAAAAGAACTTTGCGTAAAGTAAACAATCCTTGCACCCGCGGGCACAAGCACCGTTGTTTTCCCCCTTGTGGCAACAGCACATCCCCTAGACTCATGTTTCTGTCACTCAAGCTAGTCATCGAGGGGCATGAACCCACAATCAAGCATAACGTTCCCTCTTGGAGTCACTACCTACTACTTGGCCAAAGCCATAAATAACAACGGAGAACATGCAAGAATTACTTACGAACATAAATATAAAAGAGGTGAATCAAATATATTACTCAAACACAATCTGAACATAATCTCATAATCCATCGGATCCCAGCAAACTCATCATAGCAACAGCATAAGGATTACATATGTGCCTCGATCATGTAGGGCAGCTCACGAGGACTAATTAGTGAAGCACAAGAACGGGAGGAGAACATCACATAGCTACTGGTCATGGACCCATGGTCCAAGGGAGACTACTCACAACTCATCCGGGAGGCGTCCATGGTGGTGGAGAAGCTCCCGGTGGTGATCCTCCCCTCCGGCAGGGTGCCGGGAAGAGTTCTCCTGGTGCTCCCGATCTTGGAAGCGGCGGCGGCGGCGGAACAGAGATGAGATCGCGAAAAAGGGTTCCCGTCTCGAGGGTTTCGGGAGACGATATAAATATATGCCAAAGGGGGGCATCAGACGAGGCTCGGGGGGCCCAGGCGCCCCCCCCCCCCCCCCCCGGCGCGGCCAGGGGGGCCACGCCACCAGGGCGCCTGGAGCCCTGGTGGCCCCCCTCCGGCTGTGCTTCGGGTGCCTGGTAGCTTCTGGAACGCTGATTTTTTATATAATTTTTCCGGGATTTTTCTGGCAGTTCTCGTAATGGGAAAACCTGAAATACAAAAACAGCCGCAAACAGAAACTGGCACTGGGGTGCACTGAGTTAATAGGTTAGTCCAAATATGATCAAAAGTGTATGGAAGTGTATAAATATCATAGCAATATCACCCAAAAGAGGCATGGAGCAAGCAGAAATTATAGATACGTTTTGGACGTATCATTCACTTGTCCTTTGTTGAACGGGTTGGGCTTCTTCGCGGCGCTTCCATTGCCGTTCCCATTCTTAACTTCTGGGCATTCATTGGCATAATGTGCATTCTTCCCGCACTTGTAACAAGTGACGTGGCTGAAATCCCTCTTGGTGGGTGTTGACAGTGTAGGGCGGCTCTGGTTACCATTTGCTCCATTTCCATTTCCATTTCCATTCTTGGTGCTATTGTGATTGTGCGAGCTACCTCCTCCATGGGTATGCTGAAACTGTCCTACCGTTTTAGGGGTAAAACGGGGCTTCTGCTGTGCTCCAGAATTATACTTTCCTTGCCCATACTTCCTTTTGCGACTTTCAATCTGTTGATGCTTCCTTTCAATCATTAGGGCATGATCAACCAGCTCCTGGTAGTTATTGAAAGTTGCCACCATCAACTGTACACTCATCTCATCATTCAGTCCTTCCATGAATCTCTCCTGCTTCGCGACATCTGTGGCCACATCATCTGGGGCATAACGAGATAGGGTACTAAACTCATCCACGTACTGAGCCACAGTACGGTTGCCTTGGCGCAAATTGCGAAACTCCTGCTTCTTCATACTCATAGCTCCAGTTGAGACATGAGCGGTACAAAAAGCTTGCTGAAACTGATCCCAAGTGACATTGGCTATGGGAAAAGTGGTTGTGTAATTCTCCCACGATGTTGCGGCTGGTCCAGACAACTGGTGTGCGGAAAATCGCACCTTCTCAGCATCTGAGCAATTGGCGGTGGTCAAATCCCTTCCAATCTTGCGTAGCCAGTCATCAGCCACTATTGGTTCGATGCTGCTAGCAAACACGGGTGGTTGCAACCTTAAGAAACGTGTCAGGTTGTCCACGGGTGGTGGTGGTGGAGGGTTGTTGTTGTTGTTGTTCTGGTTGTTCTGAGTGTTCTAGACAAGAAGTTGCATCAGGGTGTTCTGTTGCTGGATCAACTGGGTGAGCTCAGGGGGAAACTCAAATTCACGTCTTGGAGGCATCTGATGGGTGTAGAGGGAAGAGATTAGAATAGAAAAGAGGTCTAAGGGAAAATCACTACCCATATGCACATGAGGCAAACACACAATCATATCACACCAATCAATTTCAAGCAAGCTCTTACAAATCTAACTAACGTTACAAAAGTGCTCTAAAACTAATATATGGGGTAAACTACTAGTCACAGGGTGGTCATCTAAAAATATTGATCGGCAGAGGATTCCATGATATCTGCTCCAGCTTCATCTTCATAGTCTTCGTCCTTGCTATCATCAGGTTCCGAATCCGTGTCGTCGATGATAATTTAGTCTTCCGGTGGAATCTCCTTGGGTTCTTCTTCCTCGTCTTCTTCTCCCATGAGTATCCCTAACTTCCGTGTCAAGTCATCATTCTTCTCCACAAGTATTAGCATCTCCTCCTCGTATCCGTCGCGTGTAGACTTGAGTTCTTCCTCTAACTCCAAATTCTTATTTAGGGCTTTCTTCAAATCTATCATCCCTGCACACATCTGGTGCTCCTGGCGACGAATGTGATGGTTCAACTCCTGGATGAAGGCTGCAATGGATCTATCCTTCCGGGTGCTGATCATATCCCAATTCTCATCTCGGCGTCCACAAATCTGGTAGATGGTGTCCTTTAGCTCCTGCTTGTAGACTTCTCCAATCCTTCCCATAGCGATGTGGGCTGCCATGATCCTGCCTAGGCTCCATGTAGGCGCATTAAAAGAAAATGCTATGAGTGCGGTGACGGGCTCGAACGTCCTTCCTGGTACTTGGGCTTGAATCAACCAACGCTCCTCCTCAGGTAGAGTGGCATTGTAGGTTCCGGTGAAACTTGGTAGTCCAATGTTTAGATATCTGGTGACTTCCTTCAGGTGTCGTCCAAATGGTGTATCATCATCCGGTTGCATGAACTTGTTCTTTGCATCCACCATCCTAAAAGAGTAGAAAAGATGAGGAGTCAGAAAGAGAAGAGTGAAAAGTGCTCTTGGGCTTTAGCTTAGTGGTCGTGTCCTACAGTCAGCGTGTGCTCTGATACCATCTTGTAGCGACCAGACCTCAAACAGTCTGATCTCTGTGCATCAGTGTCATCCCTGGATCAGTAATGCTGACACGCACAGTACTTGAAGGATTTATAACAGAGTAGCAAACACACACTTATTACATCGATAGTTCCAACGATGAACTTATTACAATAAATATGGCTGAAGGCCATCTAACACGATAACAGCGGAAGGCTTGGAAGATAAGTGAGTCCATCAACTCCAACGGCATCACTTAGTATAGAACCACGACCTAAAAGTCACCTTACTCGTCGTCTGAAAAGTCTGCAACATGAAACGTTGCAGCCCGAAAACGGGTCAGCACATGGAATATGCTGGCAAGGTAACACAAGAGAAATAATGAAAGTAAAACTATACTATATGCAATATGGCTGGTGGAAAGCTCTATGGTTACAGTTTTTGCGTAAAGCCAATTTTTCCCTACTTCAAAGGAATAGATTTTAATCAACTATCATGGTAGTTGAAACATCGTTGAGAAGATAGACATCCTCTCAACCCCAATTAAAAATCATCTTTAAACCCAACAATATTAATAAGAGTAACATGATGAGATTCACATGATAATCCAAGTACTAGATACTCAAGACGTTCGTAACCGGGGACACGGCTAATCATGATTAGTTTGTACACTCTGCAGAGGTTTGTGCACTTTTCCCCACAAGACTCGATCGCCTCTGTTTGGTTTCTCGCACTGCATGGTGTTTGAGAAACGGATGACCGAGACATAGTCTTTCCGAAGAGGTCCCCTTAACCAGATAGATAGGCCGGTACACCTACAAACCCTCTACATCTGCTAGTCCATCATGGAAAGGTTTCCCACAACTTACTCAACTATGCCAGAGCCCATATTGGCATGTGGCTGCACACGAAAGTTTCTAGTATGAAAAATCTCATGATCCCTTTGAGCCTGGGTGGCGGTCCAAAAGAAAAACAGGCAATCACTGGAATACCCAGATGCCTCAATCCACCCAGATGTGTGTTAATGTTGCCACCTTAAGTTGAACCATTAATTAACAAACTCACATATGTCATGGATACACTCACCCAATCCACGTCTACGAGCATAGCATGTCCTAACAGCAAACGTAGAAGTAACTCCCAAAGGTTTGAATGTAATGCAGGTAATAGGTACTACCTCAATCTACTTCCCAGTCCCACAAGTTAATTGATCCTACTCATGCAATGTGTGAGGGTTGGACTAATGCAATGAAAACTGGGTAATTGGAAAGTATGATCAAAGTGTTACTTGCCTTGCTGATGATCCGCAAAGCCTAGAGACTCAAAGTAGCAAGCGGCGCACTCCGGGTACTCTATCGCAAACAAACAAGCATACAATAAGTACTTAACTAATGCACGGGTAAAACTCAAATAAGAGATCTAACCAGAAAGTTCAACTTAAGAACTCCGGTTTGCAAAAAGAATCAACTCGAAAGAAGCAACGAAACTCAAACTGCGGAAGAAACAAGCTCCAGTTTGCTAATTGGCCTAAAGTCAATTTTTACAGTAGCCAAAACCTTGTTCAAGTTGATTAAACGTAAAGAGGGCATCGAGACGAAGATCTGAAATTTTCAATCACCTGATTCCGACTCTCGAGCGAAAAGAAAAACGAAAAACAAAATCAGGGCAGAAATCGCGATCGAAATAATCGCGGATAAATACCCCGAAAAAGAAAACGGACGAACAGGCTAACGAACGAACGTTCGCTGTCTGTGGCTAACTGACAAAAACCGTTCGTTAAAACGAACGTACGGACGAACGTCCGCTAAATAACTAAACCGACGAAAAACCGAACCGATCTAATCTAAAAAAAACAGATCTACGGTTTTACTAAACCGGTCGGTTCTGAAAAAACCGATATATACCTCGACGACGAACTCCGGCGAATGGCGATCCGGCGGCGGGGTGGTCTGGCGAGGCGACGGCGGGCGGCGGCGAGTTGCGGTTCGGCGGCGGCTGCGGGCGGCGACGGCACCAGCAGCGGCGCTAGGCGGCGGCGGCGGCGTTAGGTGGCGACGGCGGGGCGGCTAGGGCAGGGGGTGGCGCGGGCTGGCGGGCGACTTGGGGCTGGCGGGCCGGCTCGGGCGACTTATAAAGCCCAGAGACCCGATCCTATACGAGTCTAAGTCTGTTTCCCTTTTTTTTTAAATAGAGTCCTGGCGCAGAAAAACTAACGAAAGAAATACTAAACGGACTCCAAAAATCTCGAAATAAATTTTCACCGTCCTCTAATAATATTTAGGACAAAGTGAACATTTTTCCCGGGCCTAAATGCAATTTTGAAAAACGTGTATTTTTCCTATGCAAATAAAATCGCAAATAAATCCAGAAAAATACCAAAAGTGATTTTAACATTTTTCCTCCAATATTTCTGTTATTTTGGAGAAGTAATATTATCTCCGCTCATATTTTGTATTTAGAAATATTTTTAGGAGAGAAAAATAATTAAAATCACATTGTCCTCGTACCGGTATTCGAGCGAACTCAAATACGAAAACGGTAAAATTCCCAACTCTCTTCGTAGGTCCTTGAGTTGCTTAGAATTTCGAGGAACGCCACAAACAAAAATGCAGAAAGCATGCAATGCAATATGATCTATGTATAACATTCCAAATTGAAAATTTGGGATGTTACAATAAGAGAGAAGGGAATGGGCAATATCGGAATGATCAAAGGGGGTTGGCTTACCTGGTTGCTCTGGCAAGAAGGAGGGGTCGTCAACACCGTAGTCGATCACCGGGGCATCATCGGTCTCGGGGTCTACCGGAGAGAAGAGGGGGAAGAAACAATAAATACAAAGCATACAGATTCAACAGAGAAGCATGACAAGTCAACACGCAGTGCTAGGGTGCTCTAACGCGGTGCTACACAATACCGCCAAAGGGGGATAACATCCGGGAAAGTATTCCCGAAGTCTGGCTTTTTCGGACAGATGAATCGGAGGGGGAAAGTGGCAGGTTCACTATGATAGGGACGTGTGGCGAACGAACGGACCGCGTATACAGATTCGTCTCGTCGTTCTCAGCGATTTTCATATATGAAACTTTTTCATCCGACTTACGGATTATTTTATATGAATTTCTAAATTATAAAGCATTTTTTGGGATTTATTTAATTAATTTAAATCTAACATTATTCAGAACAGTGAAAGGTGCGGTCAGCATGACATCACCATGACGTCAGCAGGTCAACAGGTTGACTAAGTCAAACCTAGCATGTGGGGCCCGCTGTCATTGGCTACTGATACATACCCTCAGCCCCGAGGGTGAACTACTCCCCCTCATCATGGCAAGCACCGGGATGATGAAGATGGCCACCAGAGAGGGATTCCCCCCTCCGGCGGGGTGCAAAAACGGGTCTAGATTGGTTTTGGGTGGCTCCAGAGGCTTGCGGCGGCGGAACTCCCGATCTAGGTTATTTTCTGGAGGTTTCTGCATATATAGGGGGTGTTGGAGTCGGCAACAAGTAAGGGAGGTCTCCGGGCTGTCCAGGAGGTAGCGGCGCGCCCAGGGGGTGCCCCCTACCCTCGTGAGCAGCCTAGTAACCTTCTGGTCCTCCTCCGGTACTTTCTGGGCTTCTTCTGGTCCAAAAACAACCTCCGTTGAGTTTCAGGTCAATTGGGCTCCGTTTGGTATTCCTTTTCTGCGATACTCAAAAACAAGGGGAAAACAGCAACTGGCACCAATTCCAAAAGAGCTCTAATGGCAATTTTTCTCCGTTTTGGAACATTTGGAAAAAATAGAAAAATAAGAAGCAGTCCGGGAAGGACACAAGGCATCCACGAGGGTGGAGGGCGCGCCCTACCCCCTGGGCGCGCCCCCCTACCTCATGGGCACCTCGTGTGCCTCCCGGACTCCGTTTTCTTGGACGTTACTTCTTTTGGTCGGTAAAAATTCATTATATAATCTCTCAAAGGTTTTGACCACCGCACCACGCAAAAATCTTCTGCTTTTGTTTCGAGCTGTGTTTCTAACTAATCTAGATCACCATGACATCTTCAAGCACCCCCAAGGACAAGTTCTTCGAGAAGGTCATCAACCCCTACCTCGCGGAGGTGCTGCAACACCCTCAAACCATCGAGGTACGTGAGAGGGTGCTGCACATCCGCGATGTTGAGGGACCAAGGAGGACCGGAAGCGTGGAGACAAGACTCGAAGCCATGGAGCGGCAAGTTTTTAAGTGCCAAGGTATGGTGGAATGAGGACTCAACGCCAACCACATGATGATCATGGAGTTCACCAACAACCACAATGTGGACGCCAAGACCATTAGGGAGGCCATCTTCAAGCTCCACGAGAAAATCGAGCACCTCCAAGCCCAGATCTATGACTTGCAAAACCAAAACTGTGAGTATGAATATAGATTCAAGAAGATGAGTTTGGCTGTAGATTTAAGGATTCCGGAGACTCGATCATCCTTCTACGATGGAGAACCCATGCCTTGGAAGATGGATGGCAAGCCTACATCATCGACAACTCTATCATCACCACCTCCGAAGAAAGAGACATAATCACATGGGAATGGGCACTCCCCTTGGCAACTGCCAAGCTTGGGGGAGGTGCCCCGGTATCGTATCACCATCACACTCCTATCATTACCGTTTTTCTTAGTTCGATCCTTTTGGTAATATCTTTATCTAGTATAATAAAGTTTAGTATGATCTAGTTGTGAGCTTTGCTTTCTGATTTTATCTTTGTAATCGAGCCCGTGAGCTATATATAATAAAGATTAGTTTCGAGTGAAGGGCTTGGTTATCTCACTATGATCATGAAAGAATAAAAGAATCAAAGAGATCATATTGATATTATGGAAAGTAATGACTTCACATATAAAGAGTATGATGAATAAAAATTGTTAAGAATTGACAAACATAGTTTTGGTCATCGTTGCAATTAATAGGAAGTAATAAGGAAAGAGAGGTTTTCACATATAAATATACTATCTTGGACATCTTTTTTTATGATTGTGAGCAGTCACTAAAATATGACATGCTAAAGAGTTGATGTTGGACAAGGAAGACAACGTAATGGGTTATGTCTCCTTATATCTGAAATAAAGTATATTGTCATGGATTATCCAACATGTTGAGCTTGCCTTTCCCCCTCATGCTAGCTAAAACTCCTTGCACCAAGTAGAGATACTACTTGTGATTCCATACATCCTTAAACCTAGTTTTTCCATGAGATTCCACCATACCTACCTATGGATTGAGTAAGATCCTTCAAGTAAGTTGTCGTTGTTGCAACTCTCTAAAAATATGTATGATCTATTAGTGTGGAGAAAATAAACTTTATACGATCTTGTGATATGGAAGCAATAAAAGCGACGGACTGCATAATAAAGGTCTATATCACAAGTGGCAATATAAAGTGACGTTCCTTTGGGCTAAGATTTTGTACATCCAACCATAAATGCACATGACAACCTCTGCTTCCCTCTGCGAAGGGCCTATCTATTATTCTTGCTTTATAAGAGTCATCGTGATCTTCACCTTTCCTTTTTATATGTTATCCTTTGGCAAGCACATTGTGTTGGAAAGATCCTGACATATATACCCAATTGGATGTAAGCTATCATGATCTATTATTGTTGACATTACCCTTGAGGTAAAAGGTTGGGGGAGGCAACACTATAAGCCCCTATCTTTCTCTGTGTCCGTTTAAAACTCCATACCCATAAGTATTGCGTGAGTGTTAGCAATTATGAAAGACTAAATGATAGTTGAGTATGTGGACTTGCTGAAAAGCTCTTATATTGACTCTTTCCGATGTTATGATAAATTGCAATTGCTTCAATGACCGAGATCATAGTTTGTTAGTTTTCAGTGAAGTTTCTGATTCATACTTGACATTGTGATTGGATTGTTACTTTAGCATAAGAAATCATATGACGATATATATATATATATATATATATATGTGTGTGT
>LR738710.1:11595764-11622467 GCA_902687465.1 Secale cereale | reverse complement strand
TGTGTGTTGCTGTTACAAGAATGATCATGATGCCCTCATGTCCGTATTTTATTTTATCGACACCTCTATCTCTAAACATGTGGACATATTTTTCGATATCGGCTTCCGCTTGAGGACATGCTGGGTCTAAGCTTGGGGGATTAGATACGTCCATTTTGCATCATGCTTTTATATTGATGTTTATTGCATTATGGGCTGTTATTACACATTATATCACAATACTTATGCATTTTCTCTCTTATTTTACAAGGTTTACATGAAGAGGGAGAATGACGGCAGCTGGAATTCTGGGCTGGAAAAGGAGCAAACATTGGAGACCTATTCTGCACAACTCAAAAAGCCTTGAAACTCCACGAAAGTCCGTTTTGGAAAATATAAAAAATATCTGGCGAAAGAAGTATAGGAGGGGGACCACCCACCCTCCACGAGGGTGGGGCGCGCCCTACCCCCCTAAGCACGCGCCCCTGCCTCGTGGGCCATCTGGTAGCCCCCTTAAGCCCATCTTCAGCTATATGAGGTGTTTTGACCTGGAAAAAATCATAAGGAGGTTTTCGGAATGAAGCGCCGCCGTCTCGAGGCGGAACCTTGGCGGAACCAATCTACGGCACCGACGGAGTTGTTCTGCCGGGGATACTTCCCTCCGGGAGGGGGAAATCGTCATCGTCGTCATCACCCACAACTCTCCCATATTGGGGAGGGTTATCTTCATCAACATCTTCACCAGCACCATCTCCTCTCAAACCCTAGTTCATCTTTTGTATCCAATCTTTATATCAAAACCTCAGATTGGTACCTGTGGGTTACTAGTAGTGTTGATTACTCCTTGTAGTTGATGCTAGTTGGTTTACTTGGTAGAAGATCATATGTTCAGAACCATTATGCATATTAATACCCCTCTGATCATGAATAAGAATATGTCTTGTGATTAGTTACGTTTGTTCCGGAGGACATGGGAGAAGTCTTGCTATAAGTAGTCATGTGAATTTGGTATTCGTTCGATATTCTGATGAGATGTATGTTGTCTTTCCTCTAGTGGTGTCATGTGAACGTTGACTACATGACACTTCACCATTGTTTGGTCCTAGAGGAAGGCATTGGGAAGTAATAAGTAGATGATGGGTTGGTAGAGTGACAGAAGCTTAAACCCTAGTTTATGCGTTGTTTCGTAAGGGGCTGATTTGGATCCATATGTTTCATGCTATGGTTAGGTTTACCTTAATACTTCTTTTGTAGTTGCGAATGCTTGCTATAGAGGTTAATTGTAAGTGGGATTCTTGTCCAAGTAAGGGTAGTACCCAAGCACCAGTCCACCCACATACCAAATTATCAAAGTAACGAACGTGAATCATTTGAGCATGAGGAAAACTAGCTTGACGATAATTCCCATGTGTCCTCGGGAGCGCTTCCTTCATATAAGAGTTTGTCCAGGCTTGTCCTTTGCTACAAAAAGGATTGGGCCATTTTGCTGCACCTTATTTACTTTTACCATTTGTTACTTGTTACCAATTACCTTATCACAAAACTATCTGTTACCAATAATTTCAGTGCTTGTAGAGAATACCTTACTAAAAACTACCTATCATTTCCTTCTGCTCCTCGTTGGGTTTGACACTCTTACTTATGGAAAGGACTACGATAGATCCCCTACACTTGTGGGCCATCAGTACCCCATGTTTCCGGTCGGGCGACAGCTCGAGACGGGCCTAGGGATGCCAGGCCCCCGGTGGCCGCTGCGGCTCAGGTAGCTGGGCAGGGCCGCGAAGGCATGCACGGCCGTGACGGCGCTGGTGGCGGACAGGGACGGGATGGCGGATGCGACAGAGATAGCTACGGCGGCGGTGGTCAGGACTATGGAAGCGACGGCCATTGTTTCAATCGCTATGGACAGTGGGGGTGATGGATATGATGTGTACGGGGACGAACAACACCGGGGCTCATCCTAGGGAGGCGGACATGGCAATGGTGGTTTCAATGGCGGAGGTTTGGGCCGAGGTTTCCAAGAACCGCCCGGCAACTTCGTCGAGGGTGTGGCCGGCCCCAATAACAGATACAACCGGGGGAACCACTATGGATTCCGCGGCGGGAGAGGAGGGGCAAGACGCCCACCCCCACCGCGTCCTCCACCATCGCCCATTGATGCGGCCCTGGTGACCCAAGCCAAACCAGAAGCTACTAAGCAGCCGGCCTCGCTTCCTCTCCCTGAAGTGGCAGTGGAGACAGTGAGGGCTCTGGCTGCGGTTAATATCCCAATGGTGAACAATGGGGAAGGTAATATCGGGGACAGAGGTACGGACAAGCGGTATGGTGAAAAACTGTCGAAATGGGCAATTAAGAAGAAGAAGTTGCCATGCTATAGATGTGGTGAACCGAGTCATTTTGTGGCAGAGTGCACCGCAGAGTTATGTGACTATTGTAGTAGATCGCAGCATGTGTCCGGTGACTGCCCGCTTCTTTCTGGACCTTAGCCGACGGTGAACATCTACGGGGTTTGTTGTCAGGAGCTTATGTTTTTTGAGTCACCCGATGTAGCACCTGTGACGCATGTGCAGGAGAGCTCGTTTCCTGTTGTTGTCCAGGTCACCAATGGGGTTCTGACAGAGGAACAGATTGTGAGACTGTTGCAGGATCTGGTACCAGGTAACCACCAGTGGGATCTTGTGAAGCTGGAAGCCCAGACTTACAAGGTTGATTTTCCCACTAAGGAGGATCAGGTACGTACTCTTAAGTACGGCATGTGCAGAGTGCAGAGTACAAGCATCGTACTAGCTTTTGATGAGTGGAAGGAAAAAGAGCCCGAGGGTACACCTTTGGAGAAGGTCTGGGTGCGCTTCTATGGTGCACCACTCAAGTATACTAATCAATTCTTGGTAGCTTGGAGTTTGGGATGTATCATTGGTAAGACGAAACAAGTTGACATGCCTTTTACTCGGGCGCACGGTGCAGCGAGGCTTCTAGTTAGTGTAACCAGTGTCGAGTTTCTACCGGAGGTGTGTTGGGGAACGGTGCATGGGAAACAAAAAATTTCCTACGCTCACCAAGATCAATCTAGGAGATGCATCTACGAGGGAAGAGTCGGATCCACATACCCTTGTAGATCGCTAAGCGGAAGCGTTCAAGAACGCGGTTGATGGAGTCGTACTCGCCGCGATTCAAATCGCCGAAGATCCCAGCACCGAACGGACGGTGCCTCCGCGTTCAACACACGTGCAGCTCGGGGACGTCTCCTCCTTCTTGATCCAGCAAGGGGGAAGGAGAAGTTGACGGAGAAACCCAGCAGCACGACGGCGTGGTGGAGATGGTGGTGGAGGAATTCCAGCAGGGCTTCGCCAAGCACTGCAAACTAGACGAAGATATTCGTGGGAGAGAGAGGGCAGCGCCGAGGCACGAACTTGTGTTGCTGCCCTCCCTCTGCCTCTCTTTATATAGGGGGGAGAGAGGGGAGGGGGCGCCCCTAGGGTTCCCCCTAGGGGGCGGCGGCCAAGGCCAGATGGGGCGGCCAAGGGGGGGTGGCGGCCAGGGCTAGGGTTTCCCCCCCCCCCCAGGCGCCTTGCCCCCCAAGTCCTAGGGGGTGCGGCTGCCCTAGGGGGGCCCAGCCCCCTTAGGCGCAGGTGGAGGGGCCTAGGGGGGGCGCACAGCCCCTGTGTGGGCTGTTGTGTCTCCCCACTTATGGCCCATAGGGCCCGTAACTTTTACCGTGGCCCCCGAAACACCTTTCGGTTCTCCGATTCCTTCCCGATGTTCCCCGGAACAATTCCGGACTCCGTTCACTCTCATCCCATATATCAATCTTCGTCCCCGGACCATTCCGGAGACCCTCATCATGTCCGGGATCTCATCCGGGACTCCGAACAAACTTCGGTTACCATGCACTGTTCTCACTAACAACCCTAGCGTCACCGAACCTTAAGTGTGTAGACCCTGCGGGTTCGGAAACTATGCAGACATGACCGAGACACTCCCAGGTCAATAACCAATAGCGGGATCTGGATACCCATATTGGTTCCCACACGTTCCTCGATGATCTCATCGGATAAACCACGATGTCAAGGATTCAGGCAATCCCGTATACAGTTCCCTTTGTCTCGTCGGTATGTTACTTGCCCGAGATTCGATCGTCGGTATCTCTATACCTAGTTCAATCTCATTACCGGCAAGTCTCTTTACTCGTTCCGTAATACATAATCCCGTGACTAACTACTTAGTCACTTTGAGCTCATTGAGATGACGTATTACCGAGTGGGCCCGGAGATACCTCTCCGTCACACGGAGTGACAAATCCCAGTCTCGATCCATGTCAACTCAACAGACACCTTCGGAGATACCTGTAGAGTACCTTTATAGTCACCCAGTTACGTTGCGATGTTTGGCACACACAAGGCACTCCTACGGTGTCAGTGAGTTACATGATCTCATGGTCATAGGAACTTATACTTGACATGCAGAAAACTATAGCGATAACTGATACGATCAAAAGCTATGTTTAACGTTTGGGTCTCGTCCATCACATCATTCTCCTAATGATGTGATCCCGTTATCAAATGACAACTCATGTCTATGACCTGGAAACCGCGGTCATCTTTGATCAACGAGCTAGTCCTAAAGAGGCTTACTAGGGACACAAAGTTTGTCTATTTATCCAGACATGTATTTAAGTTTCCAATCAATACAATTATAGCATGGATAATAAACGATTATCATGAACAAGGAAATATAATAATAACTCTTTTATTATTGCCTCTAGGGCATATTTCCAACAGTCTCCCACTTGCACTAGAGTCAATAATCTAGCATTACAAGGTAATGAATATAACACCCATAGAGTCTTGGTGTTGATCATGCTTAGCCCGTGGAAGAGGCTTAGTCAACGGATCTGCAACATTCAAATCCGTGTGTACTTTGCAAATGCTTATGTCCTCCTCCTTGACTGAATCGCGGATGGAATTGAAGCGTCGCTTTATGTGTCTGGTCCTCTTGTGAAACCTTGGTTCCTTGGCTAGAGCAATGGCACCAGTGTTGTCACAAAACAGAGTCATTGGGTTCAATGCACTAGGCACAACTCCAAGATCTGTTATGAACTCCTTCATCCAGACACCTTCCTTTGCCGCCTCTGAGGCAGCTATGTACTCCGCTTCGCATGTAGAATCGGCTACCACGCTTTGCTTGGAACTGCACCAGCTTACCGCTCCCCCGTTGAGAATATATACGTATCCGGTTTGAGACTTAGAGTCATCCGGATCAGTGTCAAAGCTTGCATCGACGTAACCCTTTACGACGAGCTCTTGATCACCTCCATAAACGAGAAACATTTCCTTAGTCCTTTTCAGGTACTTCAGGATATTCTTGACCGTTGTCCAGTGATCCAAACCAGGATTACTTTGAAACCTTCCGGCCATACTTATGGCAA
Organism: Secale cereale; assembly: GCA_902687465.1. NCBI lineage: Eukaryota > Viridiplantae > Streptophyta > Magnoliopsida > Poales > Poaceae > Secale > Secale cereale. Next base: position 11,617,063 of record LR738710.1, on the reverse strand, counting down.
GGCTGACATCTGGTCTTGTGCACAGCATTGCATACATGATAGAGCCTATGGCTGAAGCATAGGGGATGACACTCATCTTTTCTCTATCTTCCGCAGTCACTGGGCATTGAGTCTTACTCAACTTTGTACCTTGCAATACCGGCAAGAACCCCTTCTTGGATTGATCCATTTTGAACTTCTTCAAAACTTTATAGAGGTATGTACTTTGTGAAAGTCCTATCAAGCGTCTCGATCTATCTCTATAGATCTTGATGCCCAATATGAAAGCAGCTTCACCGAGGTCCTTCATCGAAAAACTCTTGTTCAAATACCCTTCACGCTATCCAAAAGTTCTATATTGTTTCCAATCAGCAATATGTCATCCACATATAATATTAGAAACGCTATAGAGCTCCCACTCACTTTCTTGTAAATACAAGCTTCTCCGTAAACTTGTACAAACCCAAACGCTTTGATCACCTCATCAAAGCGAAGATTCCAACTCCGAGATGCTTGCACCAGCCCATAAATGGAACGCTGGAGTTTGCAAACTTTGTCAGCATTCTCTGGATCGACAAAACCTTCCGGTTGTATCATATACAACTCTTCCTTAAGAAAACCGTTAAGGAACGCTGTTTTGACATCCATCTGCCAAATTTCATAATCGAAATATGCAGCTATTGCTAACATGATTCGGACGGATTTAAGCATCGCTACGGGTGAGAAAGTCTCATCGTAGTCAACTCCTTGAACTTGTGAAAAACCCTTTGCCACAAGTCGAGCTTTATACACGGTGACATTTCCGTCAGCGTCCGTCTTCCTCTTAAAAATCCATTTATTCTGAATGGCCTTCCGCCCTTCAGGTAATACTTCCAAAGTCCATACTTTGTTTTCATACATGGATCCCATCTCGGATTTCATGGCCTCTAACCATTTGTCGGAATCCGGGCCCACCATCGCTTCTCCATAGCTCGTAGGTTCACTGTTGTCCAACAACATGACCTCCAAGACAGGGTTACCATACCACTCAGGTGCAGTGCGTACCCTTGTCGACCTACGAGGTTCGGTAGTAACTTGATCAGAAGCTTCTTGATCATCATCATTGGCTTCCTCTTCAACCGTTGCAGGCTCCACAAAAACATCTTTCTATGCTGCGCTACTCTCTGGTTGAAGCAGAGGTTCAATAACCTCATCAAGTTCTACCTTCCTCCCACTCAATTCTTTCGAGAGAAACTCTTTCTCGAGAAAGGACCCGTTCTTAGCGACAAACACTTTGCCCTCGGATCTGAGATAGAAGGTGTACCCAACCGTCTCTTTTGGGTATCCTATGAAGACACATTTGTCCGCTTTGGGTTCGAGCTTTTCTGGCTGAAGCCTTTTGACATAAGCATCGCAACCCCAAACTTTGAGAAAAGACAACTTAGGTTTCTTACCAAACCACAGTTCATACGGTGTTGTCTCAACGGACTTAGATGGAGCCCTATTTAAAGTGAATGCAGCCGTCTCTAATGCATATCCCCAAAATGATAGTGGCAAATCGGCAAGAGACATCATAGAACGCACCATATCTAATAGGGTTCGATTACGACGTTCGGACACACCATTACGCTGTGGTGTTCCAGGTGGCGTCAACTGTGAAACAATTCCACATTGTCTTAAGTGATTGCCAAACTCATAACTCAGATACTCTCCCCCTCGATCAGATCGTAGGAACTTGATCTTCTTGTTACGATGATTCTCAACTTCACTCTGAAATTGCTTGAACTTTTCAAACGTTTCAGACTTATGCTTCATCAAGTAAATATACCCATATCTACTTAAGTCGTCAGTGAAGGTGAGAAAATAACGATATCCATCGCGCGCCGTGACACTCATCGGGCCACACACATCAGTATGTATGATTTCCAATAAGTCACTTGCCCGTTCCATTGTTCCTGAAAACGGGGTCTTAGTCATCTTGCCCATGAGGCACGGCTCGCATGTGTCAAGTGATTCAAAATCAAGAGACTCCAAAAGTCCATCAGCATGGAGCTTCCTCATGCGTTTCACGCCGATATGACCCAGACGGCAGTGCCACAAGAAAGTGGTACTATTGTTATCAACTCTACATCTTTTGGCATCAATGTTATGAACATGTGTATCATCACTATCGAGATTCAATAAGAATAAACCCCCTACTTCGGGTGCATGACCATAAAAGATATTACCCATATAAATAGAACAACCTTTATTCTCTGATTTAAATGAGTAACCGTCTCGCATTAAACAAGATCCAGATATAATGTTCATGCTCAACGCAGGCACTAAATAACAATTATTCAGGTTCATAACTAATCCCGATGGTAATCGAAGAGCGAGCGTGCCGACGGCGATCACATCAACCTTGGAACCATTCCCCACACGCATCGTCACTTCGTCCTTCGCCAGCCTCCGTTTATTCCGTAGTTCCTGTTTAGAGTTGCAAATGTGAGCAACCGACCCGGTATCAAATACCCAGGCACTACAACGAGAGTTGGTAAGGTACACATCAATAACATGTATATCACATATACCTTGCTTGTCGTTGTTGTTGGCCCCCTTCTTGTCTGCCAGATACTTGGGGCAGTTCCGCTTCCAGTGGCCGTTCCCCTTGCAATAGAAACACTCAGTCTCTGGCTTGGGCCCAGCCTTGGGTTTCTTCACTGGATGAGCAACTGCCTTGCCACCCTTCTTAGAGTTACCCTTCTTGCCCTTGCCATTCTTCTTGAAACTGGTAGTTTTATTGACCATCAACACTTGATGCTCCTTCTGGATGTCTGACTCAGCGACTTTCAGCATCGCAAACAGCTCGGCGATGGTTTTGTTCATCCCTTGCATGTTATACTGCTGCACGAAGCTCTTGTAGCTAGGTGGGAGTGACTGGAGAATTCTGTCAATGATAGCCTCCTCCGGGAACACAAGTCCCAGATAAGCTATGCGGGTATAGTACCCAGACATCTTCAGTAAGTGCTCACTGACAGACGAATTCTCCTCCATCTTGCAAGCAAAGAATTTATCGGAGGTCTCATACCTCTCGATCTTGGCATTCTTCTCAAAGATGAACTTCAACTCCTGGAACATCTCATATGCTCCATGACGTTCAAAACGCCTTTGAAGTCCTCCTTCCAAGCTATACAACATGGCACACTGCACTACTGAGTAGTCATCCGCACGCGACTGCCAGGCGTTCATAACGTCCACAGAGGCCGGAGCGGGGGGTTCACCTAGCGGTGCATTTAGGACATAAACCTTTTGGGCAGCTGTGAGGATGATCCTCAGATTGCGGAGCCAGTCCACAAAGTTGCTCCCATCATCTTTCAGCTTAGTTTTCTCTAGGAACGCATTAAAATTCAGGGGAGCTACTGCGGGAGCCATCTACAACAAAAGATTTGCAAAGACATCTTAGACTATTGTTCATGATAAGTGAGTTTTAACTAATCAAATTACTTATAACTCCCACTCAAATTGACATCCCTCTGGTCATCCGAGCGTGACATGATCCAAATCCACCAACCCAAGTCCGATCATCACGTGAGATGAGGTGGTGTCAATGGTGAACATCTTCATGTTGATCATATCTACTATATGACTCATGCTCGACCTTTCGGTCTTCCGTGTTCCGAGGCCATGTCTGTACATGCTAGGCTCGTCAAGTCTAACCCGAGTGTTCTGCATGTGATAAACTGGCTTGCACCCGTTGTATGCGAACGTAGAGTCTATCACACCCGATCATCACGTGGTGCTTCGAAACGACGAACCTTCGCAACGGCGCACACTTGGGAGGAACACAATTTTATCTTGAAATTTTAGTGAGGGATCATCTTATAATGCTACCGTCGTCCTAAGCAAAATAAGATGCATAAAAGGATTAACATCACATGCAAATCATAAGTGACATGATATGGCCATCAACTCATGCTTTTGATCTCCATCTCCAAAGCACCGGCATGATCTCCATCGTCACCGGCGTAACACCATGATCCCCATCATCATGATCTCCATCATCGTGTCGCCATCGGGGTTGTCGCGCGCCCACCATGCTCTTACTACTATTGCTACCGTTTAGCGATAAAGTAAAGCATTACATAGCGCTTAATGATTGACACGCAGGTCATACAAAAATTAAAGACAACCCTATGGCTCCTGCCGGTTGCCGTATACATCGACATGCAAGTCGATATTAACTATTACAACATGATCATCTCATACATCAAATATATCTCATCATGTCATTGGCCATATCATATCACATTCATACCCTGCAAAAACAAGTTAGACGTCCTCTAATTTGTTGTTGCATGTTTTACGTGGCTGCTATGGGTATCTAGCAAGAACGCTTCTTACCTACGCAAAGCCACAACGGTGATATTTAAGTTGCTATTTAACCTTCTACAAGGACCGCCTTTGTCGAATCCGATTCAACTAAGATAGGAGAGACAGACACCCGCCAGCCATCTTATGCAACAAAAGTCGCATGTCTGTCGATGGAACCGGTCTCATGTACGTGGACATGTAAAGTTGGTCCGGGCCGCTTCATCCCATAATACCGCTGAATCAAGAAAGACCAAGGAGGGAAGCAATCTAAACATCAACGCCCACAAACCCCTTTGTGTTCTACTCGTGAAAACATCTACGCAAGATCCTAGCTCATGATGCCACTGTTGGGGAACGTTGCATGGGAAACAAAAATTTTCCTACGCTCACCAAGATCAATCTAGGAGATGCATCTACGAGGGAAGAGTCGGATCCACATACCCTTGTAGATCGCTAAGCGGAAGCGTTCAAGAACGCGGTTGATGGAGTCGTACTCGCCGCGATTCAAATCGCCGAAGATCCCAGCACCGAACGGACGGTGCCTCCGCGTTCAACACATGTGCAGCTCGGGGACGTCTCCTCCTTCTTGATCCAGCAAGGGGGAAGGAGAAGTTGACGGAGAAACCCAGCAGCACGACGGCGTGGTGGAGATGGTGGTGGAGGAATTCCAGCAGGGCTTCGCCAAGCACTGCAAACTAGACGAAGATATTCGTGGGAGAGAGAGGGCAGCGCCGAGGCACGAACTTGTGTTGCTGCCCTCCCTCTGCCTCTCTTTATATAGGGGGGAGAGAGGGGAGGGGGCGCCCCTAGGGTTCCCCTTAGGGGGCGGCGGCCAAGGCCAGATGGGGCGGCCAAGGGGGGGTGGCGGCCAGGGCTAGGGTTTCCCCCCCCAGGCGCCTTGCCCCCCAAGTCCTAGGGGGTGCGGCTGCCCTAGGGGGGCCCAGCCCCCTTAGGCGCAGGTGGAGGGGCCTAGGGGGGGCGCACAGCCCCTGTGTGGGCTGTTGTGTCTCCCCACTTATGGCCCATAGGGCCCGTAACCTTTACCGTGGCCCCCGAAACACCTTTCGGTTCTCCGATTCCTTCCCGATGTTCCCCGGAACAATTCCGGACTCCGTTCACTCTCATCCCATATATCAATCTTCGTCCCCGGACCATTCCGGAGACCCTCATCACGTCCGGGATCTCATCCGGGACTCCGAACAAACTTCGGTTACCATGCACTGTTCTCACTAACAACCCTAGCGTCACCGAACCTTAAGTGTGTAGACCCTGCGGGTTCGGAAACTATGCAGACATGACCGAGACACTCCCAGGTCAATAACCAATAGCGGGATCTGGATACCCATATTGGTTCCCACACGTTCCTCGATGATCTCATCGGATAAACCACGATGTCAAGGATTCAGGCAATCCCGTATACAGTTCCCTTTGTCTCGTCGGTATGTTACTTGCCCGAGATTCGATCGTCGGTATCTCTATACCTAGTTCAATCTCGTTACCGGCAAGTCTCTTTACTCGTTCCGTAATACATAATCCCGTGACTAACTACTTAGTCACTTTGAGCTCATTGAGATGACGGATTACCGAGTGGGCCCGGAGATACCTCTCCGTCACACGGAGTGACAAATCCCAGTCTCGATCCATGTCAACTCAACAGACACCTTCGGAGATACCTGTAGAGTACCTTTATAGTCACCCAGTTACGTTGCGATGTTTGGCACACACAAGGCACTCCTACGGTGTCAGTGAGTTACATGATCTCATGGTCATAGGAACTTATACTTGACATGCAGAAAACTATAGCGATAACTGATACGATCAAAAGCTATGTTTAACGTTTGGGTCTCGTCCATCACATCATTCTCCTAATGATGTGATCCCGTTATCAAATGACAACTCATGTCTATGACCTGGAAACCGCGGTCATCTTTGATCAACGAGCTAGTCCTAAAGAGGCTTACTAGGGACACAAAGTTTGTCTATTTATCCACACATGTATTTAAGTTTCCAATCAATACAATTATAGCATGGATAATAAACGATTATCATGAACAAGGAAATATAATAATAACTCTTTTATTATTGCCTCTAGGGCATATTTCCAACAAGGTGGTCAAGTGGACACATGCCGGAGTCACATATGTGCTCAAGCTTGATATTGAGGATACACCGATACCTCAGGAGGGAGATGAGATTACGGACATGGATACGACTGAGGGTGGTGGTGCACCCGGAAATCAGGAGAAGGGGTCTGAGAGAACACCACGGGAGCTGACTACGGGACCGGGGTCGCACAATACGGCTGCTACATCTGCCAAGGAGGCGCCTCCTCCCACGACTCAGATGGACACACTATGGTTTGGTTCTTTTGGAGCGCGATCTGCACCTAGTCGGTTATGGAGCAACCGAGTAGAGACGGATGATCCAGAGGAACTAGAGTTACCGCCAGTGATGCCCCCTACTGTTGTTTCACTTCCGTCTCCGAGGATTGCCTCCGAGGCTCATGTTTCTTCGGATAGTGCTACGCCGTTGGTGCGTGGGGGGTGATGGACAGGAGGCCCGCAGTGTCACCCCACCCGTTCTGGTCCCTCGTCCTTTGGTGGAGGGGCGTGGGCTGGAGGCCCGCGCCGATTTCTCACTGAAGGGCAGTCCCAGGCGACATGGCCAGGAACGCACGCAGGAGGCCTGCAAGTCTTCTTCTCCAACGTCATCTACACATCACGCTGACGGCTTAGGAGGGAATGAGACTGCTGAGCAGGTGGCTCCACGGTCTCTATCTCTCCTTCCCCCGGTTGGGGATACCCACTTGACCGCATCTCATACTTCATCGTTGGCTCTTCAGGAAGAGCGGCGGAGCGGGGTACACACACCGCAGGAGACGACTACTGAGGAGCTAGTCGCTTTTGGTGGCATTGCGGATCCGGTCACGGATGGCCGGCGTGTCAGCGGTCGGATCCAGGATTAGCCAGACACGGACGACCTGCAGTTAGTGCGCGCCAAGAGGGCGGCCATGCTTCCAGATGTCGGGGCAACTACAGGTATGTCTCTCGATAAGAGTCGTTCAATTATGCATTTTATCGAGCATGAAATTATTGATAAGGCACAAGACTTAGGCATTACTTTGGGTTCCAATGAAAAAGAGATAGCGAAATCGGTTAATGACCTCTTATATTTAGAAGCAGAGAGGGCTGCTGGAATAATTCGGAACCTAGCATCAACTAAACCCATGAATGACGCTGACATGAGCAATCTAGGAATTGTAGCACTGGAAAACATTTGTAATAACCTTCTACCTAGTGAGGAGGCCGAAGAGGAGGAGGGTCTAGTGGATACGGACATTGTAGAGCCTCAAACGATGGAGGGCAGTGTTTTGAGTTCTAAAGATCCTATGTGTCCAAAGGGGGGTGAGGAGAAGCCCAAACGACCCTGGACATGAAAAATTTATCCCACTTCGGCGGTTCGTAGAAGTGCTAGGGTTAAACATAAGAAAAATTTCCATGGTGATTCATGAAAGGAATCTTTTGGAATAGCAGAGGTCTACTTGACTTGGCTAAACACAGGTTCCTGGCTGAGAAAACAATAGAGCATCATCTAGATTTTAATGCTCTTTTAGAAACACGACGAGATAATTTTACCTCACAGTTCCTCGGGACGCTTTTCGGTGGAATTGATTTCGACTGGCACATTTTACCTCCTAGAGGAAGATCTGGTAGGATTTTACTAGGGGTCCGGTGTGAAACAGTTGAGGTTCTTGACGTGGTGCGGGGAGATTTTGCGGTTAAGTTTAGGGTGAGATCAAGACTGGATGGTTTCCGATGGTCTCTGGTGGCTGTATATGGAGCAGCACAACCTGAACTTAAACTAGATTTCCTTGCCGACTTAGTGCGGATTTGTGGAGATGAAACTTTGCCAATCCTAGTAGGTGGGGATTTTAATATAATCCGTAGGAGAGATGAAAAGAACAATGACAATTTTGATGGGCGCTGGTCTATGATATTTAACATGATTATCGAGAGTCTTAATTTGAGAGAAATTGAACTCACCGGTAGACAATTTACTTGGGCCAATTCGTTGCCCGCTCCGACTTATGAATAGTTGGATAGGGTACTCGCGAGTGTAGAATGGGAACAAAAATACCCTTTGGTATCGGTTCATGCTATGCAGAGAGCAATCTCAGACCATACACCTCTCCTTGTAGATTCGGGAGAGGCTACATACGCGCGAATAAAAACGTTTTCTCTTTCAAACTCAGTTGGTTCGAGAAAGAACATTTTTTGGATATTATTGCACGCGAATGGGCAGTTCACGTCACTGGACGCACCAATATTGAGAGATGGCAAAAAAAGATAAGACATCTGAGACAGTTTTTGCGAGGTTGGGCGAGAAATGAGAGTGGAATTTATAGACAAGAGAAAGAACGACTCACTCAGTTAATTGAGGCGCTAGATTTAAAAGCCGAAAGTAACCTCCTTACGACTAGTGAGCAAAACTCCAAGTCCGAAGCTGAGTAAGGCTTACGAGCTCTTCTTAGAGAAGAGGAGCTTAAGTGGGCACTACGCGCTAAAGTGCTAAAGGTTGTCCGAGGAGATGACAATACAAAATTCTTCCATATGATTGCGAATGGTAAACATAGGAAGAAAAAAATCATTCAGCTTGAACAGGACGAGGGGACAATTGTAGGGCATGAAAATTTGAAAGCTTATATCTCTAACTACTACAAACAACTTTTTGGGCATCCGGAAGCAAGCACGGTTGCCCTTGATGAAGCTGTGGTTGGAGACATACCTCAACTCCAGGAAGAGGAGAATGATATTATTTCCACACCTTTTACTGAGAAGGAGGTGTTGGATGCCATTTCACAAATGAAATCGAATAAAGCACTGAGACCAGATGGGTTTCTAGATGAATTCTATAAGAAATGTTGTCATGTCATTAAGGATGATCTTATGCCTATGTTTCATGATTTCTCTAATGGACATCTGGAGTTGTTTCATCTTAACTTTGGCCTGATTACATTGTTGCCCAAGAAAGAAGAAACAGTTCGGTTCGAACAATTTAGGCCAATATGTCTTCTCAATGTGAGCTTCAAGATCTTTACAAAGGTCGGTACCAACAGATTGACACAAATTTCTCATTCAGTGGTACAACCGAGTCAGTCAGCTTTCATGCCAGGACGACACATACTTGAAGGGGTGGTCGTTTTACATGAAACGCTCCACGAAATCCATTCGAAGAAATTAGATGGGGTTATCTTCAAAGTGGATTTTGAGAAGGCATATGACAAAGTTAAATGGCCTTTCCTTCAGCAGGCTATGCGCATGAAAGGATTTTGTGAGGCTTGGGGGAACCAAGTGGGTTCTCAAGTCTAGAAGGGTAGTGTCGGAATAAAGGTCAATGATGATATTGGTCATTATTTTCAAACACATAAGGGCTTGAGACAAGTTCAATATCTCCTTTATTGTTTAATATAGTGGCTGATATGTTGGCCATCCTTATTGGCAAGGACAGACAGCATGGCCAAGTGGAGGGATTAGTTCCTCATCTGGTCGATGGAGGAGTGTCCATTTTGCAGTATGCTGACGACATTGTCCTATTTATGGAACATGACATTCCTAAAGCGTGTAACATGAAACTTATACTATGCCTCTTCGAACAATTGTCTGGTCTAAAGATAAACTTTCACAAGTGAGTTATTCTGCTTTGGGAAGGCCAAAGATGACCAAGACGCATAGTGACAACTGTTCAGGTGTGAACTAGGGTCTCTACCCTTTAGTTATTTGGGCATACCAATTCACCATCGTAGGCTATCCAATAAATAGTGGAAATGTATCGAAGATTGCATTGAGAAAAAACTAAGTTGCTGGAAGGGCAAGCTTATGTCTTATGGAGGTCGGCTAGTGCTGATTAATTCGGTACTGACTAGTATGCCGATGTTCTTACTCTCTTTTTTCGAAATACCGAAAGGGGTACGGAAGCGACTTGATTTCTTTAGGTCTCAATTCTTTTGGCAGTCAGATGAGGCCAAAAGAAAGTACCGACTGGCGAGATGGGACATCCTTTGCCGGCCAAAAGACCAGGGGGGTCTTGGTATTGAGAACCTAGAAATCAAGAATAAATGCCTTATGAGCAAATGGTTCTACAGGCTGGAGACGGGACCGGAGGGCATTTGGGCCTAGATTCTTCGCAATAAATATTTGTAGTCTAAAACACTTGCTCAGGTTACCATAAGACCAACTGACTCGCCATTCTGGAAAGGGATTATGAGAACGAAGGATTCTTTCTTTCGTAGGGTCAAATTCTTGGTTGGCAATGGGATGTCAACAAGATTTTGGGAGGATACGTGGCTAGGAGACACGCCCCTGGCTGTACAATATCCCACCCTATATAACATTGTACAACGCAAGGAGGGTTATGTAGGCACGGTGTTCCAAATGACTCCCTTGAATATCTAGTTCAGGCGTGCGTTAGTTGGCGAGAGGTGGACTGCCTGGTTGCACTTGGTTCGCAGATTGATAGATGTTCAATTGTCGGACCAGCCGGATTCGATACAGTGGAAACTAGCTAAGAATGGAGTATTCACCGTGAAATCTCTATATATGGATTTGATTAATTCAGGTCCAATCTCAAGATCGTTGCATATATGGAAGATTAAGGTTCCCTTGTGTATTAAAATTTTTATGTGGTTTGTCCACAAGCAAGTAATACTCATCAAGGACAACTTAATCAAGAGGCGATGGGTAGATAGTCCCCGTTGTTGTTTTTGTGATCATGATGAAACAATACAACACTTGTTCCTTGAATGCCCACTCGCCAAATTGCTTTGGGGAACCATTCATATAGTCTTCAACATTAATCCTCCCGTTGACATTGAATCGTTGTTTGGAACATGGTTAGCTGGGGCTGAGCATATTACTGCAGCTTGTATTCGGATTGGAATATGTGCGCTTTTGTGGGTTGTATGAAACTGTAGAAATGATTTGGTTTTTAACAGACAACACAATTTAACTTTCTTGCAGGTTATCTTCAGAGCTACCGCATGGATCCATACGTGGTCCTTACTCACTCCTATGGACTCCAGGGAGCCTTTGGTTACTGGGAGCAACCGGTGGGAGATGGTAACACGGGCTATATTCAACCGGTTTGGATGGCGGTCGCATAACAGGATAGGAGTCTAGGGAGCTTATCCTTATGTTGCACTACCGGTTGTGTTCTTGGAGTTTATACACTCTTTTTCTTTGTTTTGCTCCGCTTGCGAGCTGTAATAACTTTATAATTATGTACTATTTCGAGACTTTTTAATAAGATGGTTGCATGCATCATTACGATGCAGAGGCCGGGGGTAAGCCTCCATTTCCAAAAAAAAATCAGAAAAATTGGGAACATTCTCTATAATGAGTGACACGCGTCTATAGTTGATCTACAAAGTTTCAAGGTCAAATGTTTTGTTTGGAAGAAATAAAAAAAATCCATATAAGGATAGCAGGAATTTTGACGCAAAATGAATAGTCTAGATAGAGGGTACATTGGTATTGGGTACAAAAAGATCCACACTCGGCTAACGTTCCAAACTATTCCTACTATCATATTTATATTTCTTCCAAGAAATCTTGATCAAGAAAGAATTAAGGCCTTATAAGCGAAGGCACTTATTTCAAACTACTTTCAACATCAAATCAGAACTAAGTTTTCAATTATATTGATGAGAAACTTGATATTTGTCTAATTTAACTTCCCTATTATCTACAGTATGACGAATGGGAGGTACAAAAGCATTGAGCATAGGGTCACAATAAACGCTCATGAGGAGCGACTATCTGCATCTGCATTTCACGTCCCAAAGTATGATGAAATAATTTCACCCGTTTTGGGAAATAGCGAAGAGAAGCTGTTATACAAGACAGTGAAAATCGAAGAGTATGCAAGACTTTTTTTCACAAACAAACTAGAAGGAAAGAGAGTCCTGGGTCATGCAAAGTTAAAACCAAATATAAGGACTGTCTACCCGACTTTATCGTTCAAATATTTTCTTTTGCTTCAGTGTAATGGATATATATTTTCATTTGGGACCAATGAGTGAAATTTATGTCACCTCATCTGAATCTTTGTATTAATTTCCGGATGTAGGTATTCTGAAATTCTTCTTTTGTTTTCACCACCACGACCAGCAAGAACAAAAAATCATATGTTACAGTTTATTAGATCTGAAAAATGGAAAGAGTTTTATCGATATCATTTGTGTCATACCATCCCACTACGCTGCACCGATACGACGACACCGATACGGCGATACGAGTACGGCGATACGGGATACGGTAATTTCTAGAAACAACAATATACGATACGGCAAGTATATATAAATAATTAATAGAATTACATGTAATAAAAACAAACATAATAAAATGTGTGAGATGAGATCAAAATACAACCCCATTGGTTGCCTGACTGCCTCATTTCTTTTCTAGTCTTGAATGATCATCCAGGTCCTGAACTCCTCATGGTGTATGCAAAATAGAAAATACATCACATGATATTAGATTTTGCCAAGTTCCCTATCTTGTTTGCCTTCCAAGTTGCCCTCTAGGCGGTGGAGGAGGCAGCGCCGAGACGCTCCAGGTTGCGGCAGCGGCGGCTGACCTGGGTTGCCCTCGAACCCTAGGTCCTGGTGTGGTCGAATAGAGAACAGAGAATGCAATAGAGGAATAGGTTTAGTGGTCGTGGCCTCGTGGGCTATTGGGGTCGATCAGGGCTGCGTTCTGTCGACTCGTCGTATGCCAGCCGTATCGCCGACGTATCCCAGGCGTATCCGAATTTTTTTCTTTCTTTTTTAAATAAGAAAAGGGATACTTCTGGGATACACATATCGAAGCCGTATCGGATGTATCGGAGTATCGGGGCCGTCCTGAACGGCGATACGGCAACTTCTGAAGTATCGGTGCTTCGTAGCCATCCCAACAGAAAGGATGGCACCAAAGGAAGACGGTAATAACAAATTGAGAATACAACCGCCACCCAACAAAACGTTGGTATTTCTATCCTTTAACTGGGATTACGGCCATCTCATCATTTTTACGCCGTGATCTTGCAGACTTTAGAACTGGGATTAACTGTGCATTTCTGCCTGTAGTATAAAAGACTGTAGAACAGACCAGCCTGCAGGTGGGCCCAGCCCCAGCGGGCGTTCTTGATTACAAGTGTGTCAGTGCAAAAATATTATATTTGTAAAACTGGGACACTAGCCGCCGGGCATCGCTACGTCCAAACGCAAGGATCTGAGGACCTTCCGGGCGAGCCGATCAAGGAATCATCATTCGCATCTTTCTTGTATGTAATTAAACTCGATACTTAACTATTCTGTTGGATCGACCAACATAAAAAGATTAGCAAGTTGCAACCTTGACAAACTATATAATAGCTAGGCTGATCAATTGCAGAAACCCTGAACAAGTAAGCAAGCAGAAGCAGAGCTAACTAGCTGAATGGAGGTGGAGGCGTTGGATGGCAGCGACAGGGAGAGCGGGTGGTCGAAGCTGGGAACGACGCTTCCTGTCAGGAACGTCCAGGCCCTGGCGGCGGTCGCTGCCGGCGAGCTGACGGGTGACGCGATCGAACGGTACATCCAGCCGGACATCGACGCCGATGCAGTCATCCCCGCGCACTCCGACGAGGTTCCGGTGATCGACCTCGGCAAGCTCACGGACGCCGAGTCCGTGGAAGCGGAGACCGCCAAGCTCAGGTTTGCCTGCGAGGAGTGGGGCTTCTTTCAGGTAGTGTCACTGAACTCCCCAGATGCTGTACGTTGTTTACTTGGTGGTTCTGAAACTATTAGCCATGTTTAAATCTGAACATGACAAACATTTGTTTCAAAGTGAAGCTTGTTCTATAACAGACTCTCAATAAACTGAAGTTCAATGTGTATATTGGAAAAATAATACGTAATAAAATAAATCATGACGATGTGTCCAACTTGTGATCGCAGCTTGTAAATCATGGAGTACCGGATGAGGTCATCCTGGCTATACGGCGTGACATTCAAAAGTTCTTTCAGCTCCCCCTGGATGTGAAGAGTGCTTACGCTCAACGCCAAGGAGATATTCAAGGTTATGGCCAGGCCTTTGTTCTCTCCAATGATCAAAAGCTAGATTGGGCTGACATGTTTGCGCTCTACACACAGCCACCTCAGGCCCGTGATATGAGTTTCTGGCCGAGTCAACCTCCTATGTTCAGGTCAGAGTGTGCATTCTTTCCCTTCAAAGCTGGACTTCTTTTCTTGATAGAGCAAAACTGAACCTAAATCAACAATTTAAACTAACATGCTCTGGAAAAAAATATATAAGTGCTTCTACAGTTGGTATATTGTCTTTTGAACCAACTATTATTATGTTACTATTATATGCATCTTCTTCGTTATATGCATACTAGCACATATGCCCGTGCATCGCAAAGGAAGAGTTTTTTTTTTTTTTGCGAGAAGCAACGGGAAAGATAATTGATGTGTCATCCAAAAAAAAGGTCTCCACAATGGTACGTGATAGAGCAAGGAGTTATGGTCTTCTCATTGGACATATTTTGACACGTGAAATCTTGATAGTGGTGGGGTTGTTCGGCGTGGTGGCGAGCACCTAACGCATATCTTTTTTCCTCCGGGTCCGCCTCCATATAGGCTGGATGTGCAGTCCGCACAGGTTGGGGGGTCCGCCTCCATATAGGGGTTGTGCCTGCCCCCTCATTTGGTGGTTGCGAGGCGATGTTTGGGACATGGTTGCTTCGACCACTCTATCGTACGATGACGTAACCGGGTGAATTATGAATTGCAGCACATAAATCTTGTTTCATTAGCATAATCAGGCATGAATGTCCCTTCTTTTTGAGGGTTTAGTCTCTTTGATTATTTTAGTGCTCAAGTGCCCGTGATTTTGCTTTAATTAAAGTCAAGCAACATATTCTCTTTTATTGGCATGCGCCCACAATTTTTTTCATTTATAGTCAACTAGCACAGAACGAACACACACGCTAACCTATGTCAGCGCGTATATTTAATAAAATACTATAGCGTCAGATAAGATTTTTTTTATTTTCTTGAACATTCAAAAAAATAAGAATTTTCATTTATAGTCAACCGGCATAGAACGAACATGCACTGCTAACCAATGCCAGCGCGTATATTTAAGTAAATACTATAGCGCCAGATTAGAATTTTTTTGATTTTTGAACATTCAAAAAATATGAATTGGCGAATATTCTTGGAAACGTGAATAATTTTTTAAATCCTAAACAATTTTCAAAAATGCGAACATTTTTGGTAGCATTTCAATATTTTTGGAAAAACATGAACAAAATTAGAAACATCAATAGTTTTTGAAATTCACAAACAATATGATGAAAACATGAAAATTTTATAAAAATGCAAATATTTTTGAATTTTTAATTTTTAAAAAATGCAAACATTCAAAACAATTGTAGATAATGTTTTATTAGACGCAAATATTATTTTCGATTGTGAACATTTCACTAAAGCAAGAATATTTTAAAATATAGAACATCTTTATAAACTGTAAATTTTATAAAAAAACTCTTGAAGGAATCTTGAAAAAGACAAACATTTTTTTAAAAAATGAGAACATTTTTTTATTGCAGTGAAAATTTCCAAACGGGATTTTTTTAGAGTTTCAAACATTTTTTAAAACAAGAACAAAATTTTAAAATTCTGATGATTTTTGTAATATTAGAACAACAATTGAAATTCTGAATAATTATTTAAATTAGAAAAATAAAAATAAATAAGGAAAAAATAAGTAAGAAATATAAAAGAGGAAGAGAAACCAACAGAAAAAGAAAAATATAATAGTACAACAAAAAAGGGAAAACAGGCCGGACCAGTCTTAGTGCCAGTTCTTTTCCTGGCCTTTTTGGGCTTCCATAATAAGTTGCCCCCTACCCAGCTTATTCTAGAAGCTCAACCAATTTTTTTGATTTTAGAAGCCTACTAATCAAGTCTTAACTACTAGGCTTCTAAAAAAAATTGATTGGGCTTCTAGAATAAGCTGGGTTGGAGGTAGCTTATCTCAGCTTATTCTAAAAGCCACCAAAAGAACTGACTCTTAGGCGCCCTCTGGGAAGCTTGAACTATTTATCGCTCCAAGTGACAAATAAGATTTTCCCAGCTGTGTGGGCAATAATAAGTGGGCTGAGTTCGTTGAGTCGGAGCGCGAGCGCGCCCTATTACGGAATTCTGGACAAACCTTTTTTCTTTTCTAGCGGATAGACGCACAAAAATTTAGTACCACCTCGGATAGAAAAAACATATTTTCGACAGTGAACGGATAATTTTTTTTTTGAAGAAACACACCTTACTTTATTATTATTAGTATCAGTATTAGTATAATGGACATTGTGATTTTGCTTCCTTAATAGAATTATGACACACATTTACTAATTCCTTACCCAAAAATGGTGTACTCCTAATTAGAGTTAACATTCTGGTTGTGTGCATACTGATGCAGTAGCCCGGGATTTTGCATTGACTATGTGCATTGACATTCCTAATAAACAATTACAATTTTCTCATTTATATCCATGATAGGTATAGAAAAGATTAGGACCTTGCAAAAATAGATTAAACCTCATCGTCACAACATACACATGATTCATTGACTTTTTTATTTATGATTTAATCAGAGCTACTTCTATTTATTTTCATCAATGACTCTAATAGATCAACTTATATATGGAGAAATTTATTAAAAAATAAGCACAGAACAGAGAACATTGTTGATTTTTTTTCATGCTTATATATCTAGAATAAACATTTTAGTAATTTGTATTTTAAAGGTTGACAATATACGTATAATAAATATTTTTAGTAATATATATTTAACATTAACAATAACACTATTATTTCTATGACCCCAGGAATTCCATCGAAGAATACTCTTCTAAATTGATGAAACTCGCTCAGGCTGTTGCCACCTTCATTGCAAAAACACTAGATATTGACCTTGAATTGGTGACAGACAAAAATGTGGTGCAATTTGTCAGGATGAACTACTACCCACCATGTACGTTGATGCCAGAAAAGGTTTTAGGGTTCTCTCCACATTCAGATGGATCTTTCCTAACTATCCTACTAGAAGTTAATTCAGTTCAAGGCCTACAAATTAGGAGACATGGTGCATGGATGCCAGTGAAACCACTGGACAATGCATTGTTGGTGAATGTGGGTGACCTTCTCGAGGTATGATCATTTTAAAGTCCATTTAAATTTTGAC
This sequence comes from Secale cereale, assembly GCA_902687465.1. Classification (NCBI taxonomy): domain Eukaryota; kingdom Viridiplantae; phylum Streptophyta; class Magnoliopsida; order Poales; family Poaceae; genus Secale; species Secale cereale. Next base: position 11,599,487 of record LR738710.1, on the reverse strand, counting down.
ATACAACTTCTCAAGCTTAGATTATATAAAATAGGAACAAAATATTTCTATATTACTTATTTGTGCTCGGTCAAGAGAAGTGCTCACTTACATAAATGCAATGTACATTTTCTCTGCTTATGAATAGTTTAGGTTGTAATAAGCAAAAGAGTACTTTGCCAAGGTAACATGGTTCTGCTTCTATATTTTCTATCAATTTCCTCTAGGAAATCCTAGTCAAATAAAAGAAAGGATATATAAGCGAAGGCATTTATAGGGCTCAATCATATATTGTTGAATGGTGTGTAGGAAGTTTTTTTGGTCCAAAACAGGCATCAAATTATGTACTTCTCAAACTATTTCCACCTTCATATGAAATAAGGAATTCGGTACCATTGTAATTTGAGCAAGTCATTTTTTTATAGATTATGACGAACGGGAAGTACAAGAGCATTGAGCATAGGGTCACTATAAATGCCCATAAGGAACGATTATCCATATCAGCGTTTCATGTCCCAAAGTATGATGGAGTAGTTTCGCCACTTTTGGGAGCTACGGATGAGAAGGTGTTATACAAGACAACAAAAGTGGAAGAGTATTCAAGACTTTATTTGTCAAAGAAACTAGACGGAAAGAGGGCCCTGGATCATGCGAAGCTATCCCAGACATAAGACTTGTCTACTATGCTTTGACATTTTAGATATACGTTCTTAAACTATTTAGTCTTTGATTTGAAGCTTCAGCATTGGGACCAATGAGTGTGATGTTTGTTAGTCACTGCATGCATGACTGCAGTTCCTCTCCTTTTTCTCTGAAAGATGGGTCGTCCCCAGCCTCTGCATCAGTCTTTTTTTTTTTTTTTTGAGATGGGTGCATTTACTTTGTGATGATGCATATGCTGAAATTCTTGTGTACTATTGCCATTCTACGAAAGCTTATGGCTGGAGGAATCTCAAAAGTTTTGTATACATTTTTGAATCTGCGCACGCGCACTTGTACACTTGTGAACCCATTCATTCATTCATGTGGGCTTACTGTTCGTTGACGTGATACTGAAGAACACTCAGAATATACTAAGCATGAAACTGATGAAATGAAATAAGAGCATTTACAATCAGATCTCTCAAATCCGCCTCATACGCCCGAGCGCGTCCGCCTGACAAGCCCGGCCCACCACCGACCCCACAGATGTCCCACAAAAAAAATCGTGGGCCTCGTCGGTCCGAAACCCTAGCTCACTCACTCTCCTCTCTCGCTCCGTCCTCTCCTCTATCCTCATCGATTCCGATCGAATCCGGCGCAATGTCGAGCTCCGGCAGCCGCTCCGACGACGAGGTGAATCCGGAGTATGAGCTTGCCCTCCGCATCGCCTTGGAGCGGTGCAAGGTGGACACCGGGGCAGCCTCGCCGCAGCCGCCGCTTCCCCGTTGGCGCATCTCGGACGCCGGCATTGGCCCCTCCTGGCCCATGGGCAGCTCCGACAGGAGGCCGGCGCAATCCGTGCCTCCCCAACGTCGTCCCACGCCGCGCCGGCTACTGCTCCCCTTCTTGGGGGGGGGGGGGCGGTGGGTGCTTGTGCCCGACCCGCCGGCCCGGACGCGCACGCCAAAGTCGGAGGCGCCCGCCGCGAGAGTCATCGGGCAAGGGAGAGGGGCGCTGTGGAGAGCTCTGTACGCCGCTAGTGTGGGCCGGCGAAGCCCGACGAGGACGAGCGGCTCCTCCAGCAGGTCTACCGTCGGTCGCTTATGACGGCGGAGACGGATGCTCGACCACTAGTAGAAAACAGGGCATTGGTCCAGCCCATTAGCCCCGGTTCAATCTAGAACCGGGACCAATGGGGGTACTGGACCCGGTTCGTTAGCCCAGGGGGCCGGCCGGGCCACGTGGGCCATTGGTCCCGGTTCGTCTGGACCTATTGGTCCCGGTTGGAGCGACAAACCGGGACCAATGGCTCTTGGTCCTGGCTCACCACCATTGGTCCCGGTTAGTGATATGAACCGGGACCAAAGGCAACCCTTTAGCCCCGGTTCATAGCACCAACCGGGACCAATGAGGTGCCTATATATAACCCCTCACTCAAGAGCAGCTCACTGCTCTGTTTTTTTTCTGGCATAGGAGGAGAGGGGTTAGTGGTGCTCTAGCTCACCTCCTATGCACACAACGTGTTCGGTGGAATGCCCGAGCCACACTAGTTAAGCTTTTCTCCTCTCGAAGCTCTATTTTCTCCGAGATTTGTCTAGGTTTAGCGGTCCGTCACGTCCCGTCCCCGTCTTTGCCGCCGTCGATCGCCCTCGCCGATCTCGTCACCGGCACCACCGTGGTGAGCCTCTTGTTATGTCCATGCTTTTCTTACTTTTATTATTGCTTTAGATAGATGTTTGTCTAATTTTCTTACGTTTATTATTGCTTGTTATTATATAGTGCGATGGTTTTGATATCCGCCCACGTGGGCCCTCGTCCGGTCTACGATTCGGATGTGGTATATTATCTTTAATTTATAACTATTTGTTTTAGTGCTTATGATAGTTATGCCGACCAACCTGACATGCATAGATGTTTTATTATGTCTAGGAGGTAGTTGAACCGGAAATTCCAACCGACCCTCTTGTGGAGAGGTTAAATTTAGTTGAAGAGGAAAACATTTCGTTAAAGAAAAAATTGGAAAAAATGGAGGAGGAGAAGATGGAATTGGAGTTGCATGTTGCGGAAGTTATCGATGATCACAAGATCAAGATGGACCCTATTGTCGAGAGGTTAAATTTAGTTGAAGAAGAAAACAAATTCTTGAAGGAAAAAATAAAAAAAATTGTGGACGAGAAGATGATATTGGAGTTGCATGTTGCGGATGTCGTCGATGATCACAAGATCAAGATGGATGCAATGCGGTTGAAGATTAAAAAGATTAGAAAATATGCCATTCATACCGAGGCTTGGTATCATTATGCCGTTGGATCAATTGTTACCTTGGTTGCGATTATGATAGCATTTGTTTTCGCGTTGAAATGTTTTACATAGTTTCGATGTGTATGGAGAGCTATATGTTGTTAGATGAGAACTATATATGTATGTACTTTGGTTTTAATGTGATGATGAACTTTTATCCATTTGGACACTTAATTATCTATTTATGATGTTCTGTAATGGTTTTTGACACACTTAATTATATATAAATGCACGCAGATGAACCGCCAATGGATGTACGGTGACAGACACACCTCCGAGTACATTAAGGGCGTGCGTGAGTTTCTAAATGCGGCAGAGGCAAACAAGCAGAATGGTTTTATGTGTTGTCCATGCACTAAATGTGTGAATACGATGTCTTACTTTAACCGGAAAATCCTTCACTCCCACCTGCTTTACAAGGGTTTCATGCCACACTATAATGTTTGGACGAGGCACGGAGAAATAGGGGTTATGATGGAAGACGGCGAAGAAGAAGAGTACGATGACAACTATGTGCCCCCTGAATACGGTGATGCTGCAATGGGGGAAGCTGGTGAAGATCAAGAGGAACCAGACGATGTGCCCAATGATGCTGCAACGGGTGAAGCTGCTGAAGATCAAGAGGAACCAAATGATGATCTTCGCCGGGTCATTGTCGATGCAAGGACACAATGCGAAAGTCAAAAGGAGAAGCTGAAGTTCGATCGCATGTTAGAGGATCACAAAAAAGGGTTGTACCCCAATTGCGAAGATGGCAACACAAAGCTCGGTACCGTACTGGAATTGCTGCAGTGGAAGGCA
>LR738710.1:11565816-11585841 GCA_902687465.1 Secale cereale | reverse complement strand
CTTTCAAAAAAAAAAAACAAAAACCACAGCCACAAAAATGCTGACGCGTGGAAGCCTTTTGGTCCCGGTTGGTACCACCAACCGGGACTAAAGCCCCTCCTGCCTGGACTCGGTGCATAGGCCACGTGGACACCCTTCTACCCCGGTTCTGGATTGAACCGGGACTAAAGGGTCGGAGCATTAGTATCGACCCTCTTGTCCCGGTTCTGAAACCGGGGCTAAAGGCCCAAATGAACCGGGTCTGATCCCCCTTTATCTACTAGTGACGGCTCCGCCGGAAGAACACGAAGGCTCTCCGGTTTGCCATCGAGCAGTCTGAGCGAGAGGCGAGGGAGAAGGAAACGGAGGCGGTTCGGCTGGCCAAGCTCAGGCGCCAGCAGGACCGAACCTTCCAGCGCCTCAAGGACCTCATCAACGTCGACTCCTCCGACGACGACGATCACGGGTCCTCGTCCGACGAATCGGACGATCCTCCACCAACCGTGGACTCCTATAGCAGCACCGGAGACCGGAAGGGCAAAGGGCCGGCGATGAGGAAGTGGTGAAGAAGGTCTCTATTTATGTTTGATTATCGTTTTTAGTGTTTGAACTTGTCCAGCGACGAACTGTGCCGATCTTTTGGATGATGTAAAGTGGGTTTATGTGCATTTCATTCTTCATTTCACACCGATTTCTTTGAACATTGCTTGATCACGTAGACTAGTTCATCACGTGCATGAGTAGTATGGATAGTAGGTACCAGATATGAGATACGCGGATGTGGAGAGGCAAATTTGAGGCGGTGCCCGGTTAGTGCCCGTGGATGGGCGTTTGAGAGGACGGATTTGCTGTCTGTAGCTGTAGATGCTCTAAGATGCCAGTCGAGATGCTGAGCTGCGTCGCTTTTGTTTGGCTTATCCCATGTTCCAATCTGACGCCTCACGATTGGGTCCCGTGGCTAGCCTGTCCAGACCTACCGGTCCAGCGCTTTGCTGGACTAAAACTTTACATGCAGTGAGTGACTGGCAGAGATGCAAGTGTCATGTTTCACTTATGTACAGTGGTTGGGTTAACTTCATGTTTTTTATTTTTTTGGTTAACTTCATGTTGTATCGTAATAAGTGGGAGCAGGTAGGTTGCTGCAGTACCCTGATAGAGGAAAACTACAAGCTTGTCTTGCTGGCGATCTTGCAGATAAGGTCTAGCCTTGCCTTGTGATCTTGATTTCAGCTATGCCCACCCTATGGGCTTCCGAAACTACTTCACGGCCGATGCTAAATGGACGATTCATGGACGGTTCATGATCAAATGGCTGTGCTGCACTTCATTCAACAATTTGATGGCTAGATGTGTAGGATCGTGCAGCAGTCGTGCAGGAAGTATCGTGTGTGTAGCACTACTGATGGGCTTTTGCCATCGAACTCTCCCTTGGAACCAGTCCTTCTAAAACAGCATACAGTCTTATTTATCTTCACACATTATTTCAATAAAAGGAATTTCAACATTGCATCAGACAAATACAAAGCATGATGAGCAGCACCTGACCTCCGCACGACAAATTGAATTACTTACGTGGCATTCCTCGGAAAATAAATAGAATTGCTTATTTCGAAACGCTAGCTAGCGACTGCCGCTATCATCTTGTTTGGTGGGCCGAGTATCTTAATCTTGGGTTTTGGGTCTGCAGATGACCTCGACGTGCACTCAGCTCTCGAAGTTTCCTCGAGAAAAAGAAAGGCCAGCGGCCTGCATGCGTGCGTACTTCAGGGAACCACTCGCGGTTTTTCCAGAGCAAAAGACTGATGGGGACTTGTTCCGCTGTCCGTGCAATCGAGGTGACCCTCGTGCAGATCATGGCCTGATTTGCTTTCGCTCTCCTCTCGCCCGGGTTGCGTATTCATACCTCGGCCACCACGGGCTAATTTTCGTGTTTTGATCCTTTTTCGAAACTTATTCGAGATCTGATCCTACTTTACAAAAATTTCAGGATATGATCATTTTCTTACCGCCAAGGCCTTTGACGGTAGGGCATAACAGCCTACCGCCAAGGCCTCTGGCGGTAAGATATAATAACCTACCTTCAAGGACCCTGGCGGTAGGGTTTTTTTACTAAATACGAAAACAGTGCATGCTCGTACCTACCGCCAAGGCCCTTGGCGGCAGGGTTGTACAAGCTACCGCCAGCCTGTTTGGCGGTACGGGTGTTTCCTACCGCCAAGGCCCTTGGCGGTAGGCTGTTATACTCTACCGTCAGGAGTCTTGGCGATAAGAAAGGGTCAGATCCTGAAATTTTTACAAACTAGGGTCAGATCTCGATTTACTTTCAGAAAAGGGTCAAAACACGAAAATTTGCCGCCACCACGTATCGGCCCCGGCCCATATAATCTTCTTCGTCCGTCCATTTCTTCTGCCACCTATCCGCTTAAAGAGGCCTCAGGCCAACTTCAGTGCGCAACCTCATCCTTTCCGTTGCGTCCATTTGGGGCAAAACGGATAAATCAATCAGACGACTCAGCGCGTGGACGTAAACGGACTTTTATCCGTTTTCTGTCCGCTTTCGACTCATCCCTGGCCTAAGTTTAGGCCGCTTTTGAGGTGAAACGGACAACCCGTGGACGGACGGGACGTGCGCGCTTGTCCTCCCCTGGCCGCCCGTCGGTGGCACAAAGCACCTACCCGACGCCCCATTTGGCGCCATTTCCCCCAAAACCCTCTCACACGTCCCTCCCACCACCCTCCCGCCATGGCCGATGGCCCGCCGAATTCCGGTGGCCGGGCCGTCGATCCGCCCGGAAAGGTGAAGAAGAAGGCAGCGGCCAAGGGCCCAAAGAAGTTGCGGTCGGAACTCATGTCGGCGGAGGTCGCAAAGCTGGACGTGGAATTGGCCAAGAGGAGGAACCGAAGGACAACGTCCAAGGACAAGAATGCCAGGGCCAAGTTTGCCGCCGACCGCGCTGCGTTGGAGGCCGCGCGGCACAAGGCCGACATCGACGAGAAGGAGGACATCATCAACAAACCGCATGCCCTCATCATGCTTGGGAATTGATGTTCGGCGAGTGTATCGCCAGCGCCCGTCGGCCCGGCGAGCATAGGCTCGTCGGTCGCCCGGCCTCCGCAGTGCCCCCCGCCGACATCGTGGACCACACCTTTGTCACCCGGTTTTCCTCCGCCAAGGTGCGAAGGATAGACCCGTTTCTTGGGGGCGCCGGACGTTGGCGTGATCGAGCCGTCCACCCTGCGCCCTTCGGACGTCATCGACCTCAACGTCACACCGGGGTCCAGCAGCGGCGGCCGGTCGGCCGTCGAAATGCAAAGAAAGCAAGCACGGCCGACGTCTACGGCCACCATGCCGTCACCCCACATCTTGTTCGACGAAATGCCAACACCAACGCCAACGCCAAGAGTCGACGACCCCGACTACAATCACTTCATGGAGAATTTCTTCTACGAGGGCCGTGGCGAGGCCTTCCAGATGGGTGGGCATGGCGATGCCTACGAACCCGATGAGACCCAGAGTCAGGATGGCCGCGGCCAGTATGTTGTCGATGAAGACTTTGAGGCCCACAACCATGTTGAGTACGACCATGGTGACTCGTGGCATGAAGATGATGACATCTATTACAAAGGTGATGGTGATGAAGAAGACGAAGGCGTCGATATTGGGGGGGAGCCATTGTTCATCGACGAGCTCACCCAAGGAGCAGAAGCACAAAAGAGGAAGAAGAGTATTCGTACGGGATCATACTCACAAGAGGAGGACAAGTTGATTTGCCGAAGTTGGATGGAGATTGGCCAAGATCCGATGACCGGTGCGCAACAAAATGGACGTGTTTTTTGGACAAGAGTTCACACAACATTCCATGAAAGAAAGTTGTTTCCGCCCTACCAATTTACGAGCGACCATGACATCACCTCGATTCAAAAGAGGTGGTTGTTCATCCAACAAAAATGCAACAAGTATTGTACCGCACTTGAGAGCGTTGAAGCGCGTCCCGTGATTTGTCTCGGCATTGGGGACATGGTATAGTCTCTTATCTTTTCATTGCTACGACCGTGGCTTCGGCCTTCTATATGTTTGCATGTTCAATTGTTGTTGATCGTCTAGGCATTTCAATCTTTGGAAACATTCAAGGCCCAACACAATGATAAGCCATTCACTCTTACGCATTGTTGGGCGCTCATCAACAATTACCCTAAGTTCAAAGATCGGTACCGTGAACTTTAAAGGAAGAGAGGCCAGAAGACAGCCGCGTTGGCGGGAGGTGAAGATGGTGAGGCGTTGAAAAGGCCGAGGTGCAAGACCAACTCCAAGATGAACCATAAGTGTGATGCATCATCCATTGCCTTGCATGAGACATTGGACGGCATGATGTCTCAAAAGGATGTGAGGGACAAAAAAAAATGACAAAGTAGGGAGGAGCAAATGAAGCAATACCTGAAGCTTCGAATAAAGAAGCTTGAGATGGAGGAGGCGGTCAAGAAGAGGAAGATAGACGTGAAGAAGGCGTCCCGGCAGAGGCAGCTCGACATCGAGGCCACTAATGCTGCAACCAAAGCAAAGGAGATGGCGTTACCGATCATGAGTGTGGACTTGAGCAACATGAGCGTGTTTGCCAGCAAACCTAGGATGTCTCTCCCTTTTGTTTGCCGGTGCCGAACTGTTTCATCAGCGTGCAATGCCCCCGTAAAATGATGTGAAAATCCATGTGTTCCAAACTGATTTTTTTTTTCAGTGAGCGAGTGTTCCAAAAAGACATTGGGAGCATTGAACAATACCACTGTAGTAGGTTGACAGGCTAGATAGGTGGACATGGTGGACAAGTTCCTTCGAGAGCACTCAACCCGTCCATGGCCCAATAATCGACATGATGAATACTCCAAGCAGCACGGAACAGTATCGATCGATCCAGGCCCGGCCCGGCTGTCAGGCAGGCAGGGCCTGGCAACTTGAACGGGAAGTTGCACTTGCACAAGGACGAAATTTGGAGAGTACGCTCCGTCTGCTGCCGCCGTTGGTGCTTCCCTCCGGCCAAAGCCTCGGGGCTCAGCAGCTGGCGGCGAAATTTCTGGAACAGCCTGGGCGGGACGGACGGCTGGAGGGCCCATCGTCCGTCATCTCCCTCGGCAAAGATCCAAAACGGCCGGCCTTGGATGCGCGCGGGAGCCCCGGCGTCCAGCAGTAGCCGTTGCTCGCGCCGCTGGGCCCGCCGCGGCGGTTGTAAAGGCGGCAGAAAAGACGAGCGCGCCAGCCCGACTCACCCGCCCTGTCTGCTGCCGCCGGTCCGGCCCATCAGCCTGTACTTTTATCCTCCGCCGTGCACGCCTCCCCTTCCTCCCTCTCCCAGAACCTGCGCGCCAAAGTCAGGATACTGTAAAAGGGGGCCGTCTAGGGTTCCACTTTTCACCGTGGAGGTAGAAGAAGGGCCAGGCAGGCCGCCGTGGGTGGATCTGGCCGATCGAGCTCCGGCGTGTTTCACGTACGCTTTTTACTTGCGTGCGCCACCGGACCACGGGGGCACATGTGCTGCCGTTCGTACCGCCGTGCTGCATGCAGCAGGCGCGGGCGGGTCCAGCCCAGCCACGATCATATCCGCTTCGGCTCCGGCTCCGACTCGACTCCCGTCGCTGGCCGGCTGGCTCACATGGCCTCGCTGTACGCCTGGTCCACGGTGTCTGCTCCTGTGCTGTGCTGTGATGATGTTACCGGTACCTACCTACCGGAAGAAGGAATCAATCTCATCCGTGATCCTAGCCGGGATGGGATAGCCACAGCCCATAGGAAGGAAGGTGAGTGAGGTGGGAGTGGCAGCAGAATCATCGCTTGCGTTACGCTGCCTCGTCCTAGAGATGGGCGTGCAATAATTTCATTCATGAAAAAATTGCATCGGACGTCATAATTCTGTGGTCATCGAAGGAGGAGTAGTAACTTGTAGTAAAAAATACGTATATATTTTTGCAGCATCTTTGTGACATATATGCAGCACGGAGTATATGTAAAGAGTTCATCGAGACATCTTTGTGACCCTTGATGGAGCGAGAGGCGGCATGTTAAAGGGTAAGCATTTGGTGATAATGACAACTGCTGCTTCGATTGTAAGGCTGGAAACCATATGATAGGCCCGACGACCCCAACTAAAACCCCAATGATTTTGATTTTGATGCACCCACCCCCCCACAACCGCAAAGCCAGCACCATCTTCTCATCTCATGTCATGTCCCTGAGTCCCAAAGCATATTCTCCAACACTTAATTTGTGTTGCAATCACCAAATCAGTTCACAATAACTAAACTAGCTTATCCGTGACCTGCATTATCCACCTATCCACCCATTCTATAGTAGACAAGTTAAGCAACCGAAACGAGACAGCTGGTACCGGAAGCAAGCAAGCGCGGCTGTCCCAGCTTGACACCGATGCACAACAACCACCACTACATTACATCACATTTTTTCTTGCACTTTTACTACAGTGGCCTTTGGCTATTGAAGACAGCGCCGCACCGCAGCTCGCTCCATAAAACCGCGCCTGTCCTGTCCTGTCCTCGCACTCACTCATCACACTCCGCCACCCCATCCATCCATCAGAGGAGAGAGAGAGAGAGAGAGAGAGAGAGGAGAGCGTCTGCCGCCTGAAGCAGAAGCAGCCATGGCCAAGGAGGTGAGCGAGGAGCCGGAGCACGCCGCGCCGGCGCACAAGGACTACTCCGACCCGCCGCCGGCGCCGCTCTTCGACATGGGGGAGCTCCGGATGTGGTCCTTCTACCGGGCCATCATCGCCGAGTTCGTCGCCACGCTGCTCTTCCTCTACATCACCGTCGCCACCGTCATCGGCTACAAGGTGCAGTCGGCGGCCGACCCGTGCGGCGGCGTCGGCGTGCTCGGCATCGCCTGGGCCTTCGGCGGCATGATCTTCGTCCTCGTCTACTGCACCGCCGGCATCTCGGGGGGCCACATCAACCCCGCGGTGACGTTCGGGCTGCTGCTGGCGCGCAAGGTGTCGCTGCTGCGCGCCGTGCTCTACATCGTGGCGCAGTGCGCGGGCGGCATCGTGGGCGCCGGCATCGTCAAGGGCATCATGAAGGACGCGTACCAGGCCAACGGCGGCGGCGCCAACATGGTCGCCTCGGGCTTCTCCCGCGGCACCGCGCTGGGGGCGGAGATCGTCGGCACCTTCGTGCTCGTCTACACCGTCTTCTCCGCCACCGACCCCAAGCGCAGCGCCCGCGACTCCCACGTCCCCGTGCTCGCCCCGCTCCCCATCGGCTTCGCCGTCTTCATGGTGCACCTCGCCACCATCCCCATCACCGGCACCGGCATCAACCCCGCCAGGAGCCTCGGCGCCGCCGTCATCTACAACAAGAAGGCCGCATGGGACAACCACGTAGGCTCTCCATCTCTTTTCTTCTTCTACCTCTTCCTCTTCCTCTTCCTCTTGCAAGCAAGCAAGAAGAAGCTTAACTCGTATAATATGCATGCCTTTGTGCAGTGGATCTTCTGGGTCGGCCCGTTCGTGGGAGCGCTGGCGGCGGCGGCGTACCACCAGTACATCCTCCGGGCGGCGGCCATCAAGGCGCTCGGCTCCTTCCGGAGCAGCCGGAGCAACTGAGCCGCCCAATAATCTAATGCAACGGTCACCCACCACCCCCCGCTAGCCAGCCACACAAACTGGCTTCGTGTTGGCACTACTGCTCCCTCCTCGTGTCCTCCATGGGGCCTCGTTGTTCAGTGTCCTCTCTGTGCATGCATGTGAGTGAGAGAAACACCAGACCACCATGGATCGCTGTTTTCACTTGCTCTTCAATTATTACTCCCTGTCACCGTTAATGTTGTCCAATTATATTAATTAGTTACTACCGTTAGTGTTTGTGTTGGATGGGTGATGAACATGTAAAACCGCCGTGAGTGAGAATTGCTGCAATTTGGAACGTTAATTAATTTATTGTGTGATGCATGCGTGTTTGCTGGAGTGGTGTTAGCTTATCCTGCTGGCTAGCCTATCCTTGTCAGCATATATTGTAGCTTGTCTGTATTTGTCAGTGGTATATGGATTGTCTTTGTCTGACATGCAATCATGTTTATCTATCCTGCGTCTGCGTGCGTGATGTCTTTAATCATGCGCGCCTTCGGGTGGCTTGGAGTGGAGTGAGCGCTAATGATTGCTTCTGGGATTGATTAAGAAACATACGGCGTGTTAATACTGTCCTAATCAACAAACGCATGCTACAGTGCATGCATGCTCTCAAGGTGGTTGATGTGTCCAGAGAGTTCCACCAGGCTTTGTCTCCATCCACCCGCGCACGCTTATCCACAAACTGCCTCCATGTTAACTAACGGCTAGGACCTTCGTCCGGGAATACTTGTCATCAAAATAAATAAAAGGATGTATCTAGATGTATTTTACACTACAACAGGACAGAGCTTTTGTAACACCAAGTTGTGTTACATCAGGCCCAAAAGAGTGTTGCTAGGCCATATAGTAACACAATTTCATACATGTTACATTAGACCGTGTTACTAACTAGTGTCAATTGTAACATATAGTAATTGTTACCACATGTTAAAAAAGGTGTTACTATTAGATTATAGTAACATGCATATTATGTGTTACCAAACACGTTGGTAACACATTTTTGTAATTATAGTAACACCATAGTAACATATATGTGTAGACATAGAACATAGCTGGTAACATGTTTTTGTACCTATAGTAACACACCTGGTAACATTTTTTTTACTGTGGAACACAATTAGTAACATTGTAATTTATACTTGTCAACTTCCACAGTAACAAATTTTATAACTACTGTAACACTATCAGTAACACTACTATATCGGTATGGCAACATAATTAATGTTTTTCTTATTTAATTATTAATCATAAAATTCAACACCCATTTTATGGAATATACATTTATAGTATTTAATAAAAACATTGTAATTGTGAAATAGTTAATTATTTTTATTATTATGCTTGCCATGATTAGAATGGTAGAGAAACTGAAGCACGACACATACATAAATTCAAAATATCAAGATATTTATTATGAATATACAAGAGTTTATTATACATATGCATTACAATAAATAAATACAAATATTCTTGCGTGCAACAGCATATCATTCATATCAGTTTAACTATAGAAAACACAAGTATGGACAATATTACACCATAGCATTTGCATAAATTCGACAAAAGAAAAAGATCTTGTGAATAATATTACAGTTTTCAATCTATCTATGTAAACTACAGCTATTGGGAAGCAAAATCTTCAAATTTTATTTGCTTCTTGTGCCAACCGAAGTATTCAGCTGCAACTCAATTATCCTTCTTTCGAATCTGTAAAAGAAAATTGGACCCTATAGTTATCTGATTAAATGTATACAAATATGATTTCAAAATATGGAAGAAAAGACTTTAACTTACAAAAGTTGAAGGCCAGACAATCAAGTTTCGTGAAGAGAAAGCTTCACCAATTGTCCTGCAACCAAAAACATCGCTTACTAACTCATTATCAAGAAAAGGTTCATCTATGCGCACCTGGACACATTTATCACCTAATTCAATACCACCAGCCTCAGTAGCTGAATCGGTACTCTGAATAGTACCATACAACGTTTTGCTTGTTGGGATATGTTGAAGTCTTTAAAACTACTTTAGAAGCTAGCTATGATCATTATTAGCATTCAACGATAATAATAATATAATTTGCATGAACAATATGATCTCTATTTTAATGGCATCCTAAAATACATGCCCCCCAAAAAAACTAAATAAACTGGACCAGCCATCAAAGTCTAATGCCCAAGGCAACCTTGCTTGCTCACGCTTGGTTGAAGTTATCCATTACGTGTAGATTTTTAACCGAACTCATTTTTCAAGCAGGCATGTTAGGTTGGTTTGGGTTGGAAATTTCTGTACAGTAACCCATGCCCCTTGGCGGATATTTACCTTGATTGAAGAAGTACGCCTTTTTTTAGTGAACTGGATGTGGGCGTTCAGTTCTAGTCCCCTGCTGGTCTAGTCTTGAATAATATTCAATTGCGTGATCCCTCAGTTCCCTCGCCTGCAAAGAGACAAATAGTACATGGAATGATATTCATATCCTAGAGCTACAGAAAGTTGCAACTTGAAAACTCAAAAGCGCACAAACATTACCTTTTGCGCAGAATCAATGACAAGGTCTTGTGGAGATGATGAATTTTGTTGAATTTGTAACTTATCGACATTATCATGCTCGCCATCCTGGTTTCATGACACAACAATGGTAAGTATGTTTTATATTCTATCTTTGTGACATGAGTTATAGTAAGTCTAGACATAACCTTTTCGCATGAACGCGACAAATTATTATCCTCAAAAATGTCATGTTTCATAGACAAGCATACCTCAACAGGTCCATTGCATTCGATTCTCTACAAACTGAAATATTAATACGAAGGTTTCAAGTGAAAAGCAATGATATAGCCATGTATCGACATTACCTTTGTTTTAGATGTAGTATTTGTAACCAAGAAATACCATTATGATTTGATTGGAGAATTTCCTACAGAACTAACAAGTATGGGTACAATATTGATATAAATGCATACAAAAGGACGGGAGAAAGAAGTCATTTACCTCTTCTATTCCATTATTCCCTTTGGCATGTTCCAAACAACTGGCAAGCTTGTTCCAAAGGTTGGCTATCTTCATTGCATTTTATAACTATTCTTTGCCCCTTGGCATGTTCCAAAAAATTGACAAGCTTGTTCTCCTGTGCTTGCGTACTTCCTTATGTACTACAAGATTAAGAACAATACTAATTAATTGTCAATACAACTATTACAAGTAAAGACGGATTAAATAATGACATCACACGCACAATTTAAATTGCCAATAGACATGAACTCGTAGCAGATAAATGAAGGAAGGAGAAAGGAGAATCTACCTAGGACAAGATTGGAGTCTTGGACAGGGAAACCAAGCAGTACAAGTTGTGGACGTCTCCTCTGCAATTTGGGTCGCAGAACCAAGCAGTCCTACCAAAAGAAGCATGTGAATGGAGAGGGCAAAGAGGTACACAGTAGCATGCCAATGCACTATCAGCTTATCATAACTCAAAATAGAGAGAGGAGATTCAAGACCATGGTCCAGCCACCCACACTCAATGCCATTGGATATAACGCTGCTGACATATGGATTAGGGGCATGTTAAATTTGAAAAGTGTACAGATTATGCTAATAGAATCTAAAACCAGCTCCATCAGTAGGCATGGACATGCTCTATTTTTCTAACCATGATGAGCAGGCACGCAACTCAAAGGTATGTGAGCCCAATCTTGGAATTCAAGAAAGGTAAAAAAACAATTATGAACCTTCTCCGTTCTATTCATATGATACCGGCTATTGAGTGTCATTCTCTGGATTGAGCTTGTGAGTATTCACCAGCTGACTTTTTCATGCGAGGAAAAAGAAATTTTTATTGCTAACATAGTTCTATTCATGTGGAAAAAGATATGTTTGCACAATGCTCAATCGACAGATATTCATTAAAAAAATCTTCTGCTGGAACTTCGAGACATAACAAGTTCAAAATTGGACTAAGAATCCAGGACATTTGCGCATGGTACTTACTTTAATTTCTACTAGTTTGTGCTGGATTCATGTGTGGCACTAGGATGAGAAGGCGATGATTTTTGTGAAGTGCAGGCGATGCTCTAGAGAACTTATTCCTTGGCTCCTACCATTATTTTTCTACCACATGTTCATCTCTAACTGCCCACAACAAGCAAACGGTAACAACCATGGATTTCACACCACATACATATGAGATCATCTAGCTAGATTTTATCTATGCACGATTAGCACACAGTTGGTATATTTTTAGTGTGAGGCATCTGTGTGTGAATCATAGCAACTTGATTATTAGGATTTATTTTTTGTTAACAGGCTATCAGTATTAACCCTACAGTATTCAGTGCAAATTGTCAAGGGTCATTAAGACAAGTAGCATACACAGTATTCAACCAAGTTTATTGTTTGCATAAAGTATTTTGACAACAAGATAATTAGGGGTGAGCATGCAATAATTAGGGGCCATCCCAATAAGTCACTCAAGTAGCAGCAGCAAGGTGGCCACAGGGTGAGAAATCAGAGAAACTTACGAGTGAAAGGTACAGAGGTAAAATAATCAGATGGATGAAAGTACTAGAACAGGTGAAACAATTAGATGGATGAACAAGTACAAGTACTGAGATTACAACTTGCACCCGACCCAAATAAGGAATGCGTATCAGGCAGATCAAAGAAGGGGTGGGCGTTCAGATCCATACCATACACAAGATCGTACTCCTTACTCGTAGTCGTAGGTGCCGAAGCTGAAGATCGACGAGGCCGTCGCCGCAGCAATCCAAACGGCGCCGAGGTAGGTCGAGGAAGCGGTAGATCGATCTGGGTGTTGAGATGGTTGGGGGCGGGGGTGTTGGGAGGGGCTACAGGCGGCGGCCGGGATGGGCGCTGAAGGGGCGGCGTGCTGGGCGCTGGAGGGCGGCGATGTAGCCGCCGGATAGGGGGTGTGCTGGGCGTTGGAGAGCGGCGAGATAGCGGGCTGGGCTGGATGTAGATGGGATTTGAGACCCAATTTATTTAGCCTTTTGTTGGTTAGTTGGAGGGAAAAGTAAGCGGGAATATTAGAGCTAACTCGAGGAAAATTTGGATCTAAAATTTGGAAAAATGGCGCATATTTTATATTTATTTATTATTGAAAGGGAAATTGGATATAGTTAAACATTAATGAATTTATGAAATAGATATAATTATATAATTTTGTGAATTCAAATAGCACATGTGGTAAAAAATGATTATTTGAACCAGTCCAAGAGACTCAACATGCTAAGATATAAGTATAAGTATATAATTCTATGAACATTGGTAGCATTGGTCATAATAGACCACGGTAAAGTTATGATTTGCATTCTCATGTGTATTTACATAACATGTGCTAAATAGCCTATAACACAATCTCATGGGAGCACGGAAGAGGGGCTGTCATGGACGCTACCGCTCTTGTGACCGGGGTATCCTTATGCGGGACGATGGGCGCGACGGTGTTGTCGTGATCAGCGGCAATCAGTTGCCGCAATGGCGACGGTGGGCGTGGTGCTGTTGTCGTGACTATCGGACCGTGTTGTCGCTGCTGCGATGGGAGCGACACTTCTCCCAAAGGCAGGTTGTGATTCAGAGTAGACACTTGCTTTTATATTCACCCAGTTTGTGTTGTGATAAAATTGATGGGGCTGAAATTAAGACATTTAGATGATGAATCTTAATTTGGGCGAAAATAAGACGTGCTTGTGCACCCTAGCTTGCAAGAGATCGAACAATAGGTTTAATTGTGATGTAGCCCGGTCAAGCTGGATTTACTTTAAGCGTGAGGTTACGATCTAGTTGATATAAACAACATTGAGGTTTATGATGGCTCGCGATAATCATTTGCGTCCCTTGATATGCTATCCCGGCGATAAAATAGAGCATATGCTTCTCTACCTCGCGAGAGCTAGGGGCAACCAGAACATCGATGACAGCTGTACAAACCATTGATGACGGTGAACCTTGGTAGCAGTGGTCATAATAGACCTCGATGAAGCTATCATGGATGTACTCCTCGTTGCGGTGTCGTCATAGCTCTCGCTAGCGATGGACAACAAAGGAACCACACCAACTCCCAACAACAGGAACTAATCCGCGCATATGGTCGAACAATGGACATCCAAAACATCCTTCAAATCCCTTGGAACGATAGATCCGAGAGGCTGGCACATTGATCCAATCTCCTCCTTCCTTTCACCTCCGTGGTGGCAGGGCGCTGGAGAATAAGGGGAGAGGAGACCAGTTACACCTATAGTTAAAAACTAATTGTATAGATAATCAGACCAGAAAACGAAAACATGCGACCTCTATAGTTGGCTAAAGGAAAACAGTGGAAATCGGCCGACGATCTTGCTCCTGATCGGTCGCCTCGACAAATATCGTTTCATTCCCACGTGACTGCCCATCGGGGTTATGACCGGCATGGGTGAAAGATGCGACCAACAATGCCAGAAGTTGCGACCGACCTAGGAGGATGCTGTGACCAGCGAGGTCGGCGACTTTGGATGGGTGCTGAGAACACATGCGGTGGTGCTACAAAGTGCTGATGACGACATGTGTGAGCTGTGATCGATCGCCGACAGAGCTACAACGACAGTGATGCGAGAGGCGGTGGTCGGTTGCCGCAACTACAACGATGGGCGCAACGATGTTTTGGTGACCAGTGGGCGGCATTGATAGGAGATCCTATGACATATTAGGTAATCGATTGACTTTACGTGGGTCAACCGAGTCCACTCACGGAAGACATACAGCTGCCGGGAATATGGGACATCGCAGCCGCCCCACCATTACCTTGGACTATAGGTTAGAAAAGACCGGACCAGGGAAAACCGGAACCAGTGGCCTTGGCAGATGGTTAATCTCCATGGACCGTCCAATGCAATCAAACAAAAAAAGAATCGACGAACCAGCCGTTTTTTTTTTTGATAAAATAACGAGCGAACCGGTGGAAAACCGTATCGTTTGATTTATTTTGGTGTGGATAAGCTAGGTCCTAGGGGTTTCTCCCGAATCGGTGGACACTTTCGCCCCCTTCCGCCGCCAACCCCTTCCACTAGGGCGCCTTCCGCCGCTGCCCTTGCACGGCACGGCACGGCGACGCGGCCCGCAGCGCCAGGAGCACAGGACGGACACTCCGGCGCATCCCCGTGCGGCCGCGCCACCGCTATGCTGCGTGCTGGTCCAGCGACCCCAGCCATCCAGGGGACGCCATCGCCGCCGCCTGGTCTCCAGCGTCGAGCCGTCCAGCCGCTGCGTGCTGCTCTCACGATGGGCTGCGCATGACGAGGCACGCACACCTACTGCATCGGAGGCTGGACGGGCTGAGCAGCCAACGACGCTGCACCCGAGGTGCATCTAGCTACTGTTGGTGGATGTCGTCCACGCCGGAGACGGCTGTTCTGCTGCTGGTACGTGAACAGGGGAGGCGTTGACAACGCCGGCCTCCTCCAACAGCCTCTCTTCGCCCCGCTTCTGATCCGGGTTCCTTTAGCGACTTCACCACCGCAGCTGGCTTTTCTGCCGGTGCTCAGCTCGCCTGCGAGGTGTTCGACCAATTGACCAGACCGAGCCAAGTCTGCCTCTCTTGCCTGGGCATGGACGATGTTCACTTACATTCCCTCGTCAAGTAGTCCAGTACTAGAAGCGACGTGAGAGGAAGAGGACACATAAGGATTCTTGCGTCCCAAATGGTATGTTCCTTTTTGCCTATTCATGTTCCATGCATTACCTGGCTCGGTGTCCAGTCAACTCAGCTCACAGTGATTGATGATTGATCAATGTCAACAGGATTTGATTTTCAATTTATAGGGGAACCTTCTAGATTATTGGATGTTTAGATGGTTGATATATGCCACTCTCTGACTCTCAGTTCATTCTATCTTTACGTTTTTATACTATAATGTATAGTGAGATATCAACTCTGCAGATTCTATCAAGGCAAAGCGAAAGAACGTGGAATCAGTGATGCCGAAACTTTAAAATGCTTTGCATCATTAGGGTTGTTATTACATCATCGCATAATTTTTTTTTGCCATTCTATATTTCTGAAATGTAAGGACCCTGATAAGTGCCATACGTGTGGCACGAAGCAATTCCACCCTGATGTTTTTTGATGGCAAGTTTAGTTACCCAAGGATGGCAACTTTAGTTGTGAAGCATGGCAACTTTCTGTTTGGACAACAAGTTTCAACTTTAGTTGTAAAAAATGTCAGGGCAGTGTTACTTCGTGCCACACGTTTGGCACTTATCATTTGGGTCCATGATTGATGCGTATTTTGGATGTATGTGTGCACTTGATTTATTTATGATGCAATTAGTAGGGCTAAATCATGAGATAAACCAAGTTGATGATGAAACATGTATATAGCATCATAAGACTTTATTTTCTATTTGAAGAAGAACTGCAAGAGGACAAATAGAATAATTGTGTATTTTTTCATGAAACTGTAGTTTTCGCAATTTTTCTGGAGAAGATATACTAATAAATGTCATTTAATAATGCTCATATTTTAAGTCAGTCTGATTAATATTTCCAGGTTAGTATGGTAAATATTCCCAAAAGTACATTGTCTAATGTGACATTTCAAGCCTAGATTGATCAGTTGAGATTTCACATCAGCTATTTGGTTCCTCTGAATCATTCTCATTGAACAATGCTTATATTATACATTGTATCTTCAGATAACCAAATGAGTTGTGTACGTACAAGTACTTACACATCAAATGTTGTGTTTTACGTTGGATCTCTGATTACCAACCTTGCCATCAATTTTGTCTGGCTCAGTGAGACCTAATGATTTTGTACCTCTAGCATCTTAACTGGATATGGTACGAAAATGCCTTGCTTGACATATATAAATAAAAAGTCGAGTTCTTCTCTCCTGTAGGAAAGTTTGACTTCTACATCAGAGATCAACCAGTGCATTTTCCTGTTATTCTCAGATGTGTTGTTAGTTGTTATTAACTGCTAGGAGCTAATTTGACATAAAAGAAGTATCATCGTGGAGTATCTTTTAAAATGCTAGCTGCCTGCACTTTCAGTTAGATAGTTTTGACTGACGCTCTTGGGATCTACATTATCTATTTGTGTGATTTATTTAAAAACATTCTGTCAACCTATAGTGATTTTAGAGCCTAGTTGGAGCAAGATACCGCTAGGAAGATGTCTCTATATGTCAAAAATACGTTTCAGTCGGAGATTTTATGCTTTATTTCAGCGGCTTGGTTATGTTGGTGATTAAAATAATACATGAATGAGTGTAATAATAGCTATTATGATGTGGGAATTTTTTATTCATTGGATTCAGCAAATAGACAAGTCACTTGATAGCAAAAGCCATTTATAAATGTACCATGAATATGGTAGTCGTTTTCACATGAACTACTTCATTCATATATGTGAAAAATCAATGCGATCACTAGTACAGGAATCCCTAATTAGCGGCGTTCGAATGTTGTCACTAGCAGCGTCCACGCTGCGCGTCGCTAGTAAAAATACATGTTTTCCCTGAGCTTCCTTTTCCTAGAGATACATGCTGTTTTCTTGGTATATTTGATGCACAATGCTATTTTTGTTGGCCCTCTTGTGTTTCTATCTAGTTTGTGCAGTTAAGCGTATCTGTGTTGCATCATACATATTATCTGTGCTAGATCATACATGTTATCTGTACTTGACAAATATGAAGCGCCAACTAAGAAATCTCATGTTCTAGCATAAAGCACTAAGTTAACAGTATATTATAATCACAGTCCGTATATGTATTGAATTTAACTTTCAGTGAATCTTATTTGGCAGGAAATTTTGCAAGTGGAGATGAAGGATTGTTCTAAATTGACGGATGAAGCCATGCGTTCTTTTAGCCGATTTTTATATGTTTGCATAGCTTTTG
The DNA here is from genome assembly GCA_902687465.1 of Secale cereale. Lineage (NCBI taxonomy): Eukaryota > Viridiplantae > Streptophyta > Magnoliopsida > Poales > Poaceae > Secale > Secale cereale. The sequence goes on along the minus strand of LR738710.1, from coordinate 11,568,344 downwards.
ATCTTCAAACATGAAGCTTAGAAAATTTCTGAAAATTGTTTCTAAGTTAAGCTTCCTGTATGACAAATTGTCATTGGAAATACATAAAGTTCTGTCAAAGAAGTATTATGTTGGATTTACCTACTTGTAAACTAAGCTTTCTTTTGTTTGAAACTGATGTTTTGATTAATGTGGGATTTTGTTTGGTGTCAAAACTTGAACGTCTGATTCAATGCTTTCTAATTTGTTTTTATGAACCAGTCTTTGTGTGTGTGACTTTGTGTCTTGCACTTGTAGCTAAGTGCTATGTGTTGTTTGCTTACCGTTACGGATGATTCTTGTGTTGTACCCACTGGAGTGTGTGGGTGTTCTTCTGAAAAAGCTTTACTGGCTGGAGTGTGTGGGTGTTCTTCTGAAAAAATATTACTAGCACAAGAACAATTTTTTTTTCTAGGTTTCATGCTAGTACAACACGGGTCCACTAGACTGCCGTTTAGTGCTTGGTTGATGCTATAGTTATATGACCGTATAGTTCAAAAGCAAAATCGAATTGACAATCGCTACGGGTTTAGGTTTTTACAGGTCAGTTCAATTGTTCAATAACAACAAAAGGAGTATTTAAGTTATTTTTTTATTTGAACCAAATAAATCACTTTATTTGAAAACACCCCATATATTAATTTGGTAAAACAATATTCTTACAATCGTTCACTTATTATTGGTTGTAATCTATTACAAAATCACAAGTGCCGGCTAGCCTAGTTGGTATTGGTCCGTTGGTTGTGTGGTGACTCAAGGTCAATGGTTCAATACCTAGTTTACACACAATTTTGTTGATATTTCATTGGGTTTTTGCTAAAACATCGGCACACCTAAAAAATCGAGCGAGGCCTCATTTCTTGTTTTTAACAGTCTGACCGGCGGTCCGGTTCATTTTTTAAAGTTATGTAAAATAGTAAAGCTCTTGTTTGTTGTTGGTCTTCCACTCCTTTGTGAGTACTGACGTCAAATACTTAATTTTATACGATCATTTTTAAGCGCGCGTTTGGCATATATGGTCGTTGAGTCATCATAAAATTCGCGTAAATGTATATTTAATATGATATTCACTGCAATCATATTGAAATAGTTTGGTAGGAGTATTTAGCACCAAACTGTATTGTTTTTTGGTACCATATTGTCCAAAGAATGAAAACTTTATTTACCAAATCAAAAAGGTGTTTATGAAAAATCACGTAGACATGTGGGCTCTATGTGTGAAGGTATTGGTGATCTTTGTATGCAGTTGATTTTGGTTTTACTATTTCCCCACATAATAGCTCTTGTAACACTATGTATCGACATGATTATGTGTTACTTTCTCTAATTTCGTAACACAACCCCACCAACACATATTTATATGTTACTATGTCAATAACAATGTAACACATTCTTATCAACACATATTTATATGTTACCTTCGTAATACATCTGTAACACATTTTGGGGCCTTGTATTGAATGTGTTACTGTCTGTCGTTCGACACAAAATGACGTGTTACTGTAATTTCCCCTGTAACACATTTTTCTATGTGTTACACGATTGTGTTACTTAAAGTCTGTTTTGTTGTAGTGTTAGTTCTAGATATATCTTTTTTTATCCATTTTGATGACAAGTATTTACGGACGGAGGGAGTAGGATTGAACGCCATGGCAAATTCGGACATCTCAATTATCATATTTGAAACTCATGTAACTATGTTGATGCACACATTTTGTCCGGCTACTCTATCACTATTAAGTAAACATGTGATAGTTAGCATGTTTTGCTATGGTGGAGTTCATCCACGATTACCCTTGTCTTTCCTTGTGCCCTTGCCATCCTTCTCGCAGAAGTACAGATCGAAGACGCAATATAGATCGAGCCAGATCTGCTCATCGTCGGAGATGTCCTCACCGTTGCTGTCCCCCTTCTTCTTCGGTGGCAGTCCGGCCATGGTACGGATCGCTCGATTCTGCTCTCGTGCGAGGGTGCGCGTGTTCCTTCGCTGCCGTTACTTCGAAAATGCGGACGCTGATGGATTCCTCCTCTGCGGCCGCCCGCGCCGCCGCATCAGCTGCCTCAGCTGCCGCCATTTCCGCCGTGATACGGGCATCGGCGGCCCTTATCCTCTCCTTCCGACGGCGGGTCGCCCGTTCCCGGTGGGACTCATAGTCTGTCCGACCAGTGATGGGGAATGGGAGAGGTTCCGGCTGCCGGGACTGCGATGATCCAGCCCCAGAGGACCTGAGCGTTCGTTGAGCCGATGTTATGGAGTCACGGCGGAATTATCCGTCCGTCGGCCGGTCGTTGTCTCCCGGGAGCGGCGGCGTGCAATGTGGACTGCCATTGCCTCCTTCAATCTGCATGGGATGACACCCTAGTCGACGGATCCGAACTGGTCGAAGTCAGATCCGCTGCCTGCCATGCCGGAAACCACCGTAGGTGAGATCGGGTGGCGGAGGGGAGTGGAGTGAAGTGGCTAGGGTTTGGTCCGGCGAGCGAATGGGGACGAATATATGTGGGGTCGG
>LR738710.1:11482603-11565745 GCA_902687465.1 Secale cereale | reverse complement strand
GGGGGGGAGCATGGGTCGGGTCCGATGTGGCAGGCGTGCCTGGGCGCGTCCGGCTGCCCCCATATCTGCCCCATATTTGGACTATATATGAGGGGTGCCAGTCAGCTCGGGCGTTCGAGACCCGTTTGAGATGTCCGCTTGGGTCAAAAATCGTGATTGGTCTGTGACCGAGCGGGCCTCCCGGACATTTGAGGAGGGTTTGGGGCGCCCAACTGTAGTTACTATTACCGTGGGACCAGGGGAGCATATTCATCGGCATGGAGGGCCCGGCGGGGTAGCCCTGGTTCCTTCTCTCCGGTGTCTAGGTATAGGATTAGTCTGCCGGGTGAATCGGCATCGAGGAGCTGTGGATTTGTGTACATGTGCAGCTTTTGAAAAATTGTTGATAGCATTTGAAACATATTTGAAAAAAACTGTTTGACACATATTAGAACAACAATGTTCAAAAACATATGTTTGAAGAAAATGTTAATCATGCATTTGAAAAATGTTAAACGTGTATTAACAATTATTCTAATGTATATGAAAAAAGTATACATCCAAACATACATATGAAAAAAATGTTAATCATGTAATTACAAAAAAATTAAACGTTAATAAATATGTTTCTGATGTAAAAATGTACAAGCTGTATGGAAATAGTTAGGCATCGAAAGTATATATTTAGATAAATGTTAATCATGCATTTGAAAATGTTAACTATGTACATAAAAGATGTTCTGGATGTATAAGCAAATGAACGAAGTGTATGAAGAAAGTTGACATCAAAAAAATATGTTTGAAAAAATGTTAATCATTTATATTAAAAACTGATGACCATATGTTAAAAAATGTGTACACATATACCAACAAATGTTTAATGTGTATGAAAAAGGAAATCGGCATCAAAAAACATATTTTTTTATCATGTGTTTCAAAAAATGTTAATGTTGTATGAGAAAAATGTGGACTTGTGTACTTGAAAACTCTTGACCATGTATTCAAAAGAATGCTCAAAACATGTATTAAAATAAAAATGTATATCATGTGTTCAAAAAATGTTCAACATGTATGAAAAATGTTTCATGTGTACATTAAAATTATACAGTGTGTACTGGAAAAAGTTGACATTTGTTATGAAGAAAATGGAAACCAATAAAAAACCAAAAACAAAAGCGAAGAAAACATATAGAAAATTAATAAAAACAATTAACGATCAAACCAGTAAAAGGATAAAAAAACAAAGAAAACCAGTGGAAAACCGGAGAAAAAAAGATAGAAAAGAAAAAACCAATAAAAACCGAGAAAGGGACAAATAAAACTGGTGAACAAACAAAGGAAAACATAAAAGAAAAAAACCAGTGAAGAAACTGAAAAACACCAAAAAAGAAAGTAAAAAAAAACTAGCGAATGAAACCAACTATGTCGATCCAAACCAGTGAACGAGAAAAAAAGAAGATAAAAATGGGTCGGCGGCTCAGAACTACACTCAGTTAAGAACAAGGTATAATCCACGGAGCCCTTAATTGACAACCAATGATCAGTACCTATACACAAATAAGACACTTGACCTGGTCCCTAACACTTAATACTAATGGTGTCAAGCTTACTTGCTTTGCTAGTTACAAGTATTAATATATCTTGTGATTGTAAGCAAGTGTAAATAAATATTCAGATTAAGCATAACATAGAAGGAGCGAGGTTATGATTTGAGGAATAAAGGTCCGGATCCATAACTGAATTAGTCATCTCTCCAAAAAGCATAGTGTGGTGAACAAACTACAGTTGTGTATCGATCTAATTGCAGTGTTTATGATATATTTATATATGTCATAATTACATATAGGCATTAGGCCGTTGTATCAATAAACCGTTATCGAACAACATCTATAGCTAATACTCCATCCGACACACGCCATCCAACATGAATCTCTAAGTATTAAGTAAAAACAAGGCATTACATTGAGCAAAAAGAAAGTTACCCCGAGGCCATCTGCAAGTCAGTCTGTTTATGGTGTTTGATATTGCACGCAACAAAAGTGCACCACACAGGTCAAGTCTACGAGATCACAACATCAAGATAAAGAGATGGACACAATCCCAATTAAACAAAAGAAGAATCGACAATTGGTTGGTGCCTAGTTGGGCAGTTGTATTCTCAATCCATAATTCTCATCTCCCCCTTGGCACCACATTTCTTGTTGGCATGGTTTTGGAACAAGGATTGGAAATAAACCTATATTTGTCTTTCAGGTATCACAAGTGTACCCGATGAAGAATTGTATCACATGTATATCTGAAAAAAAAATGCAAAGATTCATATAAAGTGACAAACGTCTCGCCAATTGGCCCCGATGAGAAATATATATCCATTACAATGAAGCATCACTTATTAATATAAGGGTGTTTATCTAGAACGATAGTGTACAGTAGAAAATCTTTACATTTTAAATAACTTCGCATAATCCAGGGCTCTCTTTCCTTCTAGTTTGTTTGAGAAATAAAGTCTTAAATATTCTTCTACTTTCACAGTTTTGTATGATATCATCTCTTCTTGTCGGTGTACTAAAGTAGGGGTACCTTAGTATCCCGACTTGTGCACGGGCAGTAGCAGCGTCCCATGGTCTGGCTCACCACGCGCCCGCCAAAGCCCACTCTAGACCCCTTTAGGCCATTCAAGAACAAAATATTCCAGTCAGAAGATCAAGACCCCGGCAAGAGGGGCTTGCCGGGAAGGCTGCACCAGGCTCAAGGTTATCATTCCAGCACAGGACCCTGGCGAGAAGAGCTTGCCAGGAAGGCCAAAGAGTAACACCTCAGAAGATGTCATGTGGCGCGTCGTGCGCCCCGGCAGGGCCCGGAGAGCGACAAGCTTCCGGGCCCGGCAAGGTAGCGACCCCAGCAAGGTGCTTGCCGGGGGAAGCATACACTGTGTGCCTGCGCTCCAGCTCATTCGGCCACGCGTCGCCCTGGGGCCCTTCCAGGGGCACGTGGCAGATGGCTGTGCAGCCTGGGGGACACGGTGGCGAGCCGCGGTGACGAGGCCATCGCCGTGGCGAACGGAGACGCATAGAAGGACGCTTTTGGGGCGACGGCGACGGGCATTCAATGCCCTTGTCCCCCACCGTCAGAGTTAGGTGAAGACCACTGTTCATGCACTGTTACAACCACCACCAATTTTACATTTTTACCCTCCTCTACGTTGGCACCTGTCGGTGACCCCTTTGAGCTATAAAAGGAGGCACATGCACAACGTAGAGGGGGTTCGATTCCAGAAACTAGACCACTCCCTCGCTCGGTGAAGCTAGTACTGTAGATCTTCAAGCACCCGAGCTCGAAAACTCAATACAACCAAAGGTAGGAGTAGGGTTTTACGCGTCCGCGCGGCCCGAACCTGGGTAAACTGCCGGCGTGTGCTCCTCGATCTGCTCTCCGTGCCTCCTCCGCTCCCTTACCGCAACGTAGAAGGGGCTCCGGTCCCATAGGTGTTCGCGGGCGGTCAGTTTCCCCGACATCTTTGGCGCGCCAGGTAGGGGACGTCGAGGTTGTGCGAACCTGATCCGGCACTCACGCGGGCGCAGTCTTCATCAATCTCTCCAGTCTTCATCAACTTCATCGACTACGACAACATGCCTCCGAAGAAGAAGGCTTCGGAGGTCGGAGGCCCGTCTGCGTCGATCCCACCACCACCGGAACCGAAGGTTGGTGGAGGAGACGCTGGCGGAGGGGTGGACGCCGGCGAGGACACTCGCGGCGCCGCCAAGTCCAAGGACAAGACGGACGACCGGGCGAATTCCAAGACCTCGGTGTCCGTGCATGCACCACGTCCCTCTCAGGAGGTGCCGGACCAGCAGCGACGTGGTACCGGGGGTACCATACGCCTGCTGGGACGTAGCCAAGCCGGAGGGTCGCAGGACGCTCAAGGCCAGCGTCCTGGCACGAGCAAGGCGCGGTCGCCGGGGCGAGAACATGCTCCTTCTAACGCGGTTAGAAGTCCGAGCGTGTCTCGCTCCTCACACCGCTCGCCACCGCTTCCCTCCTCTCCAGCAGAAGCCCTAGCTAGGGCTCAGCTGCTTCTCGACTTCCCTCCAGCGGCGGACAAGGCCGAAGACTGGAGGGCTACGATCCAGAGCCTCATCGCCTTCGCCAACAACGACACGCCGCAGCAGCCGGCAACGTCACGGCCGCGACAAGTCGACCAAGCGAAGGCCGACAGAGACAAAACCGCCGGGGGTGCAACTACCATGCACTCCCCGCCGCGGAAGCAGAAGTCGCCACCCCGCCGGATCAACGTCGACGACGACTCCACGGCGTCGTCGGATCCGCGGGCTCGCCGCGATCAGCGCCAAGTCCTCGACGACAGGCGGCAAGAGGACGCTCGAACCCGCATCGAGCGTCGAAGAGAAGCCAGAAGACAGTCAGACCAGCGCGCTGGGACTGCTGTTGACATGCACGCGCCCGGTGAACCAGGCGACTTGCCGTACGCGGCAGGTTGCCCTGCGTTCACCCGAGAGCTGCGGCAAGTCCAGTGGCCCAGCATGAAGAACTTTAAGCCCGACATACCCGAGAAGTACGACGGCAAGACACACCCCTCGGAGTTCCTCAGCATCTACACCATTGCGGTGCAGGCTGCCGGGGGACGCGACGAGAAGATCCTAGCCAACTACTTCCCGCTTGTGCTTAAGCCAAACGTCAGGTCTTGGCTTATGCACTTGCCGGAGAACTCCATCTCTTCTTGGGCGGATTTGTGCCACCAGTTTGTCGGCGCCTTCACGGGCGGCCACAAACCCCACGGCCAGGAGAGCGATCTCCATATCCTCGCCCAGAAGGAGGGAGAGTCCCTGCGCAAATACATCCAAAGGTTCAGCCGCATTCAGCACAATATCCCCGATGTCCACCCTGCCGCGGTTATCAGCGCGTTCCACCAGAACGTGCGTAACCGCCGGATGAGGGAGGAGATGGCAATGACCAAGATCCGGGACGTCAGCGAGCTTTACGCTCTGGCTGACAAATGTGCACGTGCTGAAGAGGGGAGGAGACTCCCCGGAGAGGACGCCGGTGCAGGAGGAAGCGACAGCGAGGATGCCGCCCCGGCAAGGAAAGGCCGGCGGCGGAATAACAGGAAGAAGAAGAACAAGGAGGTACTGGTTGTCGAGCAGTCCGGCAAGGAGGCTACCGCCAAGAAGACACAAACTGGTGGCTCCGGCAAGGAGGCCGCCCCTGTGGCGGCAGCCGACAAGCAAGACGGCTCCGACAAGCAGTACTGCAAGATCCACCGCACCAAGGGCCACGATCTCCAGAACTGCAAGAGAGTAGAGTACCTCGTAGAGCAGCAGAAGGCTGAATACGAGCGTCGCGACAAGGAGAAGGCCCAAGGAGGCGGGGGAGAACCCAGCAAGAAGCGGTCGTTCAATGACCGGGGAGGACGCCGCGGCAAGGCCAAGCAGCGGCAAGGAGACAGGCCTCCTCGGGGCCGCGACAAGGATGAAGACAAGGACGATGATGAGGACATGGATGAAGGAGACAACAGCGAGCAGGATTTCCAGAAGGCCACATAGGTTCTGTGCGTCGACGGAGGTGCCTCTCTGCACACTTCCCACCGCCAACTCAAGCAGTGGGTGCGGGAAGTAAATGCAGCTGAGCCACCCGTCGAGTCACGCAGGCTGCTGAAATGGTCCGGCACGCCCATCATCTTCGACCTTGAGGACCATCCTGACCGCACAACTGCGGTCGGGTGTTTGCCGATGTTGGTTTCACCAACTATCCGCAACCTCAAGGTCACCAAGATGTTGGTTGACGGCGGGGCCGGCCTCAACTTGATCTCCTCCGCTGTGATCAAGAAACTGCAGATCCCCGACAGCGAGCTCGAGGAAACCGGATCGTTCCAAGGGATCAACCCGAGGAGGAGCAAGCCGAAGGGGAAGATCACGCTGCCCGTGACCTTTGGCGGAGAGCTCAATTTCAGGACGGAGAGGATCACGTTCGACGTTGCCGATATTCCGTTACCATATAATGGGATACTTGGCCATCCTGCGCTCGCCAAGTTCATGGCAGCTTCCCACTACGCGTACAACATACTCAAGATGCCGGGGCCGATAAGCGTCATCTCTGTCCCCGGCGACAAGAAGGACGCGCTTATCTGCGCCGACAAGATCTACCGGGATGCAGCAGCCGCGGCAGACAGCAACACACTTGCCACTGAAGCTCCCGGGGGGAAGACTAAGACCAAGTCCGGCAAGAGCTCTGGAGCCCACTCCGGCAAACGCACCTCTTCGGAGTGCTGCGCTGCCGTCGAGGACGCACCATCGAGCTCCACCGGCAAGTGCAAGAAAGGAATGGCAGCTCCACCGGCAACCAAGAAGGTGTCTGCCCAGGAGGACGGCACTGGTGGTACCTTCACCATCAGTGCTACACTCGACCCCAAATAGGAAAGCGCGCTCGTTACCTTCCTGCGGGCGAATGTCGACGTGTTCGCATGGCAACCGTCTGACATCCCCGGCGTTCCCAGGAAGGTAATTGAGCACAAGCTTGCTGTTTGTCCTCACGCGCGGCCCGTCAAGCAGAAGGTCAGGAAGCAAGCGGTGGAGCGCCAAGAGTTCATTGCCGAAGAGATTAAGAAGTTGGAAGCAGCAGGCCTTGTTAGAGGTGTACTACATCCCACGTGGCTGGCCAATCCAGTTGTCGTACGCAAGGCTAATGGGAAATGGAGACTTTGTATAGACTTCACTGACGTGAATAAAGCTTGTCACAGGGATCCTTTTCCCTTGCCGCGCATCGACCAGATTGTTGACTCCACGGCTGGATGTGAGCTGCTTTCATTCCTCGATGCATACTCGGGTTACCACCAGATATTCATGGCTAAGGAAGATGAAGAGAAGACTGCATTCATTACTCCATGTGGCACATATTGCTTCATACGCATGCCCTTTGGATTGAAGAATGCAGGCTCAACATTTGCAAGGGTGGTACACATTGCTTTTGAGCCACAGATACACAGAAATGTAGAAGCCTACATGGATGATATAGTGGTCAAGAGCAAGAGTAAGGATACCCTGATTCAAGACCTAGGAGAGACCATTGAGAATCTGCGCAAGATACAACTCAAGTTGAACCCCGAGAAGTGCGTTTTCGGAGTCCCCTCCGGCAAGCTTCTCGGGTTCTTTGTGTCCCAGAGGGGGATTGAAGCCAATCCCGACAAAATAAAAGCCATCGAGCAGATTGAAGCCCCGAAGCGCGTCAAGGACGTAAGGAGACTTGCTGGTTGTGTGGCTGCCCTCAGCAGGTTCATTTCAAAGTCTGCAGAACGCGCCCTGCCTTTCTTCAAAATCCTGAAAAAGGCAGGTCCTATGAAATGGACTCCGGAAGCGGAGGCGGCGCTGCAAGACTTGAATGGATACCTGTCCTCAACTCCGATACTTGTCGCACCTAAGCCGCAAGAGAAGTTGCTGCTATACCTAGCGGCAACCAACCAAGTGGTTAGTGCTGCGTTAGTAGCGGAGAGGGAGGCGGATGAGGAACCCACATCCCCGGCAAGTGCGTCCAGCGACAAGCAGGGGGCTTCCCCGACAAGCTCTGGCCCCGACAAGTGAACAAGAGTTACCAGAGTCCCTTGATGGAAGCTTATGTCGATGAAGTGAGGAAGCTTGAAGAACACTTTGAAGGCTTGCAGATGGAGCACGTTCCAAGAGCTCAGAATGATATTGCTGACGGCCTGTCAAAGTGTGCTGCAATGAAGTTACCTGTGGAACCAGGAACCTTCATGCTCAAGCTAACTCAGCCATCCGTCACACCATCAGTTGGGCAAAGCAAAGAGAGGAAGTTGGTCTCCGGTGACTACTTGCCGGCGGATCTTCCTGAAGCCGCCGCCAAAGTCCCCAAGATCAACAACCCAGATGCTGAAGAACAGTCTGCTCCTGCGGACCCAAGGGTCTGTACAGTTGAAGCAGGCGTTCCCGACAAGCCTTGCCCCGGCAGGCTTGCCGGGGAGCACTCAGCTCCGGCAGAGCCACAGGTTCTTCCCGTAGAAGCTGAGGTTCCCGCAGCAGCCCTGATGCCTTTAGACCTTGTTGTTGAGCCTCAGGCTCCAGCATGGGCACAGCAAATTGTCCATTTTCTTCAGACCGGAGAACTTCCCGATGAGCCAGAAGAGATAGAAAGAATAACCAGGCAGTCAAGTATGTACCAGTTCGTCGACAACAAACTGTACAGAAGAAGACTCAACGGCGTCAGATTGAAGTGCATTTCCCGGGAAGATGGACAGAAGCTGTTGGCGGAGATACATGGAGGCATATGTGGCCATCACATTGGCGCAAGAGCGCTTGCCGGGAAGGCGTTCCGGTAAGGTTTCTTTTGGCCAGAAGCCCTCCAGGATGCAACTGCACAAGTAACCAAGTGTGAAGCGTGCCAGTTCCATGCCAAGCAAATTCACCAACCAGCTCAAGCTCTCCAGACGATCCCTTTGTCCTGGCCCTTCTCGGTCTGGGGGCTCGATATCCTCGGCCCCTTTCCCCGCGCAGTCGGGGGCTTTGAGTACTTGTACGTTGCGATAGACAAGTTCACAAAGTGTCCAGAAGTGGAACCAGTGAGAAAGGTGACAACACAGTCAGCAGTGAAGTTCTTCAGGTCAATTGTTTGCCGTTTCGGAATCCCTAACAGGATTATCACCGACAACGGCACACAGTTCACAAGCCGCACCTTCATGCAATACGTCTAAGACCTTGGCGCCAAGGTCTGCTTTCCTTCTGTTGCTCACCCAAGGAGCAATGGTCAAGCAGAGAGGGCAAATGCTGAAGTGCTGCGCGGGCTCAAGACAAGAACCTTCGACAGGCTGCACAAGTGCGGAAGAAACTGGATAGAGGAGTTGCCGGCGGCTCTTTGGTCAATCAGGACGACACCAAATCGAGCCACCGGACAGACACCCTTTGCTCTTTTCTATGGAGCAGAGGCAGTTCTCCCCACAGAACTCGTATACGGGTCTCCTCGAGTGCTCGCTTACGACGAGCTCGAGCAAGAGCAACTGCGACAAGATGATACATTGCTCCTTGAGGAGGAACGTCTCCAGGCTGCTGTACGAGCTGCTCGATACCAGCAAGCCTTGCGTCGCTATCATAGCCGCAAGGTTAGGGCCAGGAGTCTCGAGGAAGGCGACCTTGTTCTTCGGCGCGTTCAGTCCGCCAAGGGCTCCAACAAGTTGACGCCGAAGTGGGAAGGCCCTTATCGGGTGAGACAAGTCACAAGGCCCGGTGCTGTCCGCCTTGAGACCGAAGAAGGCTTACCGGTGAGCAACTCCTGGAACATAGAGCATCTTCGCAAGTTTCACCCGTAAGGCGCGGTTGCCGTGATCCGCTCCGGCAACCACCTTTTGTACAAGTCTTGCCGCTGTTGCATGTAAACCTTTGTACAAAGCCGGGCGCAGACCCCGTGCATCAGTAAAACTTTTGTGCTTCACACCATTTGTCATTTCATGCTGTTCCCTTTACTTGCATGTATCATCTGACACTTTGTGCTGCACACATCCCTGGTAAGCAGTAACAAGCCGCAGGGCTCCATACTTGTGTTTCCTCCTTTTTGTCTGTCTCTCTGAAACAGAAGAAGTGTTCCTCGCGCACAAGTTTGCCGGGAGGGAAGGAGATAGGGGTATGGACCAAGTGCTGTTCAAGAAAGGAAAGCCTTGTCGGGAAGCAAACAACCCATAAAAGCTAAGTTGTCAGAATTTGAGCAATTCAAAATTTTAAAATTTTAGTTGTCTTCCTTGAACAACCACACTTTGTATGGAAAACCTGTGCGCGAAGGAACCTACCCGTGGCTAGCCGCGCCCTTGCTTTGTTTCGAGCACACTCAACGACTTAAGTGAGCTGCGACAAGTGTCGCGCCCTTACTTCGTTTTCGAGTTCACTCAGCAAACCTAAGTGTGTTGCGACTAGCTACGGCAAGGTTTCTTGCCGACAAGGGCTTTGCCAGCGGGCTGCTAAGAGTCCCGCACTCAGCGCTCGCGACAAGTGTCCCCTTTGCCGGCAAGTTCCCTAAAAGCGTAGGGTGGAAAGCATACAAAGTGAAGGGACTAAAGCAAGGGAGATAACATTGCATTGATTACCCGAAATAAAAGTATATATTACAGAGATAACTTGCCGCTGTTCTAAACAACTACTGCCTATGACTTAATTGACAGCGGCGAGGGAAGCAAGGTGCCTAGTCTCTTCGGTCTCCGTCGATCCTCTTGATCTTGCCCACCTTGGCTACGATGTGGGCAACTTGGGCCTTCAACGCCTCCTGGTCGGCTTCGGGCGGCAAGGTCCGGAGGACGTTGACAAGGTTGATCACGGGGTTGCGGTAGACGATCTTCGACAACACCCGCTCCATGGTACCCATGCAAAGCCGGCGCGCCTCGTCGGCCAGCTGCACGGGGATCTTCTCCCGCAGCCGCGCAAGCGCCGGCGCTACTCCCCTGAAGAACATACTCAGTTTGGCGCTGTGGGGGAGGCTCCCGTCGGGGGAGTACACGAGGTGCTCCGCCCTCAACGCCATCATCTCCATATCAATGTTGGCGACGGAGGCGACGAGTTCATCAGTCCACTGCTCCACCGTCCGCTGGAAGTTGTTTTGCGAGACGGCGGCGCTCTCCAGCAAGAGCCTCTCGGTGCGGAGTTCGTCCTTCAGCTTTGTCTCGCGATCCCGGGCAGCGTCAAGCGAGTCAGTAAGGGTGGAAACCTTCAGCTCTAAATCAGCAATGGAGTCCCTGGCGTCAGTGAGCTCTTTGCCCTTCTCGGAGAGGCGGATTTGCAGCTCCGAGTTGGTGTGAGCGTCCTTCTCCCACGCCACGTTGAGCACGGTGACCCTGTCTTCACTCGCCTTCAAGTTCAGCTCCATCTGCGCCACCCTGGCCTCCAGATCCCTCTTGGCAGTCTCTGCGGCAGCAGCGGCATCCCTCGCCTCCTGCAGAGCCCCGCCGATGGCTTGCTCCCGGGCGGTGAGGTCGTCCTCGTGGTTGTCGAGGTCGACCTTCCGCTGGTTGAGTTCTCCCTCCCGTCGAGATAGGTCCTCGGCGGCCAGACGCTGCTGCTCCTCGACCTCGGCTTTTTCGAGGATGAATGCTTGCTGCGCCCTGGCAAGCTCTTCGCGCTCCGCCAAGTTCCGGAGGGCCGCCTGGTTGGCGGCACGGAGCTCCACGGCGCGCTTCTCCAGGTCAGCACCAGCCTTGGCAGCCAGAGCCTCCCGAGACTCCAACTTAGCCTGCCTGGCCCGGTACAAGGCCAGGAGTCGACGAAGGAGTCTCTCCTCTTCGGGCTCGTCGCTGCTGCCGGGCGCATCAACAACCTTCAACCCGGCGGAGGCAAGAACCTCTCCGTCGAAGGTCTCTCCCTCCGCGGGTGCCCTAGACGAGGACGCCCACGGGACTTGAATAAAGACCCCGTTGGCGGCCTCCAGATAGACACCCGACCGGTCCGCGGGGGCGGAGGGGTCGGCGGCCGGTGCAGCGTCCGGCGCTCCTGCGGCCTCCGGGCCAGCAGTGTGGTCGCCGGTCTCTTCCCCAGCTGCGGCGTCAGCGGTCGGGGTGGTCTCCTCGACGGCTGGCTCGTCGGCTCCAGCCATTCCCTCGGCGGTAGTGGTGTCAAGCTTACTTGCTTTGCTAGTTACAAGTATTTATATATCTTGTGATTGTAAGCAAGTGTAAATAAATATTCAGATTGAGCATAACATAGAAGGAGCGAGGTTATAATTTGAGGAATAAAGGTCCGGATCCATAACTGAATTAGTCATCTCTCCAAAAAGCATAGTGTGGTGAACAAACTACAGTTGTGTATCGATCTAATTGCAGTGTTTATGATATATTTATATATGTCATAATTACATATAGGCATTAGGCCGTTGTATCAATAAACCGTTATCGAACAACATCTATAGCTAATACTCCATCCGACACACGCCATCCAACATGAATCTCTAAGTATTAAGTAAAAACAAGGCATTACATTGAGCAAAAAGAAAGTTACGCCGATGCCATCTGCAAGTCAGTCTGTTTATGGTGTTTGATATTGCACGCAACAAAAGTGCACCACACAGGTCAAGTCTACGAGATCACAACATCAAGATAAAGAGATGGACACGATCCCAGTTAAACAAAATAAGCATCGACAATTGGTTGGTGGCTAGTTGGGCAGTTGTATTCTCAATCCATAATCTCATCTCCCCCTTGGCACCACATTTCTTGTTGGCATGGTTTTGGAAAAAGGATTGAAAATAAACCTATATTTGTCTTTCAGGTATCACAAGTGTACCCGATGAAGAATTGTATCACATGTATATCTGAAAAAAATGCAAAGATTCATATAAAGTGACAAACGTCTCGCGAATTGGCCCCGATGAGAAATATATATCCATTACAATGAAGCATCACTTATTAATTTAAGGGTGTTTATCTAGAACGACAGTGTACAGTAGAAAATCTTTACATTTCACATAACTTCGCATAATCCAGGGCTCTCTTTCCTTCTAGTTTGTTTGAGAAATAAAGTCTTAAATATTCTTCTACTTTCACAGTTTTGTATAATATCATCTCTTCTGCTGTTTCCAAAATTGGTGAAATAATTCCATCATAGTTTGGGTTTTGAAATGCTGTTATTGATAGGCGCTCCTTGTGGGCATTGATGGAAACCATTTGCTCAATTCTCTTATACACCCCATTTGTCATAATCTATAAATTATAAATAGATTGGATTAAAAAATAAATTTCTCATCTATATCCTTGAAAAGAGTACTTTCTCAGTCATATAAAATTGGAAGTCTTTTGAGACTACACATGACATTGTCTAGGGAAATGTTCCATATACACCATTCAACTATTTGCTTGTCTACAGTGTACCGTTCATCCCTACAAAAAGTTTCCATTGCTTGTAGGGCCTTAATTGTTTTGTCTTCTTTGATATAACATTCAACTATTTGCTTTATTATTATTTTACTATTTCATATAACATTTAGGTTGAGAAGCTATACAACTAGCTTAACATGTGTTTAGAAGCATACCTCAAGAAGGTCGCCCACATTCACCAACAGTGCATCAGAACGTGGTTTCACGGGAATCCACGCACCATGCCTTCTAATTTGTAAGCCTTGAACTGAATTAACTTCAAGCAGAATAGTTAGAAAAGATGCATCAGAATGTGGTGAGAAGCCTAGAACCTTTTCTGGTGTTGACATGCATGGAGGGTAGTAGCTCATCCTGAGAAATTGCGACACATGTTTGTCTACCACCAATTCGGGATCAACATCTAGTGTTTTTGCAATGAAGATGGCAAGAGAATGTGCCAATTTTGTCACCTCTGAAGAGTACTGTTCGATACAGTTCCTGGGATAATAACAAATATTAAGTTTCTATGTTAATGTTGGGTTTTAGTACATATTGAAATACTTTGGTCTTTACATGACCGAATCTAGCTTGTTTTAGTACCAAGTACAAATTACAAGACCCATCAAGAAGTTCATTGCTTGTGTAGTCCCTGGCTTGGCCCTTTGTTTGTTATTACCATGAACCATAAAAAACTTGGTAGCTAGATATTTATGGTGGAAGAAGAGTTGATATCATTTTTTTTCTTCAAAAAACTTAAAAGTCATTTGTTCCTATGGCCGATTTCAATAAATTTTAAAGAACATTTGGTTGAATTTAACCAAATTAACCAGGGATAGATAGAACAAAAGCAATAAAGGCAACAATCTTCTGTAGGTTATTCTGGTAAGGTCTAATTTGGCGAGGTTGGTGGAATATCTATAGTTCTATACCAATGCGTAAACATAAAAAAGTAAAAGCACATTGGATTACTTAGAGTCTGTATCCTAGTTAACTAGGAACACACAATGTTTTATATATAAATATAGAAAAGGGTCACTGGAATCAAACAAACAAGTTAATAATATCCACTAAACATACCGGCACAACAAGTTATGCATATAAATAGAAATGGGTGTCTAGGATCAAACAAACAAGATCTTGAAATCTAAGACAACTAACTCGGGACGGAGTGAGTACATTCTACTGGTTGGTTAATACTATTGGCCAGTTTATTCCTTGAAGTGACGAACCTGAAAGAAGCCCCACTCGGCGCAGGCAAATCTGAGCTTGTCGGTCTCCGCTTCAGCCGACTCGGTGCTCAATAGCTTGCTGATGTCGATCACCGGAACCTCGTCGGACAGCTCGGGGAGAACGGCGTGTGCATCGATATCCGGCTGGATGTACCGTTCGATCTTGTCGACCGTCAGCTCGCCGGCGGATGCCACCAGAGCCTGGACGTTCGTGACGGGAAGCGATGTTCCCAGCTTCGACCACCTGCTCTCGCTGGCGCTACCACTCGCTGCCTCAACCTCCATCAGTGTGGCTACCTAGTTCTTCACTGTGTGTTGGTGAAGTTACAGGGATCCAAGCCATCGATCAGACAATTATATAGACTGTTAACTGAACTGTGATGTTACTCTACATGAAACGAGTCAGAAAATGCGAATGATTCCTCGACCATGTGCTTGGACGCACCGACCCATGCCAAAAAAGTGCCCGGCGGCTAATGGCCTAACTTAACTGGGATATATGTACTTTTGCACTGACACACTCGTAGATCTGCCCGTGTGGTATACCATGGAGCTCGACCTCGTCCCCTGACGTGGCGTGACGTGTGGGTCAGCCGCGGAACGACAGAGAAGTCCGGTCTTGTGTTTTGTTGGTTTATTATATACGAGTAGTAAGTACGTAGTTCGCTAGCTGACCAGCAAGTCAAATCTCTCTCTCTCTCTCTCTTTCTTTCTTTCATATTCGATCGCATGCATCTCCTCGCCTCGTTCGTTTCCACGCGGCTCACCACGGACGCACGGATTTCTCTCGCCCGCGTCTCCTCTCCGGCGGCACTCAGCCGTAAATTAATCGTCTACAATTTTTTCTTCTAAACAAAGACACAATCGTGTTTGCATGAGCCGCCATGTTTGATGCATGCAACAAATTAATGCTTCACCGGCCTTTTCCTTTCTCCATCCCCACAAATAACATAATCTTGCATCCAAGACCCTGAAATTTTGCAGCCAACACCCCAGAGCTTTAGTTTCCTTACAAACAAGGACAAAATTTCGACAAGTCGTGGCAGTTTTGTCTAGAAATTTCGGCAGCATAACGCGTTGGATGGATTAAGAAGCGCATCCACAACATCACTACATTTAAAAAGCGTAAAGCAATTCTGGCTATTTATATTATTAGAGAAAAGGATGGATTAGTACATGAGTCAAAGCCATTTGCTACCAAACACATGTCAACACCGCCGGCGGAGCTTTCGGCAACAAATAACCATCAGTTTTCCATTTAGCCCTGAAAACTTATCCAATCTTTAACTCAGAAAGGTTCAGATGAAGGAGTTGAACCAAACAAGGGAGAATCATGACTTGCCATATGCTTAATGCTTTCTACTGGTGTTCCTTTCTCAAGTTACATTAGTTGTTCCAAACTCCTGCATGCTGTTAAAGAACTCAAAGTCTTGCAAATGGGGGCCATCTTCGTGGACAATCAATCTTCACGTACCAAGCATGGACGTCATCAAGGATGTGGTACAAAACCGCCGAGCGTGCCCTTACATTATGCGCACCGAGTTCAAGCTGCCACTCAACTCTTGCTTGTCTGAGCTTGCTGCCTGTTAGATCATCATCGGAGATAATTGAGTTACAACAACAAGAATCCAGTCCAAGCAGTCACTCAGTGTTCTCCTCATTTCCAGGTTTATTCTTCCTTAACTTGAATAAGATACTTTCAAGATATTCGTTACAGGCTATTGAAATTCTGAGCTTTTCCTACTCCATCTCAAAATTAAGAGGAAACCGTGGACCTAACTAGGGGTTCTAGCTTATTGTGTTTAACAGACTGTTGCATGTGTATGAAGGACCTATGGAATAACACAGGGATAGCTTTTGCAGTGTTTACATTGGGCATCTAACCACTCTGATCTAATCTGATCTAAACAAGGTAGTCTTGCCCGTGCAAACACCAACTTGTATCCCCATTGAACATGTGGTGACCTGCTGCAACCAAGTCCAGGTTTCCATACCGGCCAATAAATAAATTGACCTAGGTGGCCCTCTATGTGATTTAGCAGTAATCTCATAATGAGGATGCCACCAAGGCATCAAACTACTGCTAACACGGAGAGATTAGTTGATATTTACTAGCACCCATTAGATAATTACTAGGTTCGCTCCTTCCTCCTTTTTCCATCGGAGAGATTAGTTGATATTTAGTGGCACCCATTAGATAATTACTAGGTTCAGTTCTTCCTCCTTTTTCCATCAGAGAGATTAGTTGATATTTAGTGGCACCCACTAGAGAGACTATAGGTTGTTGTACTCACTGCCACAAATATATATATAAGTTGGTGCTGCTGCAATACTGCGTAAATGGATTATTCTTTATACTAGACTAGATGGGTCTGCTCTATCTCATTGTTGGACTACTACTCTATAGACACGGAAAGAGCTCTTGGCTCTCGCTGCTCCAACTCACCTTTATAGTTGGCAAAAACTACATCTACAATAATTTCAGCAAAACGGTACAAAACTGCAATACAGAGCACTCTGAAACCAACAAATCTTGCAATCAACACCCTAATGCTACCGTCTAGTTTACTTGTTCAGATATCTGGTGATCAGGAGCAGTAGGACATGATTCACTAGTGGGTTTCTTACTATTATCTGATTGAATCTGGTACTAAAATTGGCGTATGTTTCCCTATGAAACAAGGAAGTAGTGTGGATTTCATGCCCTATTTGCGCACATACTACTGGGGAAATAATCAAATCAAGACATGCACCGAGAGTAAATCAACTTTACCAATGAACTGGTGTGGACCTTGTAAATCAAACACCCATCATGTACACCGCTCGCCCATCGCCCTTGTCAGGAGCATATCTCCATAGCTTGTGTTTGTACTTGCGCAGAAGGGTAGTTCTTGCCTACATCACTGCTTCCTCATGTCCAGCAGGACCATCTGCATCACAAGGTACACACAAAAATAAAGCACTTGTCAGGTTGACTGGCACCACGCCAAGATTTCCTTGGAGAAGGTTAGATGAAGAGACAAGAGACGGGGGACAAAACCAGCAAACCTGACATTGTGGACGAGAGCTGGCAGCAGCCGCCCACCAGCGCGTTCGAAGAAAGGGTCGACTAGACAAGATCTTGGTACACGCACGCCCGGGCGCCCATCCACGGACCGTCTCATATGGCATGGTGTGGTAGCCGGACACAGCATCTGAACCTTGGGTGGGTGGCCGCCTGATGTACTCGTCCTGTGCTGGCTTATGGAGAAGGGAGGAGCAAGGCGCAAGGGAAAGATCGAGAGGCGGTCGACAATGGCCGGTCATTTATAGAGAAGATGAAGGACGGCTTGGTCAGCATTGAGCGAGCGAGAAACGCAGAGAGACGTCGGATGGACGCCCGATCCGCGTGAGGCACGCGGGAGCCAATGGGTAGAACGGAAGGGATGGAGGGATCGAGGGAGGCGGAGTAATGGAGGAGAAGACGGGGCGATAGCAGCAATTAAAGGGGGGTGCGTTGGTTTTTGGAAGTGCCTGATTTTCAGGAGGAGGGAGACGAGAAAATTAATTTAGTAGGAGATTTGTCAAGGTTTCCCTCCCAATAATAGCGCCATGTAGCCATGTAGGTAGTTTCCATATATATGTGGGAGGAACTCTTTTGTTTGCACTAAAAAAATTGTAATTTATTTCATGATGATCTACTCCAAACAAATCTTCCTGTTAGAGTTTGTTATGGCATTGCCCTATTCTTCTGCTATGGCTCACCATGCAGCCTCGCACAGGAGGTTACGGTGGATTAGCATATCTAGTGCTTTTCTGTTAGGTGTTTGTTACACATGTATTCTCTCCCTCCCTCCCTCTGTTAGGTGCATCTCTGTTTATTTACCCCTTGTGGAGGACTGATTTTGAGCCAACGTTACACAGATTCAACCCTGTGCTACAAATTATAGCAATGATCAGAACAACCCACCATCAAGATTCAAAGTAGCGATAATTCTCACCTAAATTTGATAAGGAACAAAAACTATCATGAGTTTCCTTCCCACATAATCAGTACTACCGGCGGCCGGAAGGAGTTTCGTTGGCGAGGCAACATGGCATTGATAGACATGCGCCAACGTAGTTGACATATGTTAGGTGGGATTTTTCACGGACAAAACTTGCCTGCTTCCTCCTCGTGCTCCCATCCGTGCTCCCACTTCATCCTACGGCTGTCATTTTTCCTTTTTCCTTTCTAATCTAATCATCGCCCCCCTGATTTTAAGGGGGTGGGGCCAGGCCTAATTTTGTTCCAATCAAATCAAGCCACGTACGCGGGAGCACGGATGGGCACACACGAGGGGAGCAGGCAAGTCTCGTCCATTTTTCACTAGCTCTCGGGAGTTGATCTCTCTCACTATCTAATTTGTTAAGCTTCCTAAAATAAAGCAAGGTCGTTTGTTTCCATATATACGTGGGACAACACTAAATATAATTTACTACATTTCCTAATTGGTACATCAAATAATGCCAGGCCAGAAAGCCCTGACGATGGATAGATAAGCTACAAATTAGAACCATAAGGAAAGCAAGGCTTTGTGCGCGCACCAGACGCAAACACCGAGCATTGCGATGTTCATGTGTAGAACGCATATCATCTATACAATTGACCCACAATGATGAATTCAATCTCCTTTTCCCAAACTGTATTCACACGTGTTAATTTTGAAATTCAAGTCAATATCATTCAGTTTCAAAATGACCTGCAAATACAACCAAAAATGAGATAAAAGACAGCAAGACTTGCGTGCCATACCACATATAAATCAGTCAACCCTTTGCAAGCCACACGAATAGGATTGTAGAGCAGTGCAAATACATCGCAACAATCCCAATAATCAAATGGCGATATAATGTTAAGTTGGCAGCCAGCTAGCCAAATAAACTCTGGATTGTCTGAAATGCATCAATTCCATACATCAGTTTTCTCAAAATTTGCACCTCGGCAATATTTATTCACACAAGATATAAATGAAAAACAGTAATGAAATGCCTCTCAAGGAGGAGGCGAAAACTATATCAACTAGGGCCAGGGGGAACATTACACACACCACACTACTGTTTCAAGCAAGTATGCATGCAATAGATTCCATGTAGGGCCTTAAACCAGTAGGGCCACCTCCTCCCACCTCTGGGCGGCGGCATCTCCAGTGTCAGCTTCCATGGCCACCGTCCCCACCAACACTCTTTAGACCGGCAAGGCGCATTCAGCCAGATCCATTGGTGGTCGCTCAACATCATCCATCCATTCCATGGCACCTAACCTGACAGCCACGCGAACAAAACTTCAAGTCAGTGCTTCAAAAATACACATGCAACAAGTTAAAGAATCAGTGGCCAAGGCAACTTCACAAACTAAATCTTCTATAGCACGTGATCAAAAAACAAACTAGAAAATCAATCTCACACAAAGTGTTGGCTGGTACTATTATAAGGAGACGACCAAAACAACAACATGCTATGCTCAAAGCATAAAAAGAGAGAAACCCATCAATTGTACATAAGCTAGGAAAACTAATGATTGGCCTGTCATAGGATCCAAGTCTTGGCAGCATCAAATTGACAAACCAAATAAATGTTTTATAGTGACTGATCCAACAAGACACTAGACAATCTAACACTAATGGTTAGCTTGTACTACGAGGATGCCTTGCTTAAAACCAAAATAGGAGAGAGAAAACCAAGGCGGCACACCACCACCGATGATAACCACCAGTTGGGCCGACAAGAGCTGTGGTCAAACATAGCATGTTAGTCAGGCCTAATAATCTAATCCTCTGTTAATCAGTGGTTTAAGACTTCAGTATCACTTGTTTGATAGCAGTAGAAGGTAATATTAGTAAGTACATAGCTAGAAGTAAACAAATGGCATAATAGGATAATTAACATCAACTATGGTTTTCTACTTCCAGCATCGAGAAACTCCAAACTAAACACAAACTAGTGCTCGTAGCATCTAGTTTGGTCATTTTCCTGTATGTATGAACCTCTGTACTCTCTAATTCGATAATGAGATTGGGAGCTTATTTTTCTTTTTTCTTTTTTTTGCGGGTGAGCTTATTTTTCTTTTATCAGGAACAAAAAAGGTCATTATAATAGAATCAATAAATCCACTAAAACAATAGCAGGGCACTGTTCAACTGGCTGAGTAGACACAGCAAGAGATTATTGCAATGTTTTAGCAAAACAGATGACATAGTATATTTGCTCGGTGATCTCGCTGACATGGCATGGGTAGGGAACTCCTAGATGCGCATTGACAATTCGTGCACTTGCAAGTCCACGTCAAAAACAGAAGAAGGCCTAGAATCGTCAACAGGGATGCAAAACATTTCATCCTAATCAAATGACCTATGTAAACAGCCGAGGAAATAATAGCTGCAGACTATCATCACCAAAATCATAACAATCCACAAATCAAAGTAAATAGTAGCAATTCCCAATTTCTGGCATAAACAGAGATCATACTCACGACTTCCAGTTAATAAGAGCATAACCATCCACAAATCAAAGTTATGATCATCACTAAGCCTGAACATTTAAACGTCAAATGCATAGAACCATAGACCATTGACCACCCCCACAGACCACAAAGACTATATTATCGGCTCGATGGCCAGAGCAGAGCAGATAATAGCCTTAGATCGAAAGCTAGAAAGAGGATGAAGCTAAGACCATGGACTCACCTAACATAGTTGTAGCCCAGGAGGCAGCCATGGAAGCCCAGATCATCACACTGTGTATGGTCACGGTCTGCTAGATGGTCTCAATGCCGAGCACCTTCTGCGGGGCAACCTAGACTCCATGTGACCTCAACCTGTAACAACCAACTCAGGTCACTATCAAATGAAAACAACACAAAATGCCAGCATAACAAAATTTGAGACGGATCGACACATAGTACAAGAAAATGGAACCTTTGTTCCATCATGAACCAAGATCTTGCCAGAGGGAATATAAAAAACGCTAAATCCTATCAAATAAGAATCACAATAGCATGACTGCAGGATCTAAAGGAATATGGGCAAAATATTGACTCCAGGAACAATCGAAAGACAACTAGGAATCCCATCAGCCTAGAATTGTCAGTATGGAACCAAAACATGCCATGCTACTCAAACTACGTAGGTAACCAGTAGGGAAACTAGTCATAACTAGAAAACCCATCTCCAAAATCACAAGAGTCCATCATCACATAATTAACCATGGCTCGATGGCCGGCACGCAAAGCAGCCATAGACCACACGGGGAAAAGGGGCAGCGGGGAAAACCAAGAACTTACCAGAATGGTTGCAACACACGCCGTACAACACCACCGCCACCGACGCACGGCAAGAGGCCCACGCGGATGAGGCCATGGGCACTGAACCGAACTGCACAGGGATTGAGGAATAGGATACCTCCAGGAACACACAAGAACCAGCTGACCATCTGAATTAGAAGTATCGCATGCTGCAAAAAAATAGAGATAGATATATGGTATCATGAGCCTAGATAGAACAAGGCCGCACATAATATATATCTTTTATCAATAAAATGACTTAACTTTTATCAATAAAATGACTAGAGATAGATAGATGCTACGATGCCAAAAGGGAATATAAAACCCTAAATCTATCAACTCATAATCACAGTAGCATGATTAAGGGCTACAATATGAACATGAGCAAGAAGGTAGAAACAGCTAGCCAGACAACACAATAGCAAAAGGAAAATGGGTGGAAAAAACCCTTCAAAGACCTCTCTAACCTCTATGTACAAAGCACAGTGACCATTGCTTTGGTTCTGACACAAGAACCACTACATGGGAGCAACACAGCTATATATGACAGCTAGTGCTCCTACATGGTGCTGCATCATCAACTATCTTCAAAACTTAGCTCTTCCATCCAGGCCATTATCATCATGAGCAGTACTAGCACAACAAGTATTGTTCTACTCACCCATTCACTCACTCAGACCTCATAAATGGAACTAACTATGCATGATTAGTGTTGCAGCACAGAAGCTTTGTTTAGCATAGAAAAATGCTAACATGGTACAGTAGCAGTTTAGACAAAGGTCAAGCAATTCCCAGAGCAAACAGAGGAGGAAGGAGAGGTCAGGGACACACCTAAGTAGTGGTAGCCCTTGTGACATTGCTTCCACTACAATGCTCTTTGCTTCCTGGGAGGAGTCACGGCTCTCCTCAGTCACCTCGACCGAATCTGCCAAAGAAAGTTGCCATGTTTCAGTCCACTGCAACGGGACAAGAACAGAGAGATACTACTACATTGAAGTAGTCGTGCCCTAAAGCAAAACTATTATGTGACTGGACTACGGAGAACTAGACTAGAACATGGTAGTGAGGTATGATAAATTATTTATAGAAAGAAGAAATGACCATGATCCTGGGGTTTAAGGTAATAATAATGGTAATAATAATCTTAAAAAAATAATCATCTAATCAGACCGACGTTCAACATTAAATCACTACATGACCGGCCTATGCATCATCAAACCATCGTGCCAATTAAACAGAGCAATTCCTCAAGTGCCCGACCAGGACTAAACAGTCTACCAATCATGATGTAGCATCACATAAGGAATGCTTACAACAATAAAAGGTAAAAAAGAAGTGCAAGTGGGCATCACATTATCATACCTCTAGTACCGTACATGATTGCCAATGTTGGGTTCAGTGTTACAGCTTAGTTAGATGCTCAACGACCTCTTCTAGTTTCCTACCATTTAGTATCGCACAACTCGGATCAAAGTCAACTGAGCTGATTTACAAGCTAGTTTATAGGATACATATGCCAACACTATTGAGCTACCAGGATCGAGATAGGCAAGAATACAAGTTATAGGGAGAAGTGCACAAGTTAACTATGTGGTCCTAATGAGTTGTTCGATAGCAGAATGCAACAAGTTGAACTTTCTGAGGAATTCAAGTTATTCTAAATAACAGGTACTCCCTCCATCCCATAATATAAGAGTGTTTTTTACATAGTGTAGTGTCAAAAATGCTCTTATATTATGGGACGAAGGGATTACAACATTCTAGTGTGAGTGCCAATGCATTGTGAAAATTCCAGTGCTAATAACATCTGCAGAAAGAACTGGGTGCGAAAAAATCAACTGTTTTTATCAGGTTATTCGAAAATAGCAGTACAACAATCCAGAAACAACAATATCTAGAAGTGTTAATGTACACTAGGATGGCTATGCCAACAGACACAAGCACTATATATCATCGGCTCGATGGCCAGAGCAGAGCAGAGAATGGCCATAGCTCGAAAGCTAGTTTCCAGAGAAGAAAGAGGCGGGGGCTGAGACCATGAACCCACCAAACATACTTGTAGCCAAGTAGGCACCCATAGAAGCCCAAATCATCACACCATGTACGGTCACGGTCTGCTAGATGGTCTTGATGCCGAGGCCTCAACCTGTAACAACTAACTTAGGTCGCAATCAAATGATAGCATAACAAAATTTGAGAATGATCAACACATAGTACAAAAAAATGGAACCTTTGTTCCATCATGAATTAAGATATTCCCGGAGGGAATATAAGAAACACTAAATCCTATCAAATAAGAAACACAGTAGCATGACTGAAGTCTCTAAAGGAACATGAGCATAATATTGACCCCAGAAACAATCAAAAGACAACTAGGCATAAACTCAGCCTAGAATTGTTCCAAATAACAGTACAACATTCTATTGGGAGTAGCAATGCATTGTTAAAGTACTAGAATGCAAAAAGGCTCAGGTCTCCAAATTAGCAGCATTCTACAACAATAACATCTGCGCAAGGATCATAGAAGGACCCAAGTAGAATGCACTGTAATACTGGAATGCAAAAAAGCTCAACTTTTTCATCAACTAATTATTCTAAAATAGCAGTATAGCATTACATAATGGTAACATCTGTAGAGGAATGAGAAAAGGACCCAAGTAGAATGCACCGTGCAATACTAGAATGCAAAAAACTTGAACTTTTTTGTCAACTCTAGTTATTCAAAATTAGTATAGCATTCCGTAAACGTAACATCATCGGAAAGATCAGAGAAAGATGTAATTAACCAGCCAGCTATTTCATCACAAGAGAAGCCAAATTAACCTACAATGAACATTGCATTATTATACCTCTGGTTTCATACATGATTGCCAGGGTTGGATTCGTCGTTATAGCCTTAGTTAGATGCCCATCAGCAGAGTTTATTTGCTCGGTGACCTCGCTGATATGGCATGGGGAGAGAACTCCTAGATGCACACTGACAATTCATGCACTTGCAAGTCCGCGTCGACAACGGAAGAAGGCCTAGAATCGTCAACAGGGATGCAAAACATGTCATCCTAATCAAATGACCTATGTAAACAGCAGGGGAAATAATAGCTGCAGTCTATCAGCACCAAAATCATAGCAGTCCACAAATCAAAGTGAATAGTAGCAATTCCGACCTCCAGTTAATAAGAGCATAACCATCTACAAATCAAAGCCACGATAATTAAGAGAGCATATCACTAAGCCTTGACATTTAAACGACAAATACTATCATCACCAAAATCATAACAGTCCACAAATCAAAGTAAATAGTAGCAATTTCGACATCCAGTTAATAAGAGAATAACCATCCACAAATCGAAGCCACGATCATTAAGAGAGCATATCACTAAGCCTGGACATTTAAACGGCAAATACATAGCACTATAGACGGTTGACCACCACCACAGACCACAAGCACTATATATCATCGGCTCAATGGCCAGAGCACAGCAGAGCAGAGAATGGCCAGAGCTCGAAAGCTAGTTTCCAGAGCAGAAAGAGGAGGAAGCTGAGACCATGGATTCACCTAACATAGCTGTAGCCTAGGAGGCGGCCATGGAAGCCCAGATCATCACACCGTGTACGGTCTGCTAAACGGGCGTGTTTGGTTAGTTTCCAAGCGGAGCCTGGCCCAGTGGAGCCTGGTTCAGTGTATACAGGCTCTGGGCCATCATCTGCATGTAGTTTGGTTGCCCGCATTAAGCCCAACTCGCATACTCCCCGTAGTGTAAATTGCGCTAAGCCCAGCCTATATCTGGAAAAACGACCAATTTGAGCGTTCCTGGCGAGCCGGGTTGAGGGTGCTTCAAGTTTCGTGCGGCCCATCTTCTACGTGCGAGCCAGGCAACCAAACAACATACTACTTAGCTAGCTAGAGCCTGGTTGGCCTTAATGCAGGCTACCAAACACGCCCCACGTGGCCCTTGAGCGTATCAAGTTCCCTCGACCTGTAACAACCAACTCAGGTCTCTATCAAATGGACACAACACAAAATAATAGCATAAGAACATTTGAGACTGATCAACACGACCTTGCCAGAGGGAATATAAAAACACTAAATCCCATCAAATAAGAATCACAGAAGCATGATTGAAGGCTCTAAAGGAACATGAGCATAATATTCACTCCGGTAACAATCGAACATCCATCAGTATAGAATTATCAGTGTGAAATCAAAGCACGCCATGCTAATAAAATTATGTATGTAAACAGTAGGGAAACTAGTCATAACTGGAAAACCCATCTCCAAAATCACAAGTCAATCATCACTTAATCAGTTATGGCTCAATGGCCGGCACGCAGAGCAGCCATAAATCCAAGACTATATCCAGAGCAATTGGGGCAGAAGGGGTAATGAGGAAAACCACAAACTTACCAGAACGGTTGTAGCCGAGGCTGAACAACACCACCACCACCGACGCACGACGGGAGGCCTATGCGGACAAGGCCATTGGCACTGAACCGAACAGGACGAATTGGAATGGGAAGTAACGCATGCTGCAAAAAATTACACAAGTCAATACAAAACTACAAAACAAAAAATTATGTTATTCAGATTGATTCCTAGTTCAAGATCTTCATTGTGATTTGACATATTGTGATGCTTATGCACAACAGGTTGTCTGGACATGCAGATATAAGGTGGTTACAAATTAAGCTCTAAAACTATGAAACTCCCATGGAAAAAAAATCAAGTTCACTATACAAAAAGAAAGAAAGGGATGTGTCAATTGTTAATATTACATGGGTTATATCTTACGCACCTATGCAATGTAGAATCTATGGATAGCACTGTAGGAATCTAAAAAACAACAATAGCATATCTCTATAGATGATGCTAATGTTCTTATCCCAAAATAATTGGTATCAAACAGTGGCATAGAATGTCTCTCTTCAGATCATTACACATAGCATATAAAACATGAAAACATGGCAGAATAGGACCGCTGAGACGTCTAAGATTATTTGCCTAAGTAAACAATAGCAATTCACAAATTCTGGCATAAACAGAGCCTAACCATCCACAAACCAAATCCATGATCATTAACAGGAAGCATATCGCTAAGCATTAACGCGCGATCAATAACAACACAACACCATAGGCCACTGGCCACCACCAAAGACCACAAGCTATACATTAATAGCTCGATGGCCAGAGCAGAGCAAAAGCTAGTTCCCAGAGCAAGCAGAGGAGGAACAAGAGACCATGGACTCACCAAAGTACTTGTAGCCGAGGAGGCAGTCATGGGAGCTCATATCATCACACCATGTACGAACTGTTGGATGGTCTCAACATCAAGCCACTTTAGCAAGACAATCGACACCAGTAATATTTAAACAACCCGAGCTCTCCTGTAATATTCAAGCAACCGAATCAGGTCTCTCTCAAATGGACACAACACTAATGATAGCATAACAATATTTGAGCTTGTAATCAACATATAGCCATGCTAGAGGCAAAATGAAATAATGATTCCATCATGAACCTGATAGAACAAGGGCACACACAATAAAACTTTTATCAACAAAAAGACTAGAGATAGATAGGTGGTATCATGCCAAAAGGGAATATGAAACCCTAAATACTATCAATTAATAATCACAGTAGCATGATTAAGGCTATTATATGAACATGACCAAGAAGGAAGAAACAGCTAGCCATACAGCACAACAGCAAAAGGAAAAGTGGGCAGGAAAAAACACTTCAAAGACCTCTCTAATCTCTATGTACAAAGCACAGTGACCATTTCTTTAGTTCTGACACAAGAAAAACCACTACCTCGGAACAACACAGCTAGTGCTCCTACATGGTGGTGCATCATCAAGTATCTACAAAACCTAGCTCTTCCATCCAGGCCATTATCATCATGAGAAGTACGAGCACAACAAGTACTGTTAGACTCACCCACTCACTCACTCAGACCTCAGAAATGGAACTAACTATGCATGATTAATGTTGTAGCATATAAGCTATGTTCAGTATAGAAAAATGCTAGCATGGTGTGATGTTCTGAGCTCCCATGACTGCCATTACTAGTTAATTTATTCATACAGCATATTAATGTGGAAAGTAATGTGTCGTCCAATGATTAAACAGGACTCCTAAGAAAGAGAATTCACTACATACTACATAAAATGTATACGATGTTTGTGCAAATAAAAATTGATGTAGTCAAACTATATATAGACTTTGGAATCACAAAACAGAAATTGTCCACTCTTGCCAGGTCCATTTGGTACAAAATAACAAATAGACCATTTGCCTGGGAAAAACAAGAAATCATCGCATTAACAGATCTACAAAGATGAATCTTACATTCTGGTTAAATCCAACCAGCTGTAACTAGGCCGGAGTTACACACAGGTAGATAAACTGGAGAAGATTTATAGACTTAGACTGAGCTATACGGCGTAGCCGTGGTTCGATGACCACGTGGCCAGAGCAAGGGGAAAAAGAGAATATACCTCTAATTGTTTGTAGCCCGGGTCAAACCATGCCGTCGCCCAAATTCATCCTTGTGGTCAGTAAGCCCACCTGCAAAAAGGTATTGCTTTCAGTTTCAACTCGACCAAGAGGTTTTGATTAATAATGCCCCTTCGTTTAAAGAAATCCATATATGGCTTGAAGCAGACAACATTATACTAGCAGAATTTTGCAAGTATGCGATAATACATCCCCATGCGGGTATGCGGTAATATTGTTCCATTTTTCAGAAAATATAGGATAAGATCAGGGTAGTATCTCTTCTTCTCAGATATAAGAAGAGCTAGTACATGCTATTTCTATATAGAAATGGATAGTAAAACTAGCCACTGTTAATGAGTAAAAGCCATTGTCAGGCTCTAATCTCCTTGAATGAGGAAAAATACATTCAAACTGATGCTAGGAGAAAAATACCAAGAACAAGTACATGAGGCGGTATTATCCATTACTTCTAATCCTAAGAATGAAGACAACATTGGGATTAAAAAACCACAAATATTTGACATTTTAATGGAACAGAACAACATATAAAATAAGTAAAGCAAGCATGCTTCAAAATCAACTGTAGCATGCTATACAAGCTCTAGATCATGTGCTCAATAGCCAAAGCAGAGAAAATCATGGCCATAGCTCGATAGCTAGCTCCAGAGTAAACTGAGGATAAAGGAGAGGCCAGTGAACAGGGACTCACCTAATTAGTAGTACTCCTTGTGACATTGTTTCCACTACAATGCCCTTTGCTTCCTGGTGGGAGTCACGGCTCTCCTCAGTGACCTCGACCGAATGGACTTCCATCTGCCAAAGAAAGTTACCATGTTTCAGCACACTTTAATCCAGCAACAGGCCAAGAACAGAGAGATACTATTAGTCTACTACATTGAGGTAGTAATGCGCTAAAGCAAGCTATTATGTGACTGGACTACGGGGAACTAGACCAGAACATGGCAGTGAGGTATGATAAATTATTTATAGAAAGAAGAAATGACCATGATCCTGGGGTCCAAGGTAATAAAACTAATAATAATCTTGCCAAAATAAATCATCTAATCAAACCGATGTTCAATATTAAATCACTACATGACTGGCGTATACATCATCAAACCATCGTGTCAATTAAACACAACAATTTCTCAAGACACAAAGCCTGGCCAGGACTAAACAGTCTCGTAACCAGTAAGTCTCTACCAATCATAATGTAGCATCACATACAAAAGGCTTGTTTACAGCAATAAAAGGAAAAAAAAGAACTGCCAGTGGGCGTCACATTATTATACCTCTGATACCATACATGATTGCCAAGGTTGGGTTCAGTGTTATAGCCTTAGTTAGATTCTCAAGGACATCTTCCAGTTTCCTACCATTTAGTAACACACAACTCGGATTAGAGAACAAAGCCAATTGAGCTTATTTACAAGCTACTACCTCCGAGAAGTGCATAAATTAACTATGTGATCCAAATGCGTTGTTCAATAGCAGGATGCAATAAGTTGAAGTTTCTAACGAATTTAAGTTATTCTAAATAACCAGTACATCATTCTAGTGTGAGTAGCAATGCATTGCTAAAATTCCAGTGCTAATAACATCTGGACGAACTGGGTGCAAAAAAACTCGATTGTTTTCATCAAGTTATTCAAAACAGCAGTACAACAATCCAGTGACAATAAAATCTGGAAGTGTCAATGTACACTAGGATGGATATGCCAACACTATGAAGCTGCCAGGATCGAAATAAGGGACATAGGGAGTAAGTGCAAACATAACCACATGATCAAAATGCATTGTTCAATAGCATAATGCAGTAAGTTTCAACTTTCTGATGAATTCAAGTTACTCCAAATAACAGTACAAGAATCTATTGTGAGTAGCAACGCATCGTTAAAATACCAGAATGCAAAAGGCTCAGGTTTCTCAATTAGCAGTACAACATTATATAGCAATAACATCTGCGCAAGGATCAGAGAAGGACCCAAGTAGAATGCACTTTGTAATAGTGGAATGCAAAAAGCTCAACTTTTTTATCAACTCTAGTTGTTCTAAATAGAAGTATAGCATTACACACCGGTAACATCTGCAGAAAGATGAGAAAAGGACCCCAAGTAGAATGCACCATGCAATACTAGAATGCAGAAAGCTCAACTTTTTTATCAACTCTAGTTGTTCGAAATTAGTAGTATAGCATTCTGTAAAGGTAACATCAGCAGAAAAATCATAGAAAGATGTCATTAACCAGCCAGCTATTTCATCACAAGAGAAGCTAAGCAAGCACCACGACAATCTGGCCAAACTACCCTACAATGAACAATATATTATTATACCTCTGGCGTCATGGCTCTCCTCGGTGACCTCTACCGAAGGGCCTCATATCTGCAAAGAATAATGTCAACACATTTTAGTCCATTCTGACCCGGTGACTAGCTAAGAACAGAAGGATGATACTATGTTGAAGAAGTAATCATGCGCTCTAGCAGGGCAGCGAAGTTCGATAAATTGAAGAAGCAATATTTTCGATCATCAGATAGGAATAATAATCAAGGGCAGAGCAGCGACAATTTTTACACAGGAAGCTGGCAAACTTTCTTGATTCATTAGAGAAATACATGATAAAAGTGTCTAGAGCAAGTACAATCAAGAATCAAGAGTCTGAGTAATTTTATTTGCGAGGACAAAAGTGACAACAGTTGATGTGTTCGCAGGTGAGATTAAATCAAGTTACAGCAAGAAAAATCCATCTTTTAACATGACAGGAGCATAAAAACAAATATATCGCAATTCAGAAAAAGTGCTAAACTCATGACTTGTGTTGCATCAGGACAAAAACCATGAGTAGATATGGACGTATCCAGTAGTGCCAAAATTCCATGCCACAACAGAAGTGAATTCATTCATTCAGAGAACAATATTCATCAGCCACAGGAAAATAGCAGCGCATCCATCATTCATGAAGTAATGACAGGCTAAGAAATCTCTCTTTTGTCTGAACTAAAACATTTTTTCAGATAAATGTAAATTGACAAGTACAACATCCGCAGTAGATAGGATAAGAATAACCTCTCAGATTGTGACACAAACAAAGCATCATCATACAAGCCATCAAATTCTCAAAAAATAACATGGGACAGGTACACAACATCAAAAAGTGAAGAAAGCTACAACATAATGTCAGAACTGTAGAAATGAAAAATATTGTGATCCCTAAATTGCAGTCTGTACAGCCACAATAAGTACTTAACGATGGAGAGTAATAACTAATTAACCATCGTTTGAAAAAGATGCAACATGGTAACTAATTAGACAGATTTCAATTAGTTAAACAAACAAACACCTATAACAAAGGCAACAAACAATTTGATCTCTTCCTAGTATGAGTTCACATTACATAGACCAAGTTGAGACATGCTTTATTTAGGCCATTTCAACAGTAAACATCAACTTTGCTCAGTCTAGCTCACTACCAATCTAATTCTATCTTTCTTCTTTTCAGGAATAAGCAGCACACAGTACTCAAATAGAACAACACATGCTCCAACAGTTGTTCAATTCTCGGGTTTTTTAAGGAAAGAAACTGCTTGGATGATTGATGGCATATAAACACATAAATCAGAGGATCACGAATTATGATTTTTAAGCTGCATCCATTCACAATGACGAGGAAACAAAATTAAGCACTTCGTACGATGCAAATTCCCTAGCACGTTTGACATGCAACTGCATAGAGGATCAATGCCCGGTTCTGAGAATGGATCCGCACCAGGAAGACATGCGGCCAGTGAGGTTCCACGCCATATTGTTGAGGATATTCTTCTCAATACCAAGGATCTGCTGCGTCGAGTACGGATTGTCGCTTATGGAGATAAAATCGTTTACCTGCAAACACAAAGTAAAGCCACCACTTGAGATTCAGAGTGCGCTCATGAACATGAGCAGACTGAGGCAGCTACTCAAAAGGAGGTGGATGCAAAGGCTTTGGCCATACCTCCGATGCCCATATTACGTCCTATGAGGCTCGTTGCCAACAGGGTGGAGAAAGTATCCCGTTCACTTTATCTCCCAGCACAGGATTGTGGAGGAGGCGGGCTTGGTTTTGGTGGCGGCGTCCACCTGGGCAGAGAGAGAAAGAACAAGATTCATTAGTGACCAAGGTGGATAGTTTCTAATTGAAAAAGGATGAAAGGAACTGGCTTTGCAAGTTTGAACATTCAATATGGTGGCATTCCATAATTTCAGTTAAAGAAATATCTCTTCTGTCTGAACTAAAACGTTTTTTTAGTTAAATGCAAATTGACAAGTCCATCCACAGTGGAGAAGCTACGAATAGGCTATCAGATTGTCACGTAAGCAGAACAACATTATCAAATAGGCCATGAAATTCTTAAAAAAGAACATGGGACAGGTGCACAACATCAAAAAGGTCTTCAGTTTCAGTTAAAGTGGAGAAGAGTACAACATAATGTCAAAAATGTACAAATGAAAGGAGGGGTGATCCCTAAATTGCAGTCTCTACAGCCATAATAACTAATTAACCATCGTTTCAAAAAATGCAGCACAATGACTAATTGGATATATTACAGAGGTTAAGTAATTAGTTAAGCATGCAAACAACAATAACGAATTGATTAGAGAGAGAGAGGTCACCTTGGCAGCAGGGGAACTTGATGGTGGTGATGTTGTGGAGTTTGGCGGGCATCCTCTGTACAATCTGCAAATGGGCGACCAAATCGCTAGTCACTGCTAGATAGGAAGGATACAGTAAAATTCAGTTCATCCTCAGGAAAAGAAGAAGAAATTGATCGATTTGGACCATCGAAGAGGGGCGGACCTTTGATAGGGTGTTGGAGCAGCGGACCTTGATGGGGTTGAAGCAGCTCGAAGAGGAGAAGAGCAGCAGCCTCCCACTTGTGCTCACCATCGCCTAAATGGCCTCCACAGAGCCACCACGATCAATCGGCATCCTGCTGCTGCTAAAGCAACTACCAATTAGCCTAGTTAATCCAAGATAGATATGAACATGGTACCAACAAACGGACGAAAGAAAAGAATCAAACCTTACATCGTGAAGACCCAATTTACAAATGCAATTCATGACACTTGGAAAGAAGTAATAAAGCTATATCGAAAACTATCCTGAGTATACAGTACTCGTTCTAGTTTGTACATGTTGCATCATATCATCGCAACCACTTGCACATCATCTTGTTTTATTTTTTTTCTTGTGTTTGCAGGGTTAGTGAAAAAAGTGAAGAGTAAACGCACTCGATCTCTTGCTTGCCAAAAACCAAATCCACAACAATCAACCCGCAGAGTGTAGTATATGGATGATACTGTAACGAATAGATCCTGCAGTAAAGTGTATGGAAGTGTATGAATATCATAGCAATATCACCCAAAAGTGGCATGGAGCAAGCAGAAATTATAGATACGTTTTGGACGTATCAACATCCCCAAGCTTAATTCCTGCTCGTCCTCGAGTAGGTAAATGATAACAAGAATAATTTCTGTGGTGACATGCTATTAACCATATAGGACTTTTTCATAGTCATATGACAAAAGCTTGCTGAGACAATGATTCTAAAGTAATTAAGTTGCCTCATGAGAAAATCACAAATGACTGAAAGTTTTACAATATGAAACTGAAACATCAAAAAGATTTGCAATGAACATGATGTGCAAATATGATAAAGTGATATCTAGCTTGCCCCCTTTAGTGATGCAAAACATAAATGCAGGGGCACCTTCAAGGTTTAAGTGATGACTAGATACAATGATTTCAGAATAAACGATATCATAATCATGCAAAAGACAATGCTACTTTGGGACAATGCACATTACACTCAGAATGACAATCATGCTCTCAGTAGTTGGTGCTTTAAAAGAAGGTGGAGACTCTCGAACCATGGCTTTTGTTGGCAAGGTTGAAAACCCGTAGTCGGAAACAAAGACAAAACATGTACCAGAGCTCTTGGTTTTAAAAAAACAGAGGTAATAATTTTTTTAGGTCATGCATGTTTCGTCAACGAATGCTAGCAGATAACTCAATCACTTCTTGAGATGGACAAGTTTCGAGGAACGGCTCCCGAATGAGGACGATCACATCCTCTTAATCTCCTTTGTTTATCACTGCCAAAGTTTTCTGATTTCTCATGAACAAAGCGTGAAGGAGGGTTTGTTTGTTATATTATCTTTTTGAGCCGGGCGCACTCAATGCCAGTTCCTTCTCGTATTATGGGTTTGCACATTATACATGCAATTCCGGGGTGAAGCCTGTCCAACTTAAAAAGATCATGAATTAACTACTACTTCCTCATGAGCAAAAACAGATGCACAAAAGAGAAATGCTTTTTTTGAATAATTTCGAGATGGTACATGAAAGTCTTCGTTAGGAATGGCAGGTAAATACCATGTATAGGAAGGTATGGTGGACTCATATGGCATAACTAGTTTAAAAGATTTTTGGATGCACAAGCAGTCAGTTCGCTTAGTACAGGTGGAGGTTAGCAAAAGACTGGGAGCGACCAATTAAAAGAGCAATGACGGTCATAATCATGCAGAGCTCCATCCATGGCTGCGGCTGCGGGTCGGAGCTCCTCCTTTTCCGACGCGTCCGCCGTCGAGGATCTCCGTCGTGGCCCAGCCCCGCAGTGGCCGTGCCGGATCTGGCTTTGCCAGCTCGATCTGGGGGCCTCGGGAGAAAAGGTGAGGGGCTCGTTTGGGGAATCGGGAGAGTGCGGCCTCCACTCCGCCGGTTGGGGAATCGGGAGTATTAATTTTGCATTCGTTTTTCAACTCGAGAAGCCGCGAGGAGCTCCCCAAGTAGAGTATTTATTTCACGGAGAGAAAAGCGGGACTTGCCGCGCGCGAGCTAAACAAATTTCGCCCATTAAAATTCTTGCATTCTCGTTGGTCCCATGAATCGTCCTCGTCTGAGTCGATTTCGTCCACTCATCTTCTCTGAGATCCAACGGTAGATGTCACACGTCACGCGGATCACCTCTTTTTTTATATTAAAAAAAATCATCAAGGTTCTTTACCGCTCCCTACCAACTCTGGCCTAAGGTTTCTTAATGAAATCTATTACTAGTATAAAACTAATATACTACTTGAAACTAAATCCACATTCAATATAAATATATGAAACTTGGCCTTAGGGGTATGTGTGAAGGCATCACTGGGTCTGCTGCCCTCGTCTCCTCTTCAAAGGTGTCGTGAGTTGCAGTATGCGATGATTGAATTGCGGCGGATGATTTTGGAAATCAAAAGAAAGAGGTTTGGGTGGATCGATGACTAATAAGAGCATCTACAACCGGGCTCCCCAAACGCGCCCGATCACTGAGCAGTCATGATTTTTTGACCCGAACGGACGTCTTAAACGTCCGAGTTGACCGACACCCCTCGGATCCAGTCAAAATATGGGGCGGATATGGGGGCGCCCGATTCTCTCCGGTCGGAGTCGGCTACGGAGGCCAGACACCGTCGACGACGGGAGATGGAGGCGGAGATGCTCGCCTACATGTATAGGCGTTTGAGGGACCGGATTTGTAAAGTCCGGCTGTAGATGCTCTCAGGGACCGGTATGAGTGACGGCATCAGTGGGTGTGTTGGCCTCGCCTCCTGTCCGAAGGTGG
The DNA here is from genome assembly GCA_902687465.1 of Secale cereale. Lineage (NCBI taxonomy): Eukaryota > Viridiplantae > Streptophyta > Magnoliopsida > Poales > Poaceae > Secale > Secale cereale. The sequence goes on along the minus strand of LR738710.1, from coordinate 11,530,260 downwards.
CTACTCCGAAAATTACGACGAAAGTGTTGGGACCGAAATGCTTGCATCCTTGATGTTCAACCTCGCGCTCCCGTGGATTGTCCCCTTGGAGTCGATTTCAGCCACACATCTCTCCGATCTGACAGTAGAGGCCTTACGTCACACGGATCATGCTCTCTCTATAAAATAAAACGTCAAAGTTCTTTACCCCCCCCCTCGCGCCCTTCTCCCCTGCTGCCGGAGCAGCTCGCGCGTGCCTTTTTTTTTGCCGCGGCCGATGGAGCCATCGCTCAGCTGCGCGCAAAAACATGCTACTTCGCGTGCTGTAAAACTAGTTGCGCGTTGCACGCCTGTTGGAGATGCTCTCATGCATCTCAATTCCATCAATCAAATGATCTTCACCGTCCTACGGGTAAAAGGATCCGTCACTGAAAAAGTTGCCGGTCCGAATGCATGCGTGAAACCAACCAAACGGTCAAGCTTGTAAGTACTCCCTCCGTCCCAAAATAAGTGACGCAAAAGTGACTCCACTTTGTACTAAAGTTAGTACAAAATGGGGTCGTTTTTGCGTTACTTATTTTGGGACGGAGGAAGTAATAAATAAAATAAAATTCAATCAAACCGAGAAAAAAGGGTGCGTGAAAACAAGGGTCCGTGCCCGTGAGTTTTGGCCTTGATTCTTTTGCTTTCTTTCTTTGGAATTTGGAATTGGAGTCGGAGGCGCATGCACGAGTAGTTCTTTCTTTCTATCTATCTTTATTATTTAGACTAGCAAAAGAGCCCGTGCGTTGCAACGGGAGAAGCAACTACCGCCCGGCCCTAACCCAATAACCATGACATGGGTTTTATGCGACATTTTGAAACCTAGACCTATGTCCAAATCATGTCGACAACCAATTTTATTGGGTCTCACATATTTCAAGGATCCCTAACTTCATCGCCCAAGCAGGCGGTAGGAATCTATGTCGGAGCTCCGTCGACTATGTCCAAATTCAAGAACTTGAGGGGGGTCGAAGCCCGGAAGGCAAACTCAAAGAAGAAACGCCGCCATCCATCCGAACGCCGCACATGCGAGAACTAAAAAAACCTAACTAGTGCGGAGACACCGGGGTTGCCCTTCCTGCCACCGTCCGCCGGAGCGGCGGGTAGAAAGGATGCGAATCCACGAGCTCACCGATGAAGTTGGAGGGGAAAGTTTGCCAATGAAACACTATTCAGGATAATGGCTCCATAGTTAAGTGCAAAATCAAGGTCCTACCAGCGATTCTAAATATACAAAGTCAGTACCTCACTATGAATTTTGTGAAAGCATGAAGACACATAGATATGTAAAGATACACAGGGATCTGAACTGGACGAAGTCTATACCATAAATAAAGCATATTTTACACCATTGAGGGATGGTGTAACTTGTGCAGAGCAACTTCCTCTGGATGCGAATGATATAGACTGTTAACTGAACTGTGATGTTACTCTACATGAAACGAGTCAGAAAATGCGAATGATTCCTCAGAGCTTTAGTTTCCTTACAAACAAGGACAAAATTTCGACAAGTCGTGGCAGTTTTGGCTAGAAATTTCGGCAGCATAACGCGTTGGATGGATTAAGAAGCGCATCCACAACATCACTACATTTAAAAAGCGTAAAGCAATTCTGGCTATTTATATTATTAGAGAAAAGGATGGATTAGTACATGAGTCAAAGCCATTCTGAAAGTGCAACTAATCCCCGGGTGGTTTTGGTAATTAATAACAACATATATATCATTGAACTAATATTCTCTTGAGAATCATTTCAGAAAAGTTCGATGATGTGGGTATGGAAATGTCTGAAGAAGTGGACCCCTCAAAATGCTAAGACAAGCATTGGCAAAAGCTCAAGACTATATTTGTGGTTTAGTGATCAAAGATCACATTGAGTCCATAGGAAAAGCCAATACTATTAAAAGGGGATGAGGTTGTGTTAATGTTCTTGTTGCTCAAGTGCTTGGTGATCTAACTCCCTCAACTATCAGCACTATTCACTACTTAACACACACCCATAAGTAATCTCGGTCAATCCAACTCAGTCCCACCGAGATGAAGTTATTTCTACAAACCCTAACATCTCGGTCACACCGATTTCTCCAACTCAGTCCCACCGAGATGAACCACTTCAGTTGTTTCTCCAAACCCTAGCTTCTTGGTCAAACCGATTCTGAGTTTCGGTCCCACCGAAAAAGGGCTGCCAACCTTCTGTGGTCAGTTGACATAAATTCGGAATATCCGAGTTTATATTTTCGGTCTCACCGAGATGGCAAACCCTAACCTTTGACTCACTTCGGTCTCACCGAGATGGTATTTTCGGTCCCACCGAAAATCCCAACGTTCACTATATTTGAACTTTCGGTCTAACCGAGTTTTCACTTCGGTCTGACCGAGATTGGTCAAATGTGTGTGTAACGGTTGGATTTTGTGTGGAGGCTATATATACCCCTCCACCCCCTCCTCATTCGTGAGGAGAGCCATCAGAAAGTCTACCACTTCTATCATACACTTTCTGAGAAGTGAACCACCTACCCTTGTGTTGAGATCAAGTCATTCCATTCCTACCATATGAAACTTGATCTCTAGCCTTCCCAAGTTGCTTTCCACTCAAATCTTTCTTCCACCACAGCCATATCAGTGAGGAGAGTTGAGTGTTGGGGAGTTTATCATCTGAAGCACAAGAGCAAGGAGTTCATCATCATCAACACCGTCTATTACCTTTTGGGGGGTGGTGCCTCCTAGATTGGTTAGGTGTCGCTTGGGAGCCTCCGTCTTGATGATGTGGAGTTGAACCAAGAAGTTTGTAAGGGCAAGGAGATCGCCTACTTCGTGAAGATCTACCCCGAGTAAGGCTAGTCCTCCGTGGGCGTAGGCCGTGATGGAATAGACAAGGTTGCTTCTTCGTGGACCCTTCGTGGGTGGAGCCCTCCGTGGACTCGCGCAGCCGTTACCCTCCGTGGGTTGAAGTCTCCATCAACGTGGATGTACGATAGCACCACCTATCGGAACCACGACAAAAATCTCCGTGTCACCAAACTGCGTTTGATCTTCTCCACCTCTCTTTTACATGTGCAATTTACTTTCCGCTGCATACACTCTAGAATTGCATGTGTAGGGTGTTACTTGAATTGATCTTAATTGTGAAACTGCCAAAAACATTGCATGATCTAACTCTTTGCAGGTACTTGGATGATCTACATTCCACAAGATTACCACACACTCAAATCATGAGTAATCTTGTCATTGACCAAGTATCTAGCCCTTTGGGATGTTGAGTTCAAGGAACAAAATTCCACATATCCTTTTTGACACCTTATACTTCTAGTATTTCACTCTTGTCATCTTGGATATTCTTGAGTATTTCCTTGCTTGCCTAACCCATGTAGGAAGACGTACTACACAAGTAGAAATGGCGCTCCAACTTCACATTCAATGAGCACCTACATCGAGCTTACCTACATGAACAAAGCATCAACAAGCCCAAGGTATGTTCTTCACATCTTTGAGGAGCTTTACTCAAAGTCATGAGTACAAGCAGCTTCATAAGATGTGATCACATCAAATGCTTAATCGAAAAATGGCAACCCCATTTTGAGCTTAAACGATGAGTATGACCTATGATCAAATGTCCTCATTTGACTCCTAAGTCAATATACTCAAACATAGGTGACTTTGTCGCCGACCTTTATCTAGATGAAGTACATATGTTTTTGGAGTTTTTCTGTTTTCTCTTTTGTTCTCTCATTGAGTTTTCTTTCAAAAAAAAAACTTCATCTAGAAATCTTCTTTATTTTTTTCTTTGTGAATATCCTTCTGGAAATCTTTTTTCTGGCTCTGATCAATTCCTTGAAAATCTTTTACAAATTCATTGCAAATTCTTTGAAACATCCCTCGCAGAGTGAGCTGGACTATTTCTGTGTTTCCTTGGATTTATATTCCAGGACATCACCTTCTGCAGCTCCACTCAGACTTAAATCTTAAAGAGGGAGAGGACTCAAATTTGGACTCAAATTGTTTCTCTATAAATGTTCTTGTTTGTCCCGTTGTGATTCTTAAGGATCCCACTTCTTTCTTTCTTTCTTTCTTTCCATCTTTCCTGTCCTACCTAGTTTACTGTCCTTTTCGGCACTTGATGTCAAAGGGGGAGAGAACTTAAGGGAAATAGGGGGAGTAGGGGAGAAGAGAAGACTTAAGGGAAGAAGAAAAGCAATCTTATCTTAAGGGGGAGAGAATCACATCAAAGCTTTGTCGTGTTTTTACTTTGGACATCATTCTCATTACAATTGGCATCATTCTTTTGATTTTGCTTTTTCCTTCACACCCCTTGTTATCATTGGTATCTCATGGAATCTTTTAGCTTAAGGGGAGAAGACTTAGAGGAATCTTCACAATTGATATCCTATGAAAAGCAAAATCTCTCAGAGTTCATTGAAAATCTTTTAGCTTCGGAGACATGTTTGCTGATTCAAGCCTGTGCTCAACATGAGACACTCTTTATACATGTCCTCCCTGGCTTGGTACTCTTGATGTTCTTGCAGTTGGTTGAAGGAATACTCTTGTGTTATCTAACCCTGTTTTCTCAAGTTTATCCCTTCAGGTACAAATGCCAAGGAACCTCAAGGTAAGTATATGCATCTTGCAGAATGTGCATGATGGTGACTTGCTTGTAAATACTTGTTTGCAAGAAATCACCATGCACATATGCATTATCACTCAATTCCTTTTCTTCTGCTCTGATGCATATAGCCAAGCTGCATGTAGCACATCTTGCTTATCTCTCTTGTGTGCTTGTGGTAGTCCAAAACCATAATCTATGAAAATCTTGCACACTTGTAGGGGGAGCCTGTGTACTACATGCTTGTCAAAGCTTTCATGATAATTCTGTCTTTCTTTCAATAAGCTTTGATGTTTTGTTTAGTATAATTTCAGTGTGTTGCCATCAATTACCAAAAAGGGGGAGATTGAAAGCACATTTGCTCCCTGGGTGGTTTTGGTAATTAATGACAACATACTTTGTGGTTGGAGTAATACTTTTATCAAGTATGTTTCAGGAAACCCAATCACATTGGTATGGCAAGATGATTGAAGAAGTGGACCCCTCAAGTGCTAAGACAAGCATTGGCAAAAGCTCAAGACTCCATTTCTGGTTTAGTGATCAAAGATCACATTGAGTCCATAGGAAAGCCAATACTATTAAAAGGGGATGAGGTTGTGTTGATGATCTGGTTGCTCAAGTGCTTAGTGATTTAGCTCCTTCAACTATCAGCACCTTTCACTTCTATACACACCCATAAGTAATCTCGGACAAACCGATTCTTCCAACTCAGTCCCACCGAGATGAACCACTTCTGCCATATTCCAAACCCTAGAAAAATCGGTCTTACCGAGTTTGAGATCGGTCTCACCGAAACTGAACTGCCAACCTTCTGTAACCATTTCACATCATATCGGAATATCCGAGTTTGCATTTTCGGTCTTACCGAAATGGCCAGGTTCTGTCTTGGGTCAAATCGGTCTCACCGAGATTGCATTATCGGTCTCACCGATTCTGGCATGTTCCTATTCTTTCTCAAATCGGTCCAACCGAGTTTTCTTTCTCGGTCTCACCGAAATCTCCAACGTTCATATCAGATACACTTTCGGTCCCACCGAGATGGTATTTTCGGTCCCACCGAAAATCCCAACGTTCACTATATTTGAACTTTCGGTCTGACCGAGTTTTCACTTCGGTCTCACCGAGATTGGTCAAATATGTGTGTAACGGTTGGATTTTGTGTGGAGGCTATATATACCCCTCCACCCCCTCTTCATTCGTGAGGAGAGCCATCAGAAAGTACCACCACTTCTACCATACACTTTCTGAGAAGTGAACCACCTACCCTTGTGTTGAGATCAAGTCATTCCATTCCTACCATATGAAACTTGATTTCTAGCCTTCCCAAGTTGCTTTCCACTCAAATCTTTCTTCCACCACAGCCATATCAGTGAGGAGAGTTGAGTGTTGGGGAGATTATCATTTGAAGCACAAGAGCAAGGAGTTCATCACCATCAACACCGTCTATTACCTTTTGGGGGGTGGTGCCTCCTAGATTGGTTAGGTGTCGCTTGGGAGCCTCCGTCTTTGAGATGTGGAGTTGAACCAAGAAGTTTGTAAGGGCAAGGAGATCGCCTACTTCGTGAAGATCTACCCCAAGTAAGGCTAGTCCTCCGTGGGCGTAGGCCGTGATGGAATAGACAAGGTTGCTTCTTCGTGGACCCTTCGTGGGTGGAGCCCTCCGTGGACTCGCGCAGCCGTTACCCTCCGTGGGTTGAAGTCTCCATCAACGTGGATGTACGATAGCACCACCTATCGGAACCACGACAAAAATCTCCGTGTCACCAAACTGCGTTTGATCTTCTCCACCTCTCTTTTACATGTGCAATTTACTTTCCGCTGCATATACTCTAGAATTGCATGTGTAGGGTGTTACTTGAATTGATCTTAATTGTGAAACTGCCAAAAACACTGCATGATCTAAAGGCAGATTTTTTATTTTGTCAAGTAGTCTAATCACCCCCCCTCTAGACTTACTTTCGATCCTACAAGTGGTATCAGAGCTTTGGTCTCCATTGCCTTGGTTTCCATTGCATTGGACTCCATAAGCTTGGTTTCACAACCTAGGAGAGTATGGCGTCTAGTGAGGGTAATTATCGTAGAGGTCCTTACTTTGATGGTACAAATTTTGCTAGTTGGAAGCATAAAATGAAAATGCATATTCTTGGTCATAACCCAGCCGCATGGGGCATTATTTGTGTTGGTATGCAAGGTGACTTCTTTGAAGATGGAAAAGTTCCGGATCGCGAAGCTACACCCGAAGAATTGAAGATGTTGCAAAACAATGCTCAAGCTTGTGACATTCTCTTCAATGCCTTGTGTCCCGAAGAGTTCAAAAAAATCAGCCGTCTTGAGAATGCTAAAGAGATTTGGGATACTTTGGTTGAAATGCACGAGGGTACTGAATCTGTTAAGGAATCAAAGCTAGATATTCTTCAAGGTCAACTTGACAAGTTCAAGATGAAGGACGGTGAAGGAGTCGCTGAAATGTACTCTAGGCTTGCTCTCATCACAAATGAGATTGCAGGCTTAGGAAGCGAAGAAATGACCGACCGATTCATCATTAAGAAGATTCTCAGAGCTTTGGATGGAAAGTATGACACCGTGTGCACTTTGATCCAAATGATGCCAAACTACAAGACTCTCAAGCCAACTGAAGTCATTGGAAGGATTGTTGCTCATGAGATGACACTTAAGGATAAGGAAGAGCTTCACAACAAGTCAAGTGGTGCTTACAAAGCTACAAGTGATGCTCCTACTACCTCAAGTGACAAGCAAATTTCCAATGAAGACATAAGCCTAATGGTCAAGAACTTCAACAAGTTCTACAAGAATAGAGGCAAAGAAAGAAGCTCAAAGTCTAGATCATATGATGGAAAGAGATCTTCTAGTCGTGATCGAAACTGCTACAATTGTGGACGACCCGGACACTTCTCAAATGAGTGTACGGCTCCCCACAAGAGAAGAGAAGAATCTCCAAGAAGAAGAGCAAGAGATGAGTCACCTCGGAGAGAGAGAAGGAGTAGAGATGATCGTTATGAACGAAGACCTTCTCGGAGAAGCAAGGATTCGGAGAGGAAAGACAAGTCATCAAGGAGCTACATAAGAAGAAGACATCAAGCTCATGTTGGTGAATGGGTCTCCGGCTCCGACTCTGACAGTCAATCCGATGGAAGCTATCACTCCGACTCCGACTATAGTCAAGATGAAGGTGTTGCCGGACTTGCACTCGTGTCCTCCAACTCCAACTCCTACGACTTATTTGATTCACCAAATGAGGGAATTGGAAGATGCTTCATGGCTAAAGGCCCCAAGGTAACACACCCTGAATTCATTGACTTTGATAGTGATGAGGATGACTTACTTGGTGAAGATGAGCTCTTGCATGATAAATCTAGTGAGCTTAGTAATGATGAAAATGCTAGTAGTCTTTATAGTCGAGAAGAGTCGAATGACAATGCTATGAAGGAGATTGAGCGTCTAACTAAAGAACTAAACACTCTTAATTTAGCTCATGAAACAACTCAAGAAGATCATAGAGAGCTCCTAAGATCTCATGAGAAGCTACGCTTCGAGAAGCTCACTCTAGAGCAAGAACATGAGTTTCTAAAAGCGATCAATGACGATCTTCGAAAGAAGAGTTCTTAATATCTTGCCAAACGACTTCTCTTGTCTAATTTCTTGCCACCTATTAAGACTAAGCATGACAAGCATAAGAAAAATTCTTCCTCTAGTAGTAACAATAACAATGTTAAATCCAATATTGTTGCTTCTAGTAGTTCTCTTGATTCCACTAACAATGTTTCAAGCCAAGTTACACTTGAGCAAGAAAATAGCCTATTGAAGGAAATCATAGAGAAAGGTGTCTACAAGAGTCTTGCCGGAAGCAAGAACTTTGAGGAGATTGTTCGCAAACAAGGAAGACACCGGAAGAATCAAGGGATTGGTTTTGAGCGAAAGTTCAACGCCAAAGGTGTTGAATGGGAAGAAGGTCAATACCCTACTCCACAGTTTGTTTCACAAAAGGAGAAGTATGATCCTACTTCTTCCAATGTGGAACGAGCTCAAGATGACCTTCCACCACAAGACCACAAGCTAAAGGCCAAGGACAAGCTTCAAGAGGAGATTGATGCATTCATTGAAGCACCTCAAGCCATGGTCAAGTGGGTTCCCAAGGACACATCAAGTTCTACTTCGTCAAGCTCAACTACAACACCAAGGATTCCCATCAAGATGATGTGGATCCCAAAGAAGAAGAACTAGTAGGTTCTTGAGGGTGACTCCGCCAACAAACTTCACTCATATTCATTTTGGCAAGAACTTGTGCAATCAACTTCCACATCATGCACTTGTTCATGGAGTCACAAACCCTCTTGTTGGTAAGTCAAGGGACAAGGTAATCATTGCTTTCATGGACATCATCTTTCGTGTACTTCACTCTATGTCTATGGATATTCTTGTTTGTTCCTTGTGGGACTAACCCATGTAGGTATTGAAAGTGCCCTAATTCAAAGGATTGCTCCTAACTCATGATGATCTACATCAACATTGAGCATCCACGTCTTCAACATCTACATGAAGTCTTCTACGACAACCCAAGGTTAGTTTGACCCTTTAAAAGGGGTTCTCACATCTAGGGGGAGCTTTGCTCTAAAAAAATGAGCTAAAGCATCTTCTAATGATGTGAACACATAAATGCTTTATGTAAAAGTGGTAACCCCACTTGTGCTTAAACGATGAGTATGACCTATGATCAAATGTTCTCATTTGACTCCTAAGTCAACATACTCATATATAGATGACCTAGTCATCGACAAATTGTGTGCTAGTAGCTAGAGTGATTGGTTGTGCATGTTTGACACATATTTCATTTGCTATCTTATTGTGTGAGCATGTTGAATGCATGATTTTATCCATTCAAGGACATCCATTTGTGGTTTTGATTGTTTTGGTTTCTTCTTCTGGCCAAATGGATGGACAAGAATGCCTAAGCACCTTCCCTAGCTATCTATGCTTTCTTGTCTCAAAAATTCTTTTCATGCTCATATCACAACTTTGAACAAGTCTTTTTCGGACAGTCCGAGTGAGGAGCACTCGGAACCACCGATTCGTCTAAGGCTGACTTCCAAAACCTTCTAAGTCCATTTCGGTCTGACCGGTTTCTCAATCTCGGTCCAACCGAAACACTTAGATTGATCTAGGTTTCATCTCGGTGAAACCGAGTTCAAAATCTCGGTCTGACCGATATGCGTAACTGCACTGCAATTATGCATCTCGGTGACACCGAGTTTTTCAACTCGGTCCCACCGACAGCACGGGGTTATATATACTGAGGGCTGCGCGCGATCTATTCCTTTCAAACCGTTGGCCCTCCAAGACCCCTGCTGCCGTCACCCTGATCTAAGGATCGTCGCCTTCGTCGCCTGTGCGCCCTCGCCGCAGGTCTCCGCCGCCGTCAACGGTAATTGTCGGTGTACTAAGGTAGGGGTACCCCAGTACCCCAACTTGTGCACGGGCAGTTGCAGCTTCCCGCGGCAAGGTTTACTGCGTGCTCGCCGGAGACCTTCCTGCCCCCTATTAAACCATTCAAGAACAAAGTATACAAGACATAAGACCGAGACCCCGGCAAGAGGAGCTTGCCGGGAAGGCCGTGCCAGGCTCAAGACTGTTCCACTAACACAAGACCCTGGCAAGAGGAGCTTGCCAGGAAGACTAGAAGACATCGCCTCGGCGCTATGCGCGCCCCGGCAAGGGGCCCGGGGAGCGGCAAGTTCCCGGGCCCGGCAAGATCAAGGCCCCGGCAAGGTACTTGCCGGGAAGGCTGCGCTGTGTGCCCGCGCTCCAGCTCATCGGCCCACGCGTCGCCCTGGGGCCTATCCAGGGACGCGTGGCGGATGGCTGTGCAGCCTGGGGTACACGGTGGCACTCCACGGCGATAAAATCCGTCACCGTGGCGGACGGAGACGCTAAGGCGGGAGCTTTTGGGGTCGACGGCGACGGGCATTAAATGCCCTTGTCCCCCACTGTTAAAGTAGGTATAGACCACTGTTCTGTACTGTAGCTCCACTGTTCCCGCACTGTTACAACTACCACCTCTTTTACTTTTTTACCCCTTTCTCCTACGTTGACACCTGTCGGTGACCCCTTGCACTATAAAAGGAGGCCCATGCACAACGTGGAGGGGGTTCGGAACTTTGATCACTCTCACGCACGGTGTAGCTGCTTCTTCAAGCTCCCGAGCGCCCAACTCAATACACAACCAAGCAGGAGTAGGGTTTTACGCATCCGTGCGGCCCGAACCTGGGTAAAACTGCCCGCGTGTCTGCTTCGATCTGCTCTTTGTGCTCCCTCCGCCCTCGTACCGCACAGACAAGGGGCTCCGGTCCCATAGGTGTTCGTGGCGGACAGTTTCCCCCGACATCTTTGGCGCGCCAGGTAGGGGGCGTCGAGGTTGTACGAACCTGATCCGGCGTTCGCGCGGGCGCATTCTTCATCAACCTCTCCAGCTTCATCAGCAACTTCATCAGCGACAACTCCATGGCCCCGAAGAAGAAGCCTTCGGAGGTCGGAGGCCCGTCTGTGTCTCACCCGCCGCCACCAGAGCCAACGGTGGGCGGGGGAGATGCCGTCGGAAGGGTGGTTGCCGGTGAGGACACTCACGGCGCCACCAGATCCAAGAACCGGACGGACGACCGAACCTCGGTCTCCGTGGACGCGCCGCGTCCATCCCAACACACGACAACCCCGCAGCGCCATACCACGGGAGGTGGTATCCGCCTGCTGGGGCAAGGCCAGACTGGAGGCTCGCGGGACGCCCCGGACCCCCGTCCGGGCACAAGCAAAGCGAAGGCGCCGGCGCGGGACCCCGCTCCTTCTAACGTTGTTAGAAGTCCGAGCGTATCCCGCTCCTCGCACCGCTCACCCGCGTTCCCCTCTACTCCAGCGGAAGCGCTCGCAAGGGCGCAGCTGCTCCTCGACTTTCCTCCGGCGGCCGACAAGGCCGAAGAATGGAGGGCCACCATCCGGAGCCTGATAGACTTCGCCAACAATGATTCTCCACAGCAGCCGTCGGCCTCACGGCCGCGGCAGGCTGAGAAGACGAAGGCTATCGGCGACAAGACTGCCGGGGGTGCGACAAGCGTGCACTCCCCGCCGCAGAAGCAGAAGACGCCGCCCCGCCGGAACAACCCCGACGACGGCTCCACAGCCTCGTCGGACCCGCGGGCCCGTCGGGACCAGCGCCAGGTCCTTGACGACCGGCGAGATGAAGACGCTCGAACCACGATCGAGCGCCGCCGAGAAGCTCGGCGACAATCCGACAAGAGAGCTGGGAACACCGTCGACGCGCACGCGCCCGGTGAACCAGGCGACTTGCCGTACGCGGCAGGTTGCCCTGCGTTCACCCGCGAGCTGCGGCGCGTCCAGTGGCCCAGCATGAAGAACTTTAAGCCTGACGTACCGGAGAAGTACGACGGCAAGACGCACCCCTCGGAGTTTCTCAGCGTCTACACTATCGCAGTGCAAGCTGCCGGGGGGCGCGACGAGAAGATCCTAGCCAACTACTTCCCGCTCGTGCTGAAGCCGAACGTCCGTTCGTGGCTCATGCACTTGCCGGAAGGCTCTATCTCTTCTTGGGCCGACCTCTGCCATCAGTTTGTTGGCGCCTTCACCGGCGGCCACAAACCCCATGGCCAGGAGAGCGATCTCCACATCTTGGCCCAGAAGGAAGGCGAGCCCCTGCGCAAGTATATCCAACGCTTCAGCCGGGTCCAGCACAACATCCCTGACGTTCACCCTACCGCGGTCATCAGCGCATTCCATCAGAACGTGCGTAACCGCCGCATGCATGAGGAGATGGCGATGACCAAGATTAGGGACGTCAGCGAGCTCTACGCTCTTGCTGACAAATGCGCCCGCGCGGAAGAGGGGAGGAAACTCCCCGGGGAGGATGCTGGCGCAGGGGGAAGCGACAGCGACGACGCCGCCCCGGCAAAGAAGAGCCGGCGGCGGAACAACAGAAAGAAGGGCAAGAAGGAAGTGCTTGCCGTCGAGAAGTCCGGCAAGGAGGCCCCCGCCAAGCAAGCGCAGGCTGGCGGCTCCGGCAAGGAGCCTGCCCCTGCGGCGGCGGCCGACAAGCCGGGTAGCTCCGACAAGCAATACTGTAAGATTCACCGCACCAAGGGTCACGATCTCTCTAACTGCAAGCGCGTCGAGTACCTCGTCGAGCAGCAAAAAGCTGAGTACGAGAGGCGCGACAAGGAGAAGGCCCAAGGTGGCGGGGAAGAGCCCAGCAAGAAGCGGCCGTTCAACGGCCGGGGAGGACGCCGCGGCAAGGCTAAGCAGCGGCAAGGGGATCGACCTCCCGGGGCCGCGACAACGACGAAGACGACGATGAAGACATGGAGGATGACGAGAACAGCGAGCAGGAGTTCCAGAAGGCCACGGAGGTCCTGTGCGTCGACGGTGGCGCCTCCCTGCACACCTCCCACCGCCAGCTAAAACAGTGGGTGCGTGAGGTGAATGCAGCGGAGCCGCCCGTGGAGTCGCGCAGGCTCCTCAAATGGTCCAGCACGCCCATCGTTTTTGATCTTGAGGATCACCCTGACCGCACCACCGCAGTCGGGTGTTTGCCGATGCTGGTCTCTCCCACCATCCGCAACCTCAAGGTCACCAAAATGTTGGTTGACGGCGGGGCCGGGCTGAACTTGATCTCCTCTGCTGTGATCAAGAAGCTCCAAATTCAAGATGGCGAGCTCGAAGAGACCGGTTCATTCCAAGGAATCAACCCGGGAAGGAGCAAGCCCAAGGGAAAGATCACTCTGCCGGTGACCTTTGGCGGGGAGCTCAACTTCAGGACTGAGCGCATCACCTTTGACGTCGCTGATATTCCATTGCCCTACAATGGAATACTCGGCCGTCCCGCCCTCGCCAAGTTCATGGCAGCTTCCCACTATGCCTACAACGTGCTGAAGATGCCGGGGCCGATAAGCGTCATCACTGTCCACAGCGACAAGAAAGATGCGCTTATTTGCGCCGACAAGATTTACCGGGATGCGGCAGCTGCGGCCGAGAAGGATACTCTTGCCGCTGAAGCTCCCGGGGAGAAGAAGACGAAGACCAAGTCCGGCAAGTGCTCTGGGACCCACTCCGGCAACCACACCTCTTCGGAGTGCTGCGCTGCCGTCGAGGACGTTCCATCGAGCTCCACCGGCAAGAGCAAGAAAGGAATGGCTGCTCCTCCGGCAACCAAGAAGGTGTCCGCAAAGGAGGATGGCACTGGTGGTACCTTCACCATCAGTGCCACCCTTGACAGCAAATAGGAAAGCGCGCTCGTCGCCTTCCTGCGGGCGAATGTCGATGTGTTTGCTTGGCAACCATCTGACATCCCCGGTGTTCCCAGGAAGGTGATTGAGCACAAGCTTGCTGTCTGTCCTCATGCGCGGCCCATCAAGCAGAAAGTGAGGAAGCAAGCCGTGGAGCGCCAAGAGTTCATCAATGAGGAGATCAAGAAACTAGAGGCAGCAGGTCTAGTTAGAGGTGTGATCCATCCGACGTGGTTGGCAAACCCAGTCGTCGTGCGCAAGGCCAACGGGAAGTGGAGACTGTGTATAGACTTCACCGACGTCAATAAAGCATGTCCCAAGGATCCATTCCCTTTGCCGCGCATTGACCAGATCGTTGACTCCACCGCCGGATGTGAGCTACTCTGTTTTCTTGATGCGTACTCAGGCTATCATCAGATCTTCATGGCCAAGGAGGATGAAGAGAAGACTGCATTTATCACTCCATGTGGCACTTATTGCTTTATCCGCATGCCATTTGGACTGAAGAATGCAGGCTCAACTTTTGCAAGGGTAGTGTACACTGCTTTTGAGCCACAGATCCACAGGAATGTAGAAGCTTACATGGATGACATCGTGGTGAAGAGCAAGAGCAAAGAAACCCTGATCCAAGACTTAGAAGAAACGTTTCAGAACCTGCGCAAGATACAGCTTAAGTTGAACCCCGAGAAGTGCGTCTTTGGAGTTCCCTCCGGCAAGCTTCTCGGGTTCTTTGTATCACAAAGGGGGATTGAAGCCAACCCCGACAAGATTAAAGCCATTGAGCAGATAGAAGCCCCGAAGCGCGTCAAGGATGTCAGAAGGCTTGCAGGTTGTGTTGCTGCCCTCAGTAGGTTCATTTCAAAGTCCGCAGAACGCGCCCTACCTTTCTTCAAAATATTGAAAAAGGCAGGTCCCATGAAGTGGACTCCGGAAGCGGAGGCGGCGTTGCAGGATTTGAAACGGTACCTGTCCTCCACTCCTATACTTGTCGCACCTAGACCACAGGAAAAGTTGTTGCTATACTTAGCGGCAACCAACCAGGTGGTTAGTGCTGCGTTAGTAGCGGAGAGGGAGTCCGACGAGGAGTCAGCATCACCGGCAAGCGAATCTAGCGACAAGCAGGGGGCTGTCCCGACAAGCTCTGGCCCCGACAAGGAAGACTCTGCGCAGGAACAAGGAGAGGTGCGGAAGAAGATGGTGCAGCGCCCAGTGTATTTTGTAAGTTCCCTTCTCCAGGGGGCTAGATCAAGGTACTCTGGTGTGCAAAAATTGCTTTTCGGCCTCCTCATGGCCTCGAGGAAGCTGCGCCACTACTTCCAAGCCCATGAGATAACAGTGGTCACTCGTTTTCCGTTGAAGAGGATATTGCACAATCCAGAGGCAACAGGCAGGATCGTCGAGTGGGCACTGGAGCTGTCAAGCTTTGGACTCAAGTTTGAAAGTACTTCAACCATACAGAGCCGAGCTTTGGCAGAATTCATTGCCGAATGGACCCCGACGCCAGACGAAGAAGTTCAGGAAACAAGTGCACCCGTACAAGAAGCGACAAGTGAATGGGTAATGTATTTTGACGGTGCCTTCTCGGGTACTCATCGCGCCCACCAGAGAGCACCTCAAATATGTTATCCAGATGCACTTTCCCAGGGAGCAAGCGACAAACAACACCGCAGAATATGAAGGCTTGCTTGCCGGCCTCAGGATTGTGGCCGAACTTGGGATCAGAAAGCTGATTGTGCGGGGCGATTCTCAGTTGGTGGTCCGACAAGTTAACAAGAGCTATCAGAGCCCTTTGATGGAAGCATATGTCGATGAAGTGAGGAAGCTTGAAGAGCACTTTGAAGGTCTGCAGATGGAGCACGTCCCAAGGGCTCAAAATGAAATTGCAGATGGCCTCTCAAAGTGCGCCGCGATGAAGCTACCTGTGGAACCGGGGACCTTCTTACTCAAGCTGACTCAGCCATCCGTTACACCATCAACTGGGCAGTCCAAGAAGAGAAAGTTGGTCTCCGGCGACTACTTGCCGGCGGATCTTCCTGAGACCGCCGCCAAAGTTCCCAAGATCAACAACAACGCTGAGGAACAGTTTGCTCCTGCAAGCCCTCGGGCTTGTGTAGTTGAAGCAAGTGTTCCCGACAAGCATCGCCCCGACGAGCTTGCCGGGGGACCGTCAGCCCCGCCAGGACCAGAGGTCTTTGCCGTAGAAGCTGAGGTTCCCGCAGCGGCCCTCGAGCCTTTAGTCCTTGCCGTCGAGCCACGGGCTCCGGCATGGGCACAGCAGATCGTCCGTTTTCTACAAACTGGAGAACTTCCCGACGACCCTCAAGAGATAGAGAAGATAACCAGGCAGTCAAGTATGTATCAGTTCGTGGATAACGAGCTGTACAGAAGGAGACTCAACGGTGTCAGGTTGAAGTGCATCTCCAGAGAGGATGGACAGAAGCTGTTGGCGGAAATACACGGAGGCATATGCGGCCACCACGTTGGCGCAAGGGCGCTTGTCGGGAAAGCTTTCCGGCAAGGGTTCTTTTGGCAAGAAGCCCTCCAAGATGCGACTGCACTAGTAACCAAGTGTGAAGCGTGCCAGTTCCATGCGAAGCAGATCCATCAGCCAGCTCAAGCTCTCCAAACAATCCCATTGTCGTGGCCCTTCTCGGTCTGGGGGCTCGATATCCTCGGCCCTTTCCCTCGCGCTGTCGGGGGCTTTGAGTACTTGTACGTCGCAATCGACAAGTTCACAAAGTGGCCAGAAGTGGAGCCAGTGAGGAAGGTGACAGCACAGTCAGCAGTCAGGTTCTTCAGGTCGATTGTTTGCCGTTTCGGGATCCCTAACAGGATCATCACCGACAACGGTACGCAATTCACTAGTCGCACCTTCATGCAGTACGTCCAAGACCTTGGCGCCAAGGTCTGTTTCGCTTCTGTTGCTCACCCGAGGAGCAACGGCCAAGCGGAGAGGGCAAATGCTGAAGTGCTGCGCGGACTCAAGACAAGGACCTTTGACAGGCTGCGCAAGTGCGGAAGGAATTGGATAGAGGAGCTACCGGCGGCTCTTTGGTCAATCAGAACGACACCAAGTCGAGCCACCGGACAGACACCTTTTGCTCTAGTCTATGGAGCAGAGGCAGTTCTCCCCACGGAACTCGTATACGGATCTCCTCGAGTACTCGCTTATGATGAGCTCGAGCAAGAGCAACTGCGGCAAGACGACGCGTTGCTCCTTGAGGAGGGACGTCTCCAGGCTGCTGTACGAGCTGCTCGATACCAGCAAGCTTTGCGCCGCTACCATAGCCGCAAAGTCAAGGCCAGGAGTCTCGAGGAAGGCGACCTTGTTCTTCGGCGTGTTCAGTCCGCCAAGAATTCCAACAAGTTGACGCCGAAGTGGGAAGGCCCTTATCGGGTGAGACAAGTTACGAGGCCCGGCGCTGTCCGCCTCGAAACCGAAGAAGGCTTACCGGTGAGCAACTCCTGGAACATAGAGCATCTTCGCAAGTTTCACCCCTAAGGCGCGGTTGCCGTGATCCGCTCCGGCAACCACCTTTTGTACAAGCTTTGCCGCTGTTGCATGTAACCCTTTGTACAAAGCCGGGCGCAGACCCCGTGCATCAGTAAAGTTTTCGTGTTTTTCGCATCGATTGCCTTTTGCATGCTTCTCTTTGCTGATTGCATGTTCTGTTTGGCATTTGATGCAACACTCAGACATACGGTAAGCACTATTACGCCGAAAGGCCACATACTTGTTTCCCTCTCCCTTTCTCTTTCCTCTTAAACAGAAGGAACGGTCCTCGCGCACAAGTTTGCCGGGGGGAAGGAGGTGGAGGAGGAACCAAGTGCTGTTCAAGGAAGAGAAGCCTTACCGGAGAACAAGCAACATAAGCAAACAGCATATGAAAGATAAGTTGTTAGAATTTGACCAGTTCAAATTTTAAATTTTGGTTGTCTTCCTTGAACGATCACGCTTTGTATGGAAAACCTGTGCGCGGAGGAACCTACCCATAGCTTGCCGCACCCTTATCTTGTTTTCGAGTTCACTCAACGATTTAAGTGAGCTGCGACAAGTGTCGCGCCCTTGCCTCGTTTCCGAGTACGCTCAGCAAGCTAAGTGCGTTGCGACTAGCTGCGGCGAGGTTGCTTACCGGCAAGGACCTTGGCCAGCAGGCTGCTCAGAGTCCAGCACTCAGCGCTCGCGGCAAGGGCCCCTTGCCGGCGAGCTCCCCGGGAGCGTAGGGTGAAAAACATACAAAGTCAAAGATTGAAACAAGGAAGATAACATTGCACTGATTGATCGAAGTAAAGCAAATATCTTACAAAGGATAGTTTGTCGCGATGGACTAATAGGTTCATAACATAATGTGCAGCAACAAAAAGATAAAGATAAATGGAGCCCTAGTCTACGCGGTCGCCTTCCTTCCTGCCAAGCTTTGCCACCTTGGCGATGATGTGGCCGACCTGCTCCTTCAGGGCCTCCGTATCTGCATCTGCCGGCAGGGTGCGAAGAACGTTCGTGAGGTTGATTCCCGGGTTGCGGTACACGATCTTCGTCAACACCCGTTCCAGAGTTCCCGCGCAGAGCCGGCGCGACTCCTCGACCAGCTGCGCGGGGATGCGGTTCCGGAGACCTGCAAGAGCCGGAGCGACGCCTCTGAAGAAGAGGCTGAGCTTGGCGCTGTGCGGGAGATCCGGATCCGGCGAGTAGATAAGATGTTCGACCTTCAACGCCAGCAACTCCTGGTCAATGTTGGACGCAGAAGAAACCAGCTCTTCGGTCCACACTTCAATAGTCTGCCGGAAGAGCTCGGATGCCTTGTTGACGCTCTCCATCAAGGTTCGCTCCTTGCGGAGCTCATCCTTCAACTTGGTCTCCTGGGCCCGGGCAGCATCGAGCGATTCCTTCAGGGTGGTGACCTTCAGCTCCAAGTCCTCAATGGAGTCCTTGGCGGCCTTCAGCTCGTCGCCCCTCTTCGATAAGCTCACCTGGAGCTCGGAGTTTGTGTGAGCATCCTTCTCGCGCTCCAAGATGAGCGCGGCAACCTTCTCGGCGCTCACCTTCATCGCCTTCTCCAACTGTTCGACCTTGGCGGCGAGCTCTTTCTTGGCGTCCTCCGCGGCAACCGCGGCGGCTTTCGCCTCCTTCAGCTCCCCGCCAAGGGCAGCCTCGCGAGCGGCAAGGTCTTCTTCATGAGAGTCCAGCTCAACCTTCCGCTGCGCGAGCTCTCCCTCTCGCCGGGACATCTCCACCCCGGCGAGACGCTGCTGTTCATCGGCTTCAGCCTTCTCGAGCACCCACTCTTGGTACTCGCCGGCGAGACGCTCACGCTCCTCCGCCACCTGGCGGAGGGCAGCCTGATTGGCGGCGCTGAGCTCCGCCGCACGCTTCTCCATCTCTGCCGCGGCCTTGGCGGCAAGAGCTTCCCGGGAGGCGAGCTTTGCTTGCCTGGCCCGGTAAAGGGCCAGGAGCTGATGAAGCAACCGCTCCTCCTCGGGCCCCTCACCTCCACCAGGCGCCTGGACGATCTTCAGGCCTGCGGAGGCGAGGACTTCTCCGTCGAACGCCTCGCCCTCCGCAGGAGCTCGCGACGAAGACCCCCACGGCATCTGGATGAAGACGCCATTGGGGGCCTCGAGATAGAACCTCTGCTCCTCGCCGGCGGAGGGACCGGTGGCCGGTGCAGCATCCGATGCTCCCGCCGCCTCCGGGTCGGCGGTGCGGCCACCGTCCCCCTCCCCGGCCGCTGCGTCCGCAGCCGGAGCAGTCTCTTGCGCGGACGGCTCGGCGGCCTCGGTTACCTCCTCGACGACTGGAGCGTCGCCGCCGCCGCCCTGCGCGTCCTCCTCCTCGAGGATAATCACCTCCGTCTCCATGGGCACAGGAGGAGGAAGATCTAGAAAGAAGAAGAAGAGAAAGAAGTTCAAGACTCAAGCAAATATCCAAAAAAGAGACAAGCCAAGAAAACAAGTCACAAAGATTACCTTGGCGGACGTCCTCAGCGGCGGGCTCCCTCGCCGGGGAGCTCGGCCTCGTCGGAGTAGTCGCCCTCGCCGGGGAACTTGGCCTTGGCGGGGTGGCCGCCCTTGCCGGGCTGCTCGTCCTTGGCGGGGTACTCTGCCTTGGCGGGGTACCCGCCCTTGACGGAGCACTCTCCCTTGCCGGAGAGTTCTGCCTTGGCGGGGATGGCGGGGCCTGCGGCTCCTCAGCTGTGGCCTCCGGGCGCTCTTCCCGCTGGGGCTCCTCCTCTGCACGGAACAAGACAAGAGATGTCAACACGTGAAGACAAAATCAAATCCTCAGGCGTTCCCCAAAGCGAAAAGAGAAAAACCCAGACTTACGCTGGGGGCTGCGCTGCGGGCTGCGCCGGGGGCTGCTCATCGGAGCAGCGCTCGAGTCCGGCAGGCTCGGCTCCGGCACACTCCCTGTTGCCGCTGCTGTTGAGCCTTCCGCGACCTCGGCCTCGGGCGCCTTGGCCTTCTTCGCTGCGCGATGGGCCAGGGTCCTGAAACCAAAACAGTAGACAGAGTCAGCATCAACAGAAGTTCAAGACAAAAATCAAGAAGGTGTAGAATCTTGGATTCTTACTCCTGGTCCTCCTCGTCGTCCTCGCTCAGGGCGGAGAAGTCATACTCCACCGAGGGCGCGTCGGCGCGAGGAGCGGAAGATGAAGACTCCCTCGCGCGCTTGGTGTTCACCGGGGCTGGGGGCTGCGAAGACCCAGCCCCTGTGGCCGCCGACGCCCGAGGAGCGGGCGGAGCCGTCGCTCCGCTCCGAGAAGACCCCTGCCGGCTCGCTACCGGCCTGCGGGGCGTCTCCGTCGTGGTCCGCGCACGGGCCGCCTCCGCTGCGGCTGGTGCGCCGGACGGCCTTGGCGCGGCTTGACTCCCCCGGGGAGCCGCCCGCCGAGGTGGCTGTTGCCGGGGCGCCTGCGCCCTCTCCCCTGTCGCCGCCTTGCGGAGGCGCTTTGCCGGGGACTGCTTCGGGCTTGCCGGGGGCGGGGAGCTCTCCGACGAGGAGAGGTCGTCGGTGTATAACTCCGTGGATCCGCCGGAGTCTTCGGCCTCCTCCTCCTCCTCCTCCTCTGCCCCGGCCGGCTCGCTGGGCCCAGCGTCCAGCGCTGCGGCCCTCTTTCCCTTGGCGCCTCCGCCCCTCGCGGCGCCTCTGCTCCCTCCGGCGGTGCCCTCCATTGCCGCAACCTCCGTCGCGATCCCATGGATCCCGGAGTGCCTCAACGAGGGGACCCCGGCGAGCGCGTCGGGTGGGAGATTCAGCAACCTGCGGATCTCCGCCTCCTCCGCCTGGGTGGACGCCTCCTCGGCCTCCGCCTCCTCCGGCGAGAACCCGAAAACTCCTGCCGCCGCGGCTGCGGCGGCCTCCTCAGCCCGAGAAGCTATGTAGGCGATTTCTTGGTCGGTGGTGTCCCGCGTGTGCAGCTTGAGGTCCTCCTTGTTACTCGCCACCTCGGCAAGGTTGTCGTAGAAGTTGAGGACGTCGATGGGCTTCGGGGCGATCCAGGAGCGGTCCAAGCCATGTGAGTCGCACATGGGCATCATGGCGAGGATTCGGTCCCTGGCGGCGTTGTTGCAGAGCGGCACCACTTCCCGGGGAGTCCTGAACCACTCGGGGTGCGTCGGGTCGTACTTGAAGAGTTCCCGTACCATCCCCCGCAGCTCCAGAGTGGTGAAGTTGAAATTAAGCCCGGGGCGCAACCTCATGATATCTGCCGGGCCGCCGTACTCCCATGCCGGCCTCTTCCGGTCTTGGAGAGGGGCGATGCGCCGGCGGAGGAAATCTGCGCCCACCTCGGCAACTGACAGCCGGGCCATCCGAAGACGAAGAATCCGGACGAGGGCGATGTCGAGCTTGATGTCGTCGGAGTCTAGATCACTCCAATCCCTGCCGCGCACGATGGGCGTTGTGCGCGGCGCAGTGAAGGCTTGCGGCTGGTCTTCTACAATCCAGCACCACTCCGCTCGCCATTCCTCCCACTTGCCGCGGAGCTCCCCCGGCAAGTACGCCCCTTTCTTATTGAGACGGAAGACCCAAGAAATTCCTCCGGAGAGGGGGGCATCGGCCTCGGCTCTAGGGGTGAAGAAGTGTCTAAAGAGGGCTACATTGGGGTGGACTCCTATGAAGTTTTCGCACATATGTGCGAAAACAGCCATGGTGAGAATGGCGTTGGGGGTGAAGTCAAGCAGATGGAAGCCATATGTGTTCATGATATCACAGAAGAAGTTCGAAAAAGGAGGACAGAGACCGCAATGGAAAAAGGCAGCAAAGAAGTGATACCCGCCGGGATAGCTGTCCTTGGCGGCGGCCGGGTATGCTCGCGTGCGGGGATGCGCATCGGTTCCCTTGGACCAGAACAAGTAATACTTGTTCCAGAGTTCCTGCACGCCGAGCTTCGGCGGGAAGACGACGTGCCGCTTCCGGTAAGCGATGAGCTTGGCCGCTTGCTCCGATTTCTCCTTCTTGGACTTCTCCGCCTTCGCCTTGTCGGTCTTTGGGGCCATGGCGGACGCGGCGGAAGGAAGGGGACGAAGAGCTCGGCGGCGGCGGAGGTGTGGAGGCGGAGCGCAAGAAGGAATCTTTTGCAGGTGGAAGACGACGTAATGAGAGCGCAAGGAGGGGAACCGCGCCCGCTACCTCTGCTTTTATGGGGGAGTGGGGGGCGTTTCGCCCTTTCCATTAAGAGATCGTGGGCACGTCCCATCCCACGGCGCCGCAATCGACGCGTGCCGTTACCGTGGGGTGCGGCGGATATGGAAGTGGATTCGGCGCGCCGCGGGCCGCGGGTGCCCGTGCACTGTTTTGGGCCTGGCCCAACAGCGCTCGGCACCGTGTGTGGCCCAGGCCCGGGGGCTCCTGTCGGTGTACTAAGGTAGGGGTACCCCAGTACCCCAACTTGTGCACGGGCAGTTGCAGCTTCCCGCGGCAAGGTTTACTGCGTGCTCGCCGGAGACCTTCCTGCCCCCTATTAAACCATTCAAGAACAAAGTATACAACACATAAGACCGAGGCCCCGGCAAGAGGAGCTTGCCGGGAAGGCCGTGCCAGGCTCAAGACTGTTCCACTAACACAAGACCCTGGCAAGAGGAGCTTGCCAGGAAGACTAGAAGACATCGCCTCGGCGCTATGCGCGCCCCGGCAAGGGGCCCGGGGAGCGGCAAGTTCCCGGGCCCGGCAAGATCAAGGCCCCGGCAAGGTACTTGCCGGGAAGGCTGCGCTGTGTGCCCGCGCTCCAGCTCATCGGCCCACGCGTCGCCCTGGGGCCTATCCAGGGACGCGTGGCGGATGGCTGTGCAGCCTGGGGTACACGGTGGCACTCCACGGCGATAAAATCCGTCGCCGTGGCGGACGGAGACGCTAAGGCGGGAGCTTTTGGGGTCGACGGCGACGGGCATTAAATGCCCTTGTCCCCCACTGTTAAAGTAGGTATAGACCACTGTTCTGTACTGTAGCTCCACTGTTCCCGCACTGTTACAACTACCACCTCTTTTACTTTTTTACCCCTTTCTCCTACGTTGACACCTGTCGGTGACCCCTTGCACTATAAAAGGAGGCCCATGCACAACGTGGAGGGGGTTCGGAACTTTGATCAGTCTCACGCACGGTGTAGCTGCTTCTTCAAGCTCCCGAGCGCCCAACTCAATACACAACCAAGCAGGAGTAGGGTTTTACGCATCCGTGCGGCCCGAACCTGGGTAAAACTGCCCGCGTGTCTGCTTTGATCTGCTCTTTGTGCTCCCTCCGCCCTCGTACCGCACAGACAAGGGGCTCCGGTCCCATAGGTGTTCGTGGCGGACAGTTTCCCCCGACAGTAATCTTCTCCGCCGTTGCCGCCGTAGAGGGACACCACCAAGTTAGGGTGTGTCCCGATCCCTTTCATGCTCCACTTCTGATTCTTGCATGATAGGACTGCCCTGATTCAATCCACGTTTGATATGATCCCAATACATTGTTCAGATCGTTTAGTTTCGAGGAAAATTCTTAGGTTTAGGTTTCCATGGAATGCATCTCGGTGAAGCCGATTCCTGAAACTCGGACTGACCGATTTGGTCTCTGACCATTGCACTACATAGTTCGGTCTGACCGAGTTGTGAAAATCGGAATGTCCGAATTAAAGTTTCTGTGAAACCCTAAGTTTTCGGTAGGACCGAAACCCATTTCGGTCTGACCGAAAGTGGTGTGTAGGTTCTGTTGAACACTTCGGTTACACCGAAACTTGAAATCGGTTTGACCGAAATACATTCTGTGAAAACTCAAAACTAAGTTTTTGAACTCATTTTTTTTTGCAAAAACTTCTGCAGTTGTGATAACTCTTCTACTCTGCCTACACCTTATCTATTCACAGGTCTTTCAGCCATGTCAGATGTCAGTGACAGCCAGAACAGGTCCGAATCACCGTTTGCTGAGATTCCAGAGGCAGGTACAAGTCCTGAGGCTAGCAGCTCTAGTGATGATGGTGAGAGGAGTACCCCTAGTGGTCTGCCTCCTGCTGCTACGAGAACCAGGAGGAAGAGAACGTCTGATGATGAGGATTCCGACTTTGTTGCTGAGGAAGTTACCTCCAAGCCAAAGAGGCAAGTGGTTGCCAAAGAGCTCCAAGGGCAGCAGCCAAAGAAAGGCACAAGCAAAGTGAAGCAGTCTGCAGTTGCTAAGAAGCTCAACTTGGAAGAGCCAGCTCCAAGCAAGGTGAAGAAGACTTCCAAAAGGAAGAGAGTTGTATATGCTGAACCTCAAGAGGTTGCTGAAGAAGAAGAAGAAGAAGATGCACCCCAGCCTCCTCCTCAGAAAGCTAAGTTCATGGGTGATGCTATTCGGGCTCAAGCCTCCTCCAAGCCCAAGAAGCCTGCTCAAGCTAAGACAGCTCCAGCCAAGCCCAAGAGAACAACCAGAAGCATTCCAGCTTCTGAGAAGAACAAAGGTGAGATGCCACCTTCTGAGTCAGATGAAGAGCATGTGTTGCTCAAGCTCCGTCCCAAGTTGCCACTCCACAATGATGCTCATCCTCAAGCTGAGGATATGAAGGCAAGAAAGGACAAAGGTCTCAGGCTATGGAGACAATCTGATCCATATGCCGTAAGAAGAAGGACTGCTGTGGACCCCAGATTTCACACCAGAGAGCAGCAGGATTTCTATGAGACCGTGCTAATGGATAAGAAGCCCATTGTTGCTGACACCAGGTATGTCGACTGGAAGTATATTGACAGCAGAGAGCATCGGGACTTCTTTCCCCATGTGCATGAGAGCTTTACTGCATGTGGAGTTGCTGACTTTGTGGGTCAAGAACTGACAGCCTGGAATGACGAGATGATCATGCAGTTCTATGCCACAACCCATTTCTATCCTGATGGCAAGATCACCTGGATGACTGAAGGTCAAAGGTTTTCTTCAACTGTTGCAGAATGGGCAGAACTTCTGAATGCTCCAGTGCAGAGAGAGGACGACATTGATGTCTATGGGATTCCTAAGAAGAGTCATGATTCCATGAAGAATATGTACAAGGAGATCCCAGCTGCTGATTTGGAGGGATGGAAACTCGGCTCAGTGTATTATCTCCAGGCAGGTCTGACCACCACTAACACTATCCTGAGGCATACTTTGATGCCTAAGTCAGGTGACCACCGGATGATACGAGGCTATTCTATCAACATGCTGCACATTCTCGATGAGAAGGCACCTTTTAAGGTGATGGACTTGATGGTAGATACCATCAAGAGGACTGCAGCTGACCAGAAGAGGTCGTGTGGGTTTGCACCGCAGATACAGATGCTTATCAACGCCAAGTTTGGCACGGGCAAATTCATGTTGGATAGGAAGCACTTGCCACTGCAGCCAGAGCATGAGGACAACGTAGTTGTGATGGATGAAGAGGATCCTACCTCAGTTGAAGGGCAAGCCAAAATTGAAGCTGCGAAGAAAGCCAAAGCTGACAAAGAGGCAGCAGCAGCAGCAGCTAAGCCAAAGAGCTTCGGAGATCAGATTCTTGAAGCAACCCGGAGAATTGAACAACGCCTGGCCAGCATTGAGCAATCTCAGGAGAGCCTTGAGAGGATTGTCGAGGACAAGATCCACGCTCTGGACGTGAAGCTGACTGAGATTCAGGTGTCTGTCAACAAGCTTGAGGCAGACATGGAGGAGACTAGGCAGGAGAGAGCAGAGCTTATGCAGGATGATCTAGTCCAGGACTCTCATCGCCAGACTGCTCCCGGTTCCCAGAGGATCCAGGTCTGCAGCTATCCCAGTGACAGACTCCAGGGCTACCACTTCAGCACCAGCTACAGCTCCAGCAGTTCCTTCAGCTCCAGCATCCACTCCTCCAGCGCAGACATCAGCAGAAGTCTTCGCCGATGCAGCCATCTCTACACCGACATCGACCCAGACGGGAGCCGCCAGCCGAGCCCGCAGTGACGTTTAGCTCTATACCTTTTCGAACTTTTTGGTAACTTGTTGCCAAAGGGGGAGAAATTGTTATAGATCATAGGGCTTCGAGAGAGAGAGTGCTCTTTCGTCTTTTCGTTCTTTTGCCGGTTTTCCTTGAGATACTTTGGTTTCTTTTGGTTCCAGATACTTTAAGTGTGCTTGCTACTACGTTTGATGCTACCTTAATGAGTGCTTAGTCATACTATGCTTTAATGTGTGCTTATTGCTTATCATGTGCTATTCCTTATTGTATGGCTATTTACTTTTGTCTTGGTGATTAATTGCATGTTATTCATTCTTATCATTTTGTGCGCTCCACCAAGATGTATGTGACATGGAAGAGTGACCCATAATCCTAATCGATTGTGCATTTGCATTCAAACGCAAATTTTAAATAATGCACAAATTTAGGGGGAGCTCTTGTTTATCACATACTTCTCAAAGCGACGATATTATTCATTGATTATATCTTTTGTCGAAGCTTTGATCTATATGTTGTCATCAATTACCAAAAAGGGGGAGATTGAAAGTGCAACTAATCCCCGGGTGGTTTTGGTAATTAATAACAACATATATATCATTGAACTAATATTCTCTTGAGAATCATTTCAGAAAAGTTCGATGATGTGGGTATGGAAATGTCTGAAGAAGTGGACCCCTCAAAATGCTAAGACAAGCATTGGCAAAAGCTCAAGACTATATTTGTGGTTTAGTGATCAAAGATCACATTGAGTCCATAGGAAAAGCCAATACTATTAAAAGGGGATGAGGTTGTGTTAATGTTCTTGTTGCTCAAGTGCTTGGTGATCTAACTCCCTCAACTATCAGCACTATTCACTACTTAACACACACCCATAAGTATTCTCGGTCAATCCAACTCAGTCCCACCGAGATGAAGTTATTTCTACAAACCCTAACATCTCGGTCACACCGATTTCTCCAACTCAGTCCCACCGAGATGAACCACTTCAGTTGTTTCTCCAAACCCTAGCTTCTCGGTCAAACCGATTCTGAGTTTCGGTCCCACCGAAAAAGGGCTGCCAACCTTCTGTGGTCAGTTGACATAAATTCAGAATATCCGAGTTTATATTTTCGGTCTCACCGAGATGGCAAACCCTAACCTTTGACTCACTTCGGTCTCACCGAGATGGTATTTTCGGTCCCACCGAAAATCCCAACGTTCACTATATTTGAACTTTCGGTCTAACCGAGTTTTCACTTCGGTCTGACCGAGATTGGTCAAATGTGTGTGTAACGGTTGGATTTTGTGTGGAGGCTATATATACCCCTCCACCCCCTCCTCATTCGTGAGGAGAGCCATCAGAAAGTACCACCACTTCTACCATACACTTTCTGAGAAGTGAACCACCTACCCTTGTGTTGAGATCAAGTCATTCCATTCCTACCATATGAAACTTGATCTCTAGCCTTCCCAAGTTGCTTTCCACTCAAATCTTTCTTCCACCACAGCCATATCAGTGAGGAGAGTTGAGTGTTGGGGAGTTTATCATCTGAAGCACAAGAGCAAGGAGTTCATCATCATCAACATTGTCTATTACCTTTTGGGGGATGGTGCCTCCTAGATTGGTTAGGTGTCGCTTGGGAGCCTCCGTCTTGATGATGTGGAGTTGAACCAAGAAGTTTGTAAGGGCAAGGAGATCGCCTACTTCGTGAAGATCTACCCCGAGTAAGGCTAGTCCTCCGTGGGCGTAGGCCGTGATGGAATAGACAAGGTTGCTTCTTCGTGGACCCTTCGTGGGTGGAGCCCTCCGTGGACTCGCGCAGCCGTTACCCTCCGTGGGTTGAAGTCTCCATCAACGTGGATGTACGATAGCACCACCTATCGGAACCACGACAAAAATCTCCGTGTCACCAAACTGCGTTTGATCTTCTCCACCTCTCTTTTACATGTGCAATTTACTTTCCGCTGCATATACTCTAGAATTGCATGTGTAGGGTGTTACTTGAATTGATCTTAATTGTGAAACTGCCAAAAACACTGCATGATCTAAAGGCAGATTTTTTATTTTGTCAAGTAGTCTAATCACCCCCCCTCTAGACTTACTTTCGATCCTACACATTCGCTACCAAACACATGTCAACACCGCCGCCGGAGCTTTCGGCAACAAATAACCATCAGTTTTCCATTTAACCCTGAAAACTTATCCAATCTTTAACTCAGAAAGGTTCAGATGAAGGAGTTGAACCAAACAAGGGAGAATCATGGCTTGCCATATGCTTAATGCTTTCTACTGGTGTTCCTTTCTCAAGTTACATTAGCTGGTCCAATTGATATATACAATATTTATAAAAAAAATAACATACCAATATATTTAGGGAGAGCTATGTTAAGATGAGGGGGCCAATGCCCCCCTCTCCCAGCTTTAAACTTATTTTTGAAACAAATGGAAGGACTTGGATAGGAAATTTTATGGCTGGAAGGACTTGTAATAGTTGTGCCAACTTTCATGTCGATGGATACGTTGAGTACCTCATTGTTGTTCTTCAACATTACGCCATCTTCCGATGCGTTTTTGTTGGACATTCTATGTTTTCATCGGCATTTTCCTTTCTCCATCCCCACAAATAACATAATCTTGCATCCAAGACCCTGAAATTTTGTAGCCAACACCCCAGAGCTTTAGTTTCCTTACAAACAAGGACAAAATTCCGACAAGTCGTGGCAGTTTTGGCTAGAAATTTCGGCAGCATAACGCGTTGGATGGATTAAGAAGCGCATCCACAACATCACTACATTTAAAAAACGTAAAGCAATTTTGGCTATTATATATTATTAGAGAAAAGGATGGATTAGTACATGAGTCAAAGCCATTTGCTACCAAACACATGTCAACACGGCCAGCGGAGCTTTCTGAATAAAAAGTCTATATGCTCCTCCAGCCAGATACTAATAGTGATCGGCAACAAATAACCAACAGTTTTCCATTTTGCCCTGAAAACTTATCCAATCTTTAACTCAGAAAGGTTCAAATGAAGGAGTTGAACTAAACAAGGGAGAACCATGACTTGCCATATGCTTAATGCTTTCTACTGGTGTTCCTTTCTCAAGTTACATTAGTTGTTCCAAACTCCTGCATGCTGTTAAAGAACTCAAAGGCTTGCAAAGGGGGCCATCTTCGTGGACAATCAATCTTCACGTACTCCCTCTGTCCAGGTGCATTGGGTGCCTAAGGAGCTGCACTATGATCTAGTGTGATGGGATTGGCCGTAATATTAGATGTAATTAGCATTAAAACTCTTGTAACTTGAGCTAATTGATTGCAATTCCTTGGCCTTACCAATCAACATTCAGCGGGAAACGCATGCAACCAGAGTTATTGCCCATGAGATTAAAAAGTTGTGCATGAGGGTGGAGCAAACGAGGTACGGGAATGGTACGAGGCTGATTTAATTCCTTGGCGCCTTACTCATTCGGAAATTCTAAAATCGTTAAGATGCCCAATGCACCTGGACGGAAGGAGTACCAAGCATGGAGGTCATCAAGGATGTGGTACAAAACCGCCGAGCGTGCCCTTAAATTATGCGCAGCGAGTTCAAGCTGCCTTAATTACCTGTTAGATCATTATTGGAGATAATTGAGTTCAACAACAAGAACCCAGTCCAGACAATCACTTGGTGTTCTCCTCATTTACAGCTTTATTCTTCCTTAACTTGAATAAGATGCATTTGAGATATTCGTTACAGGCTATGGAAATTCTGAGCTTTCTATATCTTTTAAAATCCTAAGAATTTAAGTCAGCTGCATCGTGATTTCCCTACTCCATCTCAAAATTAACAGGAAACCGTGGACCTAACTAGGGGTTCTAGTGTAGTGTGTTTAACAAACTGTTGCATGTCTTACACCACTCTGATCTGAACAAGATAGTAATTACCCCATAGAACCAACATGAAGATTTATGCCCATACAAATACAAAGTTATTAGCTACCAATATCACTCTTGGCACCGGGTCTGCGCACTCTATCATGATTGCTGCACCCTGCACTTCATGACACAAACCGGCATTCCGGCAACATGTACAGTTGCACCGTGAAGGCAATGGTCCGCTTTCAACAGGGCAGGCACCTAGTTCTGCAGAACAGATCAACAGCTAGCGCTTCTTGTTGGTTTTAAAAGTTCAGGCTTCCATACTGGCCAGTAAATAAATTAACCCAGGTGGTCGTCGCTATGATTTAGCAATAATCGCACAATGAGGCTGCCACCAAGGCGTCAAACTACTGCTAAGTGCTAACATACTCCTAGAGAGATTGGTTGATATTTATTGGCACCCATTAGATAATTACTAGGTTCACTTCTTCCCCCGTTTCCATTAGTAGCAAGTCCTAGAGAGACTACGGGTTGTAGTACTCATTGCCACAAGTAAATATACTTGTGTTGGTGCTGCTATAATGCTAAGCAAATGGATTATTCTTTATACTAGAGACACGGAAAAAACTAACTCTTGTCGCTCGCTGCTCCATCTCACCTTTATAGTTGGCTCAACTACAATAATTTCAGCAAAGCAATTAAAAAAACTTCAATAGAGCACTCTAAAACCAACAAATCTTGCAATCAACACCATAATGCTACCCCGTGATTTACTTGTTCAGATGTCTAGTGATCACAAGCAGTAGGACATGATTCACCGGTAGGTTTTCTTACCATTATCTGATTGAATCGTGTACTAAAACTGACGTATGTTTTCCTATGAGACAAGGAAGTAATGTGGATTTCATGACCTATAGGCTCGATTGCACATAATGAAAAAAAAAATCAACTTTACCAATGAAAGAGCATATATAATTTGTTTTCAGTACCTTTGCCTGGATGAACTGGTGTGGACCTTCTGAATCAAACGCCCATCGTGCAAGTACACCCCTGGCCCATGGCCCTTGTCAGGAGAATATATCCATCGCTTGGGTTTGTTCTTGTGCTTGTGCCGTTGTGCGGAAGGGTACTTCTTGCCCGCGTGTCCAGGAGGACCTTCTGCATCACAAGGTACACACAAAATAGAACACCTATCAGGTTGACTGGAACCACGCTAAGATTTCCTTGAAGAGGGTTAGATCAAGAAACGAGAGATGGGGGACAAAATTAACAAACCTAACATTGTGGACAAGAGCTGGCAGCAGCCGCCCACAAGTGTGGCCGGGACGTTGAAGAAGGATCAACTAAAAGATCTTGGTACACGCACGCCCGGGCGCCCACCCACGGACCATCTCATATGGCATGGTGTGGTAGCCAGACACAGCATCTGAACCTTGGGTGGGTGGCCGCCTGATGTACTCGTCCTGTGCTGGCTTATGGAGAAGGGAGGAGCAAGGCGCAAGGGAAAGATCGAGCGGCGGTCGACAATGGCCGGTCATTTATAGAGAAGATGAAGGACGTCTTGGCCAGCATTGAGCGAGCGAGAAACGCAGAGAGACGTCGGATGGATGCCCGATCCGCGTGAGGCGCGCGGGAGCCAATGGGTAGAACGGAAGGGATGGAGGGATCGAGGGAGGCGGAGTAATGGAGGAGAAGACAGAGCGATAGCAGCAATTATTAAAGGGGGGTGCATTGGTTTTTGGAAGTGCCTGGTTTTCAAGAGGAGGGAGACGAGAAAATTAATTTAGTAGGCGATTTTTCAAGGTTTCCCTCCCAATAATAGCGCCATGTAGCCATGTAGGTAGTTTCCATATATATGTGGGAGGAACTCTTTTGTTTACACTAAAAAAAATTGTAATTTATTTCATGATGATCTACTCCAAACAAATCTTCCTGTTAGAGTTTGTTATGGCATTGCCCTATTCTTCTGCTATGGCTCACCATGCAGCCTTGCACAGGAGGTTACGGTGGATTAGCATATCTAGTGCTTTTCTGTTAGGTGTTTGTTACACATGTATTCTCTCCCTCCCTCCCTCTGTTAGGTGCATCTCTGTTTATTTACCCCTTGTGGAGGACTGATTTTGAGCCAACGTTACATAGATTCAACCTTGTGCTACAAATTATAATGATGATGATCAGAACAACCTACCTAGCTAGCCACTTGGTTGAGCTGAACCATCAAAGTATCACCTACCATCAAGATTCAAAGTAGTGGTAGTTCTCACATAAATTCGATAGGGAACACAAACTATATGGCGGCCGCTACGCGTCTTCCGGCGGATGGTTTAGAAACATCCGCCGCATGTACAGCCGTTGGATTACCTCGTAGACAGCCGTACGATCTAACCGTACAGCACGCGTGACCCCTCCCTACTTCCTGCAACAGACCCTTTGTTTCAGAAACTGAATCCCCCCTGTACTGCTGTCCTGCCATAGCTCCGTCCAGCGCCGCGGCAGTCGCCACCACCGTAGAAATTGCCGCCGCCGGCACGCGGGGGCGCATACTCCTTCAGCGCAAAATCCTGCAACAACATGGCGCACCACATCGCGCGGCAGATGCTCGGATCCGATGCAGATCGAGCTCGCCGGGGGCCGCTACTTCGAGAACAGGCGCGGCCATCGTTCTCAGCTCCGACCGCCGCCGCCCACGCTGGGCTTCCTCCGCGAGCTGGAGATTCATCCTGGTTCACAAACCCTCCTGTTGTATTTCCTGAAACTACTTCTAGCAGATCACATCAGGGCAGCTGGGTGAGTTTCTTGACTCTGAATAAAACATGAACACTTGTGTGTCTCTGAAACTCATGTGTACCTATGTATCAGAAACATATCTAGAATCCCTATTTCAGAAAATTTGTGTGCAAATGAAGCTGAAAAAAAGTTGATTGATGAATCTGTGTACCTGAAATTTCTGAAACAAAAATATATCTGTGTACCTGAAATTTCTGAAATACAATGTAGAGGAAACAATACTGTTACACAACACCTCTCTATTTACATTAAAAAACATGTGCCTTGTTTTCAGGGAGCTGGTGCTGGAGGGGAAGAGAGCTATGTCCAAGGAAACTATTCTGTCGATGATCATGAAGATTCAGAGGGGTTGTTGCATGCCGATGATGCGATGCAAGATGATTCGGATGATGGAGATGTTTCATCGCAGCCACTATCGCCCTATGTTGGCATGGTATTTGACACAATTGAGGATGCCAAGAAATTCTACAATGTTTATGCCTTTAAGTTGGGGTTCGGCACACATATATCTTCTACAAAGTACAGCCAAAAGAGAGGCCAGAAGCAAGAGGATGCAATAATGATCAAGAGGGTCTTTGAGTGTGTGCACGCAAGAAAGCCCGATAAACCGGAAACATGTAGCACCTCAGAGAGCATTGCAACAGAAACAAGCAACTCCAGCAGGCGGCCTAGTGCTGAAATGGATGTGACAAGAACACGTCAGAAGAACAGGATTCTCCGTCATGATTGTAAGGCACACATGATTGTTGGGCTTAGGGAAGGGAGATTGATAGTCACTTGTTTTATTGCGGAGCATACACATCCACTGATGAAATAACCAGAGCGTGTTAGATACTACCGCTCGCACCGCAAAATACCTGCTGAGGATTATGAACTCTTGTTGACGTTGCATGATATCAACCTGTCAAATTCAGATTGCATGAGTTTCCTTGGTAGGATACATGGAGGTGACCCCAGGATACTGCCGTATGTGAAGAGGGATGTTGCGAATGAACGTGCAAAGCTCCGGGAAGCGATAACACAGCAAGACATGGATATGACAGTCAAGTACTTTGAGAGGAGGAAGGCCGAGAATCCATAGTTTTTCTTTGCGAAGCA
Source organism: Secale cereale (assembly GCA_902687465.1). NCBI lineage: Eukaryota > Viridiplantae > Streptophyta > Magnoliopsida > Poales > Poaceae > Secale > Secale cereale. Next base: position 11,496,214 of record LR738710.1, on the reverse strand, counting down.
AAAAGATCCTGCCACGAACTCTCTGACTGCATTGTTTTGGGTTGATGGGAGAACAAGGTCGATGTACCCGAAATATAAAGATTGTGTGTTCTTTGACACAACTTTCTGCACCAACAGATACAACATGCCCTTTGGGCCTATAGTTGGTATCAACAACCACCTCCAAACCATTTCACTCGGATGTGCCTTGTTACCGGATGAGACTATTGAAACATTTAAATGGGTGTTTGAGCAGTGGATGGTTGCAATGGACAATGAGCATCCAAAGAACATAATGACTGACCAGGACCAAGCAATGGCAACAGCTATAAAGGAGGTGTTCCCGAATACTTGCCATAGGTGTTGCAAGTTTCATGTGTTTAGCAACGCACGTTCTAAGTTGGGGAGGCTACTGAGCAGAGATGAAGTGTTTGCAGATGTGTTTTACACTTGTATCAACAACTCGGAAACGGTTGAAGAATTTGAGGAAACATGGCATCACATGTTGCATTGTTTCGAAGTTGCTGAAAACAAACACTTGAGGAACATGTGGCGAACAAGACATATGTGGGCTCCGGCATACTTCAAGAACAATTTCTTCCCATTCACAAGCACGATAGGCAGGTCCGAGGGGCTCAACTCATATTTCAAGACAATGATTCGTCCAGCTGATTCTGTATGGAGGTTTGTGCAACAGTATGAACTGTGCCAGGAAACAGTGCTTGATCGTGAGGACAATGCTGGCTTCACTGGTGAAACGACTGCTCCTCCACTATACTCTCGGTAGGCCAGCTTCACTATAAAATCCAAAGGAAAAAACTTTTGTTATGATCTAATTCTTTACCTTTGTTTCCTTTTGCTATGTTGCATATACAACATTGAGCGCCAAGCTGCTAGTTATTACACATGCAATGTCTTTGGCAAGTTCCAGAAACAAGTGACAGCGTCTACCGGCTACATTATCAACCAAGACACCGAGTACCGGGGGCAAGATCTCCTTTTCAAGCTAACATCAAGCTTATATGAGGACCCAAAGCTCTATTCTGTGCGTGTTATGATGGATGAAGAGGTGTTTCAATGTAGTTGCCACTACTTTGAGATGAATGGCCTGGTTTGTGCCCACATAATAAGGGTGATGGTGCACCTCAATGTGCAAGTTATTCCGCATCAGTACTTGTTGGAGAGGTGGTCTGAAGCAGCAACGACAAGCATGGCTAGAAATGGGCGTTTGCTGGACTTTGGGCACCCCTCGACAAACACTCTAAAATACAACTCCTTGTGCCGAAGATTAACATGGCTTGCTTCAGATGCGTGTTGCAATGACGATGCCTACAAAATATTGGATGATGCAATAACTGTTCTTGAGCCAGCCATAGCAGCAGCGAGGAGAGGGACACTGCCGTTACAGCAAGCAACACTCCAGACTGAACAACCAACACCACCAGCTGCTGCAACTGAAACATTGCATGATGACCTGCCGCAAACTCAAACCTCAGAGATGCTACAAAACTCAGCTCGTGTGCCTAAGAAAGGGAGACCAACTGAAAGAGAGAAGAGGAAGAAGACCCTGGTAGAGCAGCGAGATGAGAAGCAGAAGAAGAAGTCAAAACAAGAAGAGAAGAAGACAAAAGCAGCAGGGAAGCCAAAATCTGAAAAAAGGAGTATCCGCTGCAAGTTCTGCAAAGAAGAAGGGCACAATGTTCAGACATGTGAAGCCCTCAAATCTGCGACAGAGGCAGCGGCAGCACCACCTAAATGTCAATTCTGCTCCGAGGTGGGACATGCTGTACCAGCTTGCATGTACTGGAGAGCTGTGATGAGAAATGATCCAAGAAACGCCCAAGCAACGCAACTCAACCTCTAGGTGGAAAATGAGAGAAAAAACAGGGGGAAGTTTTTGGTCCTAGTCAAAGATATTTTGCATTCCCTGTGCTTGAGGGAAAAACATTCATAATTTCCTTTCATTGTTGCAACCTTGATGATGTGTTTAGGTTCTGTTTTAATTTGGAAAATCTATATTACACTAAAACTGCTAGGTGTCGGTTGACGGATCTTTTAAAAAGATCCGCCAACCGACATGTACGAGGTAAGCCGTGTTGCAACAATGTTCTTGTTGCAAAACCTTTTCTTCTTTAAATTTCTGCAACAAGTGACGTGTTACAAAAATTTCTTCTTCTCTAAATTTCTGTAACAGGGTCCCTATTGCAAAAACTTCTCTTCTCTAATTTTCTGCAACAAGATCTCAGTTGCAAAAACTTCTCTGCTCTAATTTCCTACAACAAGATCCTTGATGCGAAAACTTCTCTGCTCCAATTTCCTGTAACAAGATCCCTGTTGCAAAACTTTTTCTTCTGTATTTTTCTGCAACAAGATCCTTGATGCAATACTTCTTCTCCTCTATTTTTTTAACAAGACCCTTGTTGCAAATATGACCCAACATCTCCAGCCTCTTTTATGTATTCCTGCACCAAGGTTGTGTCGTCCTCGTCGCCCTCCCTCATGGTTGGTCTGCAACAGGCTATTTGTTGCGGTATGCCTTTTCGAAACAATTGCCCAGTTGCGAGGACTAGAGTACAGAGCTGCTGGCTCATCAAAACACGTGTCAAAACGTAGAATGTGATGGATGTGAGAGGAAAGATCGGTCGGTTGACAACTAGCTTTTCTCAAAAAATAAGATATCATATTGTTGTCTGCCTGGACTTGAGACATTCAAGATAGCTGAACATTTTGTCTTTTGAAAAATTAGGAGGTGTGTGTCATACTTCTAGTACTACTCCAGCACTTAAATGTGCTGTTTGTTTCATGATTCATGGCACATACATGAATGTACAGTTTGCAATACATGAATGTACTGTTCTGCTTCATATTGCGACAACATGTTTTTAGTGCTCAAAAAATCTATTCTATCTATTCTATAGATGATTTCCCCATAGCACGTAATAATACCACTATGATTCATTGTTTTAACAAAAAATTACCAGCAACCAAAGGAAACAAAGTGCAAAAAAGAGCCAGACATTCATCTCTATTTCACATTGATAGGTAAGCATGGCTGATGCTCCAACATTTTCAAAGAAAAGAGGGAAAAAGGGACATGCCCCAGCATGATAGATGCTCCAGCTCGAGTTCCGCAAAATACACCTAGCTAGTTATCAGAAACTTGTTCTTTCAGTTACATAAAAGAGTGTAGCGCACACAAGGACCCGCCAAAACCTAAAAACTAAACTATCAAGATCTTGTTTCGGAACGACATCTTCTATGAGCTTCTCAACAGTTTTTGAAACTCTTCGGCTGGGTTGAGTGTGTTTTGAGGATGCTTGAAGAGCTTTGCTGCAACCCATGTTCGGAAATTGAGCAACGATCTCGTGTCCTGATCGTACAAAAAGCAGAAATACAAAAACATCATTAGAAACACAATAGTGGGGGAAAATGTTGATATGAGTCATATTCACAAAAGTAGTGTTTCGAAAACAAAAAATGTTATTTAGCTACTAGTGTTGCATAGCAAAAATGGTTATACCGTGTTGAATGGCTTCATCCCCCTTGCTGTTAGATTCTCCATGTATAGAATAGAAAATAACCCACAATCAAACCTGCCAAGAATAAGGTACACCTGAAAAAAATGCTTCCTGAAAACAATTGTAGAAAACTGTGGATGGGCACATGAAAAGAAAAGAAGAATAAAAAAGATAATAATATGTTGTTGATTGCTGCGGGTACCCCTTTGGGCTGAAACGAATGAACTTGTCAAGATCGAGCTTCCATGGGTTTTGTTCTCGGACCAGAGTTTTGAAGTTTGTTATCTGCACATTTAATATCAAAAAAATGAAGATGTAAGATGAAACTGTGATATCTTCTTTGATTGATACCAAAACATCAATTTGATACGAGAAAAAGGAATGAAAATGATCAAACAAAGATGGAAAAAAGGGGTGTAGTTTTCCTACCAGATTGCAACATGGCTGCTCAAGGTTGCTGACGTAGTCAGTGTCGCCGCTATTGGAGTCAAAAACATTGAATTGTTTTTGCATCAAGTTCGCAACAACAACTGCCCAATGTCCATCCTTGACAATGGTGAAGAAGACCTGCAATATTAACAATTTGTTTTCACAAACCTAGATCATGATTGCGCTAAAAAGATAGCTTTGATGCAAGAAAACAAAAGGTTTTACATGATCGCATTTTGCAATGTTGTTCCTGTCACAAGCCCTCTCGAAATCTTTGATGCAAGAACGTATCTGAAATGAACTTGGGTCCACATCAAGCTTGGTCTATTGTACAAAAATAAAACTATTGGTTAGAAACTAAATGTTGTGGCAGAAACTCAAATGAGAGAGGGATAAAAATGGTAGTTGACTCACAGCCGTATGCGGCAGAAATGCAAACTTCCTAGGCTTGCTGTACATGTGCTCCATGTTGAAACTTTCAATGTATACTGACATAACCTCATTGTTCAGATGTGCACGCTTTTTGAGCCCGTTGCTGAAATGCTTGAAAGAAACATCAAACCCACCTATCCTAATGAATGGAGGGCTACATGTTGCAACAAAACAAAAAGTGGCTCAGTTAGAGGTAAACAAATGGATGTGACCAAAAAATTTCTCAGCATACAACAAGAAAGTAAAACACTTACAGTGGTTCGCCTTGAGGTGGGTCTTTTATACGGTAATTGGTGCAACAATATTGCTTGTATATCGCATCATCTGCTGCATCAAGTTGGATCTTCTTCATTTTCTTCAACTTGGGTGCATTTTCTGGTGATTTTGCAGCTCTCTTCCGTGTGGGCTCCTTCACATCACGGTTGCGCCCGCTGCTCACTTCAATCACCACCTCATCTCTTGTCTCTTCTACATCAGCTTCTGCCCCACAATGAAAAGACAAAAAAAATGAGAAACACATGGTTTCGAGCATGGAAGTGCTAAGTTTCTGTAAACAACAAAACATGGGTTGGTTGCAAAAAAAGCACAAGTAGTTAGGGGAGATTAGTGGTATAACCTGCAGGGCCTGTGGAAATTGGAGGACGTGTTGCGATGGGAGTCACATCAAAAATCGGTCCAACTGAGGTAGCCGGAGATTCACGAAACAAAGGGCTCCTCGCACGGATTGATAAGGAGTCCAAATCTGAATCAAATATTTTTGCTGGGGATGTACGAACTTGAGGAAATTCCTGAAATAGTAGATCATCATCACTCCCGGGTTCGAACAATCCAAAAGAAGGCCCGTCCTCAAGCGTGCCTGGCCTCCTCGTCAGATTCACATGTGCGAAGCTTGGGCTGCGAGGGGACTTCAGTTTAGTGATGTTTACCTTGCTGCATGAACCTACTCCCCTGCCATTGCTCTGATCGTTGTCCTTGCTTTGATCATTTCCATTGTTGTCATTGCTCGTCCTGGGTGGGGCATTGTTGTTTGGACCTACTTCCGCTGCTGCATCACTATTCTTTTCACCGCACAATTGCTCGGGCTGTTGCGAAGACGGCACAGTCGCAGTGTCATCATGTGTGCCAGGATGAAAGTTGGGCTGCTTCGGATGCTTGAGCTGCTCCGGATGCTTGGGCTGCTCTGGAAAATGTTTGGTTGCAGTACCTTCAGACATGCCTGCAGCAGAAGTCCCACCTGGTGCATTGAAAGTGATACCTTCACCTTCAGCTTTCTGTTCATGAATGCTGCACTCAGCTTTGTGTGCCTCAGACAACATTAGGCCCATCCGCTTGCAGTACATGCCCTGCAAGACCCTCCCAAATGAGCTGAATGCAACATTAAGTTCTTTGGCATGGAGCTCTTTGTGCTTGTTGTATATGACTTGCATGTGTGGGGGCAACTGCGATACACGGAAAAACAATGGCATTAGATTCGTAGAGACAGTTGTTCATAACATGCCAGTGAAACAAAGATGCAAAGTCGAAGAAGCAAAAAAGAAGAAATGAGTTGCGAGAAAAAAACCAACCTTTAACTCCTCGATAGTTGGCAATGCATGGAGCCACTCCTCCAAAGAGCCGCAAACATCGTCACCACTCTCCGTGTTAGCTGGAGGCGGCTCATGCACGTGCTCTGCGTTGCCATTGGTACCCCGAGCGTCAGGTTTGCCTTGAGAACCCGCATCTTCTCCCACATGTACATTTGTTTGCATGTGGGAGCTCTCCGGTACATCTGAAGTGTGTGTTGCGCCCCGAACAGCACCCCCTTGGTCGCTGATTTTCGGCAACTCCTCTGTGACATTGACGGTTCCTGGGTGTTGCTGATCCACATATGACATGAACTCAACTACTGCATACGGCGTACTGGATCTGAACTGCAATTCAAAAATGATAAAGAATTAAGAATTGCAATAGACAAAAGGTTTTCTATATAAAAAACAAAAAAAGCGATGTCCTTCAGTTTCAATTACTTACTGGGCGCTTCCCAAACCCATCATCCAGGGTGTCCACTGCGATGATAGCATAAAAGTCCATTTCATGAACAAAACAAGCTGTAGGAAGCGAGTAGTTGATGGTGTGATCAACTAAGCATCCTCTTGGCACATCAAGGTGGTCCATGTATATTATCTGCAAAATGAAAAAGACACAAAAAGGAAAAGAAGAGATCAGCGTCTGAAAAAAAAGGTTTGTTGTCCCGGAAAAAAGGAGTGGAATGTTACAGGAATGAAGGGATTGTACCGCAAGCATTGGTAGACATCCGCCAATGAGAAATTTCACTTTACCCTCATTCCTCTTATCCTGGTATTTTTTAACTTCTCTCATCACATCACACAGGATATGCTCATCCCACTCAAACTCATGGACCACACTCATATCTCGAAGGGTGTAGAGATAATCTAGGGGTATCATGTTTCTTGTCCCAGGAGCTAGGACCAAAGCTATGCACAGTAATACCCATGACCTATTGATGGTCTCCCATCATCGTCATCTGCTTTTGATAAAACGGAAACTGCGCTGGCTATTGGAGCCCTATCCCCGCCCAGATAAACATCACGGAAATCAGCCTTGCCCCTCTTCCCGAACTCTATCAGTCTGCTACCAGATGGGACATTGAATATTTTCTTGACCATGTCTCTTGAAAAGTGGATCTCCTTGTGGTCATTAATCCTGCAATTCACAGAAAAAATAAGTAGTTGTTGCGAGAAAAAAGAAAAAAGGAAAAGGTGTTGTGCAACATAGAAAATAACTAAAAAAAGATATTGCATACTTGAGCACACGACTCTTAGTGTCAATCCTCATAAGTATGAAATCGAGAAGCCCTTCAGGAGGAGGACCCAAAGGAGAGATATACAGCAGATCCCCGAAGCTGGACTTGCTTAATACATCCCTCTTCTTCCCTTCAATTCCATTGGCTATATCACGCAGGCGCTTTGCGGACCACCGAGTTTGATAGATGGCCATGCTATGAAAAAAATGAATACATGATGATATGGGCATGCATCTCTAGTGATCTAAAAAAAGCTATTGAAACTATGAGCTTCAGAAATTCAGAAACTAGCACAAAAATGGGATACTCCAACTTTAAGTTTAATCCGCATCACAACATAAACTATGAGCTTACAGAAATTTAGAAACTAACACAAAAAATGGAATCATATATAAACTGAAACTAACACGAAAAAATGGAATCCTACAGAAATTACACGCTTCGGGAAATTCAGAAACTAAAACAAAAAAAAACGGAATCCTATAGAATCCGCAAGCCCCCGGGTTGCGGTAAATCGATTTAAGTTCTCTCTGCATCACAACATAAACCATGAGCTTCCGAAAATAAAAAATAGGGATCCTCCAGAACCTGCACGCTCCAGAAATTCAGAAACAAACAAAATGAGATCCCTGCATCACTCCATAACATGTGAGTTTTCAGAACCATGCACTACCTGTGCATAAATTTTCAGCATAAATTTTCAGCAGCATAAACCATCTCTGCACATCAGCACATCAACATCATCGAATTCAGCAACTAACCGCAACCGTCTCTGCTCTAACGCGGCGGAACTACCTACAACCCCTCCCTACTTCCTACAACCGCAGCCACTACCCATGAATCTAGCCGCCCCCGGGAAGAACGGCCACGAAGGACTACAAATCGCCCACAAATGGGGGATAAAAGGGGAGGTACAACCGCAGCCACTACCCATGAATCTAGCTGCCCCCGGGAAGAACGGCCACGAAGGACTACAAATCGCCCACAAATGGGGGAGAAAAGGGGAGGGGGTGTTCGATCCTTACCTGTCGCCCACCGGCAAACCCGTCGTCGTCGTCGTCAGCGGGGAGGATCTGCGCCGCCGCGGCCGGGACGAACGCCCCGCGCCGCCGCCCAACGCCCGACGTGGCCCTCCGGAATCCAGCCACCGTCCCAACCCTCTCAGCGCCGAGGATCTGCGCCGCCGCGGCCGCGGTCGAATGCCCCGCGCCGCTGCCCCCGCCGCCCAACGCCCGTCGTCGCCCTCCCAAATCGCCTAGTCCAACCCTCTCAGAGACGGACAACCACACACGAATGGATAGAAGGGTAGTTGCAAGAATAAAGTTACTGAAACAAGCACTTTGTTTCAGAAAAGCACGCGCGTCACGCGGAACATATGGACACTCTCAGCCGTTTGATCAACTGATGATCGGACGGACGCGGAGATGACAGATGCGACGCGGGTGATCGGTCGGGTGAAGGAGAGCTTTTTCCATTTGTTGTAGTGTTTATGATAGTTATGCCGACCAACCTGACATGCATAGATGTTTTATTATGTCTAGGAGGTAGTTGAACCGGAAATTCCAACCGACCCTCTTGTGGAGAGGTTAAATTTAGTTGAAGAGGAAAACATTTCGTTAAAGAAAAAATTGGAAAAATGGAGGAGGAGAAGATGGAATTGGAGTTGCATGTTGCGGAAGTTATCGATGATCACAAGATCAAGATGGACCCTATTGTCGAGAAGTTAAATTTAGTTGAAGAAGAAAACAAATTCTTGAAGGAAAAAATAAAAAAAATTGTGGACGAGAAGATGATATTGGAGTTGCATGTTGCGGATGTCGTCGATGATCACAAGATCAAGATGGATGCAATGCGGTTGAAGATTAAAAAGATTAGAAAATATGCCATTCATACCGAGGCTTGGTATCATTATGCCGTTGGATCAATTGTTACCTTGGTTGCGATTATGATAGCATTTGTTTTCGCGTTGAAATGTTTTACATAGTTTCGATGTGTATGGAGAGCTATATGTTGTTAGATGAGAACTATATATGTATGTACTTTGGTTTTAATGTGATGATGAACTTTTATCCATTTGGTCACTTAATTATCTATTCATGATGTTCTGTAATGGTTTTTGACACACTTAATTATATATAAATGCACGCAGATGAACCGGCAATGGATGTACGGTGACAGACACACCTCCGAGTACATTAAGGGCGTGCGTGAGTTTCTAAATGCGGCTGAGGCAAACAAGCAGAATGGTTTTATGTGTTGTCCATGCATTAAATGTGTGAATACGATGTCTTACTCTAACCAGAAAATCCTTCACTCCCACCTGCTTTACAAGGGTTTCATGCCACACTATAATGTTTGGACGAGGCACGGAGAAATAGGGGTTATGATGGAAGACGGCGAAGAAGAAGAGTACGATGACAACTATGTGCCCCCTGAATACGGTGATGCTGCAATGGGGGGGAGCTGGTGAAGATCAAGAGGAACCAGACGATGTGCCCAATGATGCTGCAACGGGTGAAGTTGCTGAAGATCAAGAGGAACCAAATGATGATCTTCACCGGGTCATTGTCGATGCAAGGACACAATGCGAAAGTCAAAAGGAGAAGCTGAAGTTCGATCGCATATTAGAGGATCACAAAAAAGGGTTGTACCCCAATTGCGAAGATGGCAACACAAAGCTCGGTACCGTACTGGAATTGCTGCAGTGGAAGGCAGAGAATTCTATGGCTGACAAAGGATTTGAGAAGCTACTGAAAATATTGAAGAAGAAGCTTCCGAAGGATAACGAAGGTCGTATGCCCTCTAGGATTGGAGGTGCAGAAGATACATGCATGCCCTAATGACTGCATCCTCTACCGCGGTGCATACAAGGATCTGAACGCATGCCCGGTATGCGGTGCATTGCGGTATAAGATCAGACGAGATGACCCTGGTGATGTTGATGGCGAGCCCGCCAGGAAGAGGGTTCCTGCGAAGGTGATGTGGTATGCTCCTATAATACCACGGTTGAAACGTTTGTTTAGAAACAGAGAGCATGCCAAGTTGATGCGATGGCACAGTGAGGACCGTAAGAAAGACGGCAAGTTGAGAGCACCCGCTGATGGGTCGCAGTGGAGAAAAATCGAGAGAAAGTACTGGGAGGAGTTTGCAAAGGACCCAAGGAACGTATGGTTTGCTTTGAGCGTGGATGGCATTAATCCTTTCGGAGAGCAGAGCAGCAATCACAGCACCTGGCCCGTGACTCTATGTATGTATAACCTTCCACCTTGGATGTGCATGAAGCGGAAGTTCATTATGATGCCAGTTCTCATCCAAGGCCCTAAGCAACCCGACAACGACATTGATGTGTACCTAAGGCCATTAGTTGAAGAACTTTTACAGCTGTGGAATGGAAACGGTGTACGTGCGTGGGATGAGCACAAACAGGAGGAATTTGACCTAAAGGCGTTGCTGTTCGTGACCATCAACGATTGGCCCGCTCTTAGTAACCTTTCAGGACAGACAAACAAAGGATACCACGCATGCACGCACTGTTTAGATGACACTGAAAGTATATACGTGGACAAGTGCAGGAAGAATGTGTACCTGGGCCATCGTCGATTTCTTCCGACCAACCATCAATGTCGAAAGAAAGGCAAGCATTTCAAAGGCGAGGCAGATCACCGGAAGAAGCCCGCCATGCGTACCGGTGATCACGTACTTGCTATGGTCAATGATTTACACGTAATCTTTGGAAAGGGCCCCGGCGCACTAGCTGTTCCGAATGACGCTGAGGGACACGCACCCATGTGGAAGAAGAAATCTATATTTTGGGACCTACCCTACTGGAAAGACCTAGAGGTCCGCTCTTCAATCGACGTGATGCACGTGATGAAGAACCTTTGCGTGAACCTGCTAGGCTTCTTGGGCGTGTATGGAAAGACAAAAGATACAGCTGAGGCACGGGAGGACCTGCAACGTTTGCACGAAAAAGACGGCATCCCTCCGAAGCAGTATGAAGGTCCTGCCAGCTATGCTCTTACGAAAGAAGAGAAAGAAATCTTCTTTGAATGCCTGCTCAGTATGAAGGTCCCGACTGGCTTCTCGTCGAATATAAAGGGAATAATAAATATGGCAGAGAAAAAGTTCCAGAACCTAAAGTCTCATGACTGCCATGTGATTATGACGCAACTGCTTCCGGTTGCATTGAGGGGACTTCTACCGGAAAACGTCCGATTAGCCATTGTGAAGCTATGTGCATTCCTCAATGCAATCTCTCAGAAGGTGATCGATCCAGAAATCGTACCAAGGCTAAGGAGTGCTGTGGCGCAATGTCTTGTCAGTTTCGAGCTTGTGTTCCCACCATCCTTCTTCAATATCATGACACACGTCCTAGTTCATCTAGTCGGCGAGATTGTCATTCTGGGGCCTGTATTTCTACACAATATGTTCCCCTTTGAGAGGTTCATGGGAGTCCTAAAGAAATATGTCCGTAACCGCGCCAGGCTAGAAGGAAGCATCTCCATGGGCCATCAAACAGAGGATGTCATCGGGTTTTGTGTTGACTTCATTCCTGGCCTTAATAAGATAGGTCTCCCTAAATCGCGGTACGAGGGGAGACTGACTGGAAAAGGCACGCTTGGAAGGGACTCAATAATATGTAGGGACGGATATTCTTGGTCTCAAGCACACTACACAGTTCTACAGAACTCTACATTGGTGACCCCGTATGTCGATGAACACAAGAACAGTCTGCGCTCCAAACACCCGGAGCAGTGCGACGACTGGATTACACGTGAACACATCAGGACTTTCAGCAGTTGGTTGGAAACATGTCTCAGAGGTGACAACACTGTTTGTGATGAGTTGTACTTGTTGTCCAGGGGACCATCTTCGACTGTATTGATTTACAAAGGATACGAGATAAATGGGAATACATTTTACACGATTGTCCAAGATCAAAAGAGCACGAACCAAAATAGCGGTGTCCGCTTTGATGCAACAACCGAGAGGGGAAAGGACACATATTATGGTTACATAGTGGACATATGGGAACTTGACTACGGACATGATTTTAAGGTCCCTTTGTTTAAGTGCAAATGGGTCAATCTGTCAGGAGGCGGGGTACAGGTAGACCCACAGTACGGAATGACAACAGTGGATCTGAAAAATCTTGGATACACTGACGAACCGTTAGTCCTAGCCAATGATGTGGCACAGGTTATCTATGTGAAGGACATGTCTACCAGACTTAGAAAAAGAAAAGATAAGGAAGCGAATACATCATACGATGAGCCAAAGCGCCACATAGTTCTTTCAGGAAAAAGGGACATCCTGGGAGTGGAGGGCAAGACAGACATGTCTGAAGATTATGAAAAGTTTCATGAAATTCCTCCCTTCAAAGTCAAGGCTGACCCAAGCATCCTGATAAACGATGAAGATTATCCATGGTTACGGCGCAATAAGCAAATGACACAAGCCAACTTTGTAACAAACGAGTATGATACCATTGTCTGTTTGTACTATTCAAATTTCAATACTACTTGCACTAACAGAGAAAGTTTGTAATTGGTTTTACAAGAAAGAATTAAAAAAATAAAGCAAATAACAAAAGAAAATAAATAGTGCAGAAAACAAAACAAATAAACTTGAAAAAAAATAGCAACAATAAGTATTTTGTTGTAAGTAGAAAAAAAATAAAAAAAATAGCAACAATACTACTTGCACTAACAGAAAAAGTTTGTAATTGGTTTTACCAGAAAGAATTAAAAAAATAAAGCAAATAACAAAAGGAAATAAATAATGCAGAAAACAAAACAAAAAAACTTGAAAAAAATAGCAACAATAAGTATTTTGTTGTAAGTAGAAACAAAATAAAATAAATAAAGCAACAAAGAAAATAAATAATTTCAAATTTAAACTATTCAAATTTGAATACTACTTGCACTAACAGAAAGTTTGTAATTGGTTTTACCTAAAGCAATAATATTCACAAAGAAACTCTAAATACAGCAAAAAACAACTTAGAAATAAATAAAGCAAAAAAGGAAAAAAAATTGGGCGCTGCCCAGTGAGCCTGCAAGGCCTATAGCACAGGATCCACCTGTACTATAAGGCCCAGCAAGCTCACAGGGCAGCGCGCAGAGTTAGGCCCAGAAGCCTGCATTTGAGAGGAGCTCGAGAGGGTGGGAGCAGCAGCCCTTATAAACCACTCTCGAGCTCCCTCAGCTAGCGAGGTGGGACTAAACATCCCACCGCACCCGCGCCAGCACAGAGCCTTTGGTCCCGGTTGGTAGCTGAAACCGGGACTAAAGGGTGTATTAGTCCCGGTTGGTGGGTGAAACCGGGACTAATACCCCCCTTTAGTCCCGATTGCTGCCACCAACCGGGACTAAAGGCCCCTCCTTCCCGCCCTTTGGGCTGCTGAAAAGGGACCTTTAGTCCCGGTTGGTGGCAGCAACCGGGACTAAA
>LR738710.1:11465077-11480102 GCA_902687465.1 Secale cereale | reverse complement strand
TGCCTAGCTAGTGTCAAAGTATTCAAGAATTCCATGACTTCATCATTTGCCAGAAGTAACCGGGGCATGTTGGTACGAAGTTATGCAAAGTTGTTTTGGAACGGAGTTCCTGATAGGATAATCCGTCTTTTGTTACGAATTATACTATCCGGGACTCCGTTCCAAAACCACTTTGGAGAGCTTCGTACCATCATGCTACTGTTACTTTCGCCTAATGATGAAGTATTGGTTTTGTTGAATCCTTTGACACTAGACAAAATGTGACATGAGGGGGTCTAGGGTTTGTGGATCGCCGAGCAGTCGAGGGTCGAAGCTAGTTCTATGTTTGCCATTAATATATCCATCTGTCATGTTTGAATAATAATTGGCATGTTGTAAATATTTGTAGAAACAATGGACGACAACACCCGAGACCTAGCACAAGAAGTAATGTTGATGGACATAATCGCAGACAGACAAAATGTCGTCTTGTCGTTTCTCAACGACACCGATGAGCAGGTCGAAAAAGAGCTGCAGCTGGAAGATCTAGGCTATGATATTGATGGATCCGGTGACCCAATGCACATGGAAGAAGTAGACCGTGAGGACGGCTCCGGTGACCCAATGCCGGTGCAAGAAGGAGACCGTGATGCTTGCTCCGGTGACTGAACCGAGTCCGGCCAGGAGGTATATATGTTAGTTAAGCATGTGCTGACTAGTTAATTGATGCATTCATTAACTCTCGTCTTTGTTCCTTTTTCTAGCCCTCCGGATCGAGCAAATCTTCGGTAAAGAGACGAGGAGCAAAGAAAAAGTTGAGGCCGGATGAAAAGTTTGAGATCTCAGAAATCTCGCGCTCCGGCGAGCCGATTGCACCCATCCGGACAAAGAACGCATTTGTTAATCAGTGCGGGGTTCTGGTTAGGGACAAGATCCCAATCAGCATCCATCAATGGTTAAAGCCGGCTGCAAACGACGCTCAGGTGACTTATGTCACTGATATGCAGAAAGAAGATCTTTGGACTGAGCTGAAGTCAAATTTCGTCCTACCGCGAGAGGATGATCCGGCGAAGCCAGTTAAAGAGGAGTTAATCAAGTCTGCTGCACTTTCGAAGATGGCAGACCAATTCAGGGCATGGAAGAAAAAACTGAATACGTTTGTCGAAGATAAAAAGACTCCAGAATTCGTGGGCATATATGAGAAGATCAAAGATGATTGGCCCGCATTTGTGGCCCATAAGATGTCGGAAAAGAGTCAGAAGATGTCGGAGACAAACCGGATAAATGCTGCGAAGAAGAAGCATCACCATCGCACGGGGTCAGGTGGCTACCTCAGAGCCCGGCCTAAGTGGGCCAAGGCTGAGAATGATCTGCTTCAGAAAGGGATCGAACCAGAGACAATGCACTGGCCAGACCGTTGCCGGACTTGGTTCTTCGGGGCTGGCGGAACCTTGGACCCTGTAACAGGGTGGTGCATTTGGACGGACAAGCAATTGGAAACACCACTCAGGAAGATGCGGCAGTATATCAAAGCAGCGCATGAAGGGACGTTCTTCCCCGACAGAGAGAACGACGAGCTGACAATGGCCCTCGGGAATCCTGAGCACCCTGGACGGACTTGAGGCACGCCAGGCTCCCTTCCGTGGCGTGCTGGGTTTCCGGACGCAGGAGGCTACAAATGCCAAGACATGAGGAAGAAAATGGAGCTGACCGAAATCCAGGCGCTGCGGGCCAGAATACAAGCGATAGAGGAACGGGAAGCAAATCAGGACAAAAGAATTGCCGAAGCTTCCCCCGAAGCTACCCCGCCATCTCAGCGGAGAAGCAGCGTGGCTTCCACCGAGCTGCTTCAGCCAGAGCCTGTCTTGATGGCTACTGCCAGGAATCCCGTGGATACTATCACGCAGGCACAAAATTGCCACCTTATGGCGCAGTGGATGAATCTGAAGGTCAAGGCGGCTGCTGGCTCTGTTTATCGTTCTGGACCCGGCGACACTTTTCACTGCCGGCCGATTCCACAAGGATATGCTAGGGTGATGGTCGACGAAATAACGGAGGGATTTGAGGAGCTCCAGCTTGACCACCCTACCGGTGAAGGGGAGACTCGGCTGGGTTCTTCACTGAAGACTCCATGTCTATGGCGGAAGGACCTCATTAACATTCTCAACTGGATGCCTCTGCCTCCTCCTCCTCCTCCGGCGAGTCAGGGCACTCCGCCTCCTCCAACGCCTCCTCCACCGGCGAGTGACCATCAGGGCACTCCGGCTCCTTCTCCAGCGCGTGGCGGCACTCCGCGTCCTTCGCCGCCACCGCGTGGCAGCACTCCGCCTCCTTCGCCGCCGGCGCGCCCGAGCAGCCAGCCTGCTCCTCCTTCTCCGCCTAGTCAGCAAGGGCGGAAGAGACCTGCCGCCACTCCGGCTGCTCCTGCTCCGGCGCGTAAGCAAGGAAAAAAGACAGCCGCTTCGTCTGGTCCGGCGACGTCTAGCAGTACAGCCAGAGGCGGGAGCCGATGCAGATTCGGTCCTTCTCTCACGCCTCTAGAGAAGTTGCCATACGAGAGGTCCGACGAGGAAAACACGAAGATTGCTCAAGGCCAAGTGAAGGACTTTTTTGAAGGGTTGAAAGCACAGAGACATCCACCTCCGGAGGAGAAGATAGATGCGGTGAAAGCAAAGCGCACTCTTGCTGCCCTAAACCAACCAGCGCAAAGTAAGCCGCAGGACAACTATGACCGCATGATTCAAAAGTCATATCAAGCAGCGAAGCGGTCGGGAAGTACTAAAGGTGATCAGAGGTTAGCAGAAGGACGAGCTGGGAAACAAATTGCCCAGCTCGGCGAACAAGCGGACCAATCGTGCCCCCCGCTCAAGGTGTCTAGCGACATGGTCGCTAATGATCCGAGGATGGTGCCCGATTATACCAATCTTGCAGATTACGTGTCCGACGATGTACACTATGATTTCTTGGACGTGCAGATAGAAAGATACGAGTACAAAAAGCCTCTCGTCAAAAATGAAAGATCTCTATCAACGAATATGCGAAGATTGCATGATTGGTACTTGAAAATCTGCAGAGAGTCTGGGGGGAGGGATAACTTGTATTTGAGAGTTAAACCGGAGCATGACCTCGTTGGAATTGAACTGTTGCCTGTTCCATTTGAGGAGTTCTATCAGTTTTTCAATCAATTGGCCCTCGATAAAGCAACGGTCACCTGCTACTGTCTGTAAGTAGTACTACTTCCGTCATTAAGTCTCTCTATATAGCTGATCTTCATTGCATGTATTTATAATTATCCTCACTATATTATGCAGATTGAAGATCGTCGAATTGAAGAAAAGACAAGTAGGTGATATTGGGTTTATTAACACATACCTCATAGATGCAACCGAGGTTAAATTGCGTCCCGACGATACCGAGACCAACTTGCTACGATCGTTGGTGGTAAATGAAAATAAAGATATAATACTCTTTCCTTACAACTTCAAGTGAGTGTTACTGTCTTGTGCATATTTGGTTTCCCTTATATATCAGTCAAGGTTATAGTGATGTAATTGATGAGTTCATGCATGCGTGCGCAGCTTCCACTATATTCTCTTAGAGATTAAGCTTGAGAAGGGAGTAGTAACTGTCTTGGACTCTAAACTTAAAGATCCCGAGGAGTATGCGGACATGACTCAAATGCTCGTTAGGTAAGTTAAATCGATCAATATTATCCACCATGCATATATATCAGCAACTTCATTTCTGATATCAACTAATTGTTTTCTTTGTCTGGCAGGGTTTGGAGAAAATTCACCAAAAAAGCTCCGGGACTGCCGAAGAAGCTAGAATTTAGATACCCGAAAGTAAGTACTATATAGTAGCATGTTCCGCGCGCGCATCTCCTATATCTTGATTCAAGCGCTAGTTTCATCAATACCAATTTGGCATTCTTGCTTATTAGTTTGATTGACCTCTATTTCTTGTAAAGTGGTTGTGGCAGGAACCCGGGAATGATTACTGTGGATACTACATTTGCGAGTCCATCCGCCACACGACCTGTGAGCGGGGCTACACTGAAGCACGATTCGAAGTGCGTAAGCAATCAATAATATTCACAAATTTATAGCATCATTTCATGTATTGACCCCCTACTTCAAATTAGATGTTTCAGATGCGGGATGAACTCCTAACACCAGATCGTCTGCGAGCAATTCAAGAGGAATTGGCGGCATTCTTCCTTGAACACGTGATCGCTGAAGACGGAGAATACTATGTGGACCATGCATCCATATGATAGGAGATTATTTTTGTAAGAGATAATTATTGTATATATGTACCCGGTAGTGTCGGATAGATATACGAGAACTTGTTGTTCGACCAATCTCTCGGAGAAGGAGAGGTGGTCGATATTACTTCTCTCTGTATGCATATATATATATGTTGATTATACGATCTTCTGTTTCCTTTGTTTGCTTTACTAGCTAGCTAGCTAGCTACCGTGTCTAGTCATCTCTATACGTATGTGTAGTACGTAGCGTCGACCAAGCACAGACATAAGAGAGGACACTTCTCTCTATTAATTAGCTAGCTAACACAATATGAAACACCTAAATTAACCCCCCAAAACCTCCAACCCCCCCTCCCCTTTCAAAAAAAAAACAAAAACCACAGCCACAGAAATGCTGACGCGTGGATGCCTTTTGGTCCCGGTTGGTATCAACAACCGGGACTAAAGCCCCTCCTGCCTGGGCTCGGCGCACAGGCCATGTGGACACCCATCTGCCCCGGCTCTGGATTGAACCGGGACTAATGGGTCAGAGCATTAGTACTGACCTTCTTGTCCCGGTTCAGGAACCGGGGCTAAAGGCCCAAACGAACCGGGTCTGATGACCCTTTATCTATCAGTGAGTTTAGCCCCTTTCATTTCATTTCCATATTTGCACATTCATTTTTTCTGACATTCGTGTTTGCTTGGTCAATTAACATGCAACGCGTTTTTGAGAGCATGGCGGCCGGCACAGTTCCTGTAATGGAACCACCACCACCTGCTGGACCACAACCAATGTTGCTTACCTTTGAGGAATTTCTGCCATAGCACACGGGGACTCCGGTTAGTACATCCCCAAACTATTCAACCACCGCTTACCGTTTATTCAACACAATCATATATCCCCTTAGCATGTCTCTTCAAACATTCAGGGAACCGGTGGATCATTCATTTGTGGTGGTGCCAATGTTGGCATTAGTCCCGAGTCATGGAGCCCAGTCACTCTGATCCATCGAGGAGGTGGCGGTGGCGGTCTTGGCGGTAGCAGTGCCGATAGTAGTGAAGACTTGGGCTTTGGCGGACTTGGCAGTGATGAACTTGGTGGTGGTGGTGAACCTCCTAGCACTTAAGCCTCTGGGTGGTGGTGATGATGATAAACGTGTGTGCTTTAGATGACTTGTGGTCTTTTATGCTCCTTTAGATGACTTGTGTGCTTCTTTAGATGCTTATGTTGTTTGTGATGATACTTATGTTGTTGTGATGGTGGTGGTATTGGTTCTGATGATGATTCTTATATGTGTTGTGTATGTCTATTTGATCACATCTATGTGCTGTGTATTTCATTTGAATTCAAACTGAAAACTGTAAAAAAAAGTAGACATAAACTATGCCAATGGCCTACCAGTGGGCGCCATGTATCCATTATGCCGACGGCCTGGCCGTCAGTATAGTTTTATATCTACGCCGACGGCCTGGCCGTCATCATATGGGACACGTGGCGTGAACTGGGTGCGTCCTGGCACATACGTATGCCAACTGGTGGGCCATCGGCATTGATTTGAACATACGCTGGCGGCCTCGCCATCGGCATAGACGACACATGGCGCTTCCTGGCACACATGTATGCCGACGGGGAGGCCGTCGACATATATGTGCCACACGACAACCTTTGGTTGGTCAATACTTAACGGCGGCACCATCAGCCGCCATCATACGTAAAAGTTTGCCGATGGTCAATCTATGCCGACGGATGTACGGAAGCCATCGGCATAGGCCTCTATGTCGATGGCTTTTCTATGCCGACGGCCGAGGCCAGGTACGCCGACGTGAAAGTTGCCGGCGGCCCTATGCCGACAGTGGCCGTCAGCATAGGCCTATACCGTCAGGGTTTGGGCCTATGCCGGTAGTGTCAGCAAGAAGGGTGCTGGCAAAGAGCAGTAAGGGAGCACGAGGCGGCATTGAGCAGCATGTGGCGACCACTGTGGCGAACCGACGAGTAAGTTGTGGGGTCAACTGACCCCACAGTTTTATTTGTTGAAAAATAGCCAAACAATATTGTACATGTACTGTTTCATTGTGAAAAAATACCATTGATCCCACAGAGGCTGGGTGACGGAGAGAAGCAAGGCGAGCAGCAGGGGGCAGCGGCAGCGGGCCTAGTCAGCTCAGCAAGAGTTCATCCGGATTTCAATTGGGGAATCAGCTGAGCTAGGTTCTTCAGTCTAACAAGAACAAAGGGTATACTTGTCCACTGTTTTTTCCGCATATTATGTGAAACACTTGAAAGTATTGTTTTTTAGAACATAGACGCCAGGGACGTCCGGCTTTAAATTAATAAAGCCCACACAGGCAGTGTATAGAACAGACCATCGAGACCTCGAACATAAATAAGTTTTGGGACCAACGCACTACACCAAAAGGATCGTCGGGATCATAAGTGCATTACATGGCTACACAGCCAAGAAACGAGCACGCAGGCTCGGCAATGACAAGACCAAAAGACACCTTCCATTCCTATGGAGCATCGAAGGCGGGTGGCGGTGCGTGGGGAGATGCGTAGACCGCTCGAAGACGCGCTAGAGCTTGGCGATGAAGATCAGAGTCCCGGAGTCTTCCCAGCGGAGCTCACAGCTGCAAGAACATGATACATTTGAAAAGAATAGCAGCCGGGTGGGAGGGGAAGATACCCCCAATAGTAAACTGAAGGAAATATGCCCTAGAGGCAATAATAAAGATGTTATTTGTATTTCCTTATATCATGATAAATGTCTTTTATTCATGCTAGAATTGTATTAACCGGAAACTTAGTACATGTGTGGATGCATAGACAGAACAGTATGTCCCTAGTATGCCTCTACTAGACTAGCTCATTGATCAAAGATGGTTATGTTTCCTAGCCATAGACATGAGTTGTCATTTGATCAACGGGATCACATCATTAGGAGAATGATGTGATGGACAAGACCCATCCGTTAGCATAGCACTATGATCGTTTAGTTTAACTGCTATTGCTTTCTTCATGACTTATACATGTTCCTATGACTATGATATTATGCAACTCCCGAATACCGTAGGAACACCTTGTGTGCTATCAAACGTCACAACGTAACTGGGTGATCATAAAGATGCTCTACAGGTGTCTCCGAAAGTATTCGTGGTGTTGGCATAGATCAAGATTAGGATTTGTCACTCCGAGTGTCGGAGAGGTATCTCTGGGCCCTCTCGGTAACACACATCATAATAAGCCTTGCAAGCAAAATACTAATGAGTTAGTCACGAGATGATGTGTTACGGAACGAGTAAAGAGACTTGCCGGTAACGAGATTGAACTAGGTATAAGGATACCGACGATCGAATCTCGGGCAAGTAACATACCGTTTGACAAAAGGAACAACGTATGTTGTTATGCGGTTCTGACCGATAAAAGATCTTCGTAGAATATGTAGGAACCAATATGAACATCCAGGTTCCGCTATTGGTTATTGACCAGAGATGAGTCTCGGTCATGTCTACATAGTTCTCGAACCCGTAGGGTCCGCACGCTTAACGTTTGATGACGATCGGTATTATGAGTTTTTGAGTATTGATGTACCGAAGGTAGTTCGGAGTCCCGGATGATATCACGGACATGACGAGGAGTCTCGGAATGTCCGAGACATAAAGATTGATATATTGGACGGCTATATTCGGACACCGGAAGTATACCGGAAAAGTTTCGGATTTATCGGGAATGCCGGAGGGGGTTACCGGAACCCCCTACGAGAGGGAATGGTCCATAGTGGGCCTAAAGGGAAAGAGAGGGGCAGCCCATAGGGCTGGCCGGCGCCCCCACCTAGGGTTCCTAGTTGGACTAGGATTGGGGGGCGCCACCTCTCCTATTCCTTTCCCCCTTCTTCCTTCGGGTGAATCCTACTAGGAATAGGATTGCAATCCTATTCCTAGTAGGACTCCTTCCCTAGCCGCACCAGGAAGGGCCGGCCGGCCTCCCTCCCCTGCTCCTTTATATACGGGGGTAGGGGGGCACCCAAAGACACACAAGTTGAATTGTTTTAGCCGTGTGCGGTGCCCCCCTCCACAGAATCACACCTCGGTCGTACCGTCGCGGAGCTTAGGCGAAGCCCTGCGCCGGTGAACACATCATATCCGTCACCACGCCATCGTGCTGACGAAACTCTCCGTGAAGCTCAACTGGATCAAGAGCTCGTGGGACGTCATCAAGCTGAACGTGTGCTGAACGCGGAGGTGCCGTACGTTCGGTGCTTGATCGGTTGGATCGCGAAGAAGTTCGACAACATCAACCGCGTCACTTGACGCTTCCGCTCCCGGTCTACGAGGGTACGTAGACACACTCTCCCCTCTCGTTGCTATGCATCTGGTAGATAGATCTTGCGTGATCGTAGGAAAATTTTAAAATACTATGTTCCCCAACAGTGGCATCATGAGCCAGGTCTATGCGTAGATGATATGCACGAGTAGAACACAATGAGATTGTGGACGATACTAGTCATACTGCTTACCAGCATGTCATACTTTGCTTCAGCGGTATTGTGAGATGAAGCGGCCCGGACCGACATTACGCGTACGCTTACGCGAGACTGGTTTCACCGTTACGAGCACTCGTTGCTTAAAGGTGACTGGCGGGTGTCTGTCTCTCTCACTTTAGCTGAATCAAGTGTGGCTACGCCCGGTCCTTGTGAAGGTTAAAACAGCACATACTTGACGAAACATCGTTGTGGTTTTGTATGCGTAGGTAAGAACGGTTCTTGCTAAGCCCGTAGCAGCCACGTAAAACTTGCAACAAACAAAGTAGAGGACGTCTAACTTGTTTTTGCAGGGCATGTTGTGATGTGATATGGTCAAGACATGATGAGTTATACGTTTTTGTATGAGATGATCATGTTTTGTAAAGTTATCGGCAACTGGCAGGAGCCATATGGTTGTCGCTTTATTGTATGAAATGCAATCGCCATGTAATTGCTTTACTTTATCACTAAGCGGTAGCGATAGTCGTAGAAGCAATAGTTGGCGAGACAACAAGCGATGCTACGATGAAGATCAAGGTGTCAAGCCGGTGACGAAGGTGATCATGACGGTGCTTTGAAGATGGAGATCAAAAGCACAAGATGATGATGGCCATATCATGTCACATATTTTGATTGCATGTGATGTTTATCTTATTATGCTTCTTATTTTGCTTAGATCGACAGTAGCATTATAAGATGATCCCTTACTAAATTTCAAGGTATAAGTGTTCTCCCTGAGTATGCACCGTTGCGAAAGTTCGTCGTGCCGAGACACCACGTGATGATCGGGTGTGATAAGCTCTACGTTCAAATACAACGGGTGTAAGCCAGTTTTGCACACGCAGAATACTCGGGTTAAACTTGACGAGCCTAGCATATACATATATGGCCTCGGAACACTGGAGACCGAAAGGTCGAGCGTGAATCATATAGTAGATATGATCAACATAAGATGTTCACCATTGAAACTACTCCATCTCACGTGATGATCGGACATGGTTTAGTTGATTTGGATCACGTGATCATTTAGATGACCGGAGGGATGTCTATCTAAGTGGGAGTTCTTAAGTAATATGATTAATTGAACTTTAATTTATCATGAACTTAGTCCTGGTAGTATTAGCATATCTATGTTGTAGATCAAAAGCACAAGATGATGATGGCCATATCATGTCACATATTTTGATTGCATGTGATGTTTATCTTATTATGCTTCTTATTTTGCTTAGAACGACGGTAGCATTATAAGATGATCCCTTACTAAATTTCAAGGTATAAGTGTTCTCCCTGAGTATGCACCGTTGCGAAAGTTCGTCGTGCCGAGACACCACGTGATGATCGGGTGTGATAAGCTCTACGTTCAAATACAACGGGTGTAAGCCAGTTTTGCACACGCAGAATACTCGGGTTAAACTTGACGAGCCTAGCATATGCAGATATGGCCTCGGAACACTGGAGACCGAAAGGTCGAGCGTGAATCATATAGTAGATATGATCAACATAAGATGTTCACCATTGAAACTACTCCATCTCACGTGATGATCAGACATGGTTTAGTTGATTTGGATCACGTGATCATTTAGATGACCAGAGGGATGTCTATCTAAGTGGGAGTTCTTTAAATTAATATGATTAAATTGAACTTTAATTTATCATGAACTTAGTCCTGATAGTTTTGCATATCTATGTCGTTGTAGATCAATGGCCCGTGCTACCGTTCCTTTGAATTTTAATGCATTCCTAGAGAAAGCTAAGTTGAAAGATGATGGTAGCAATTATACGGACTGGGTCCGTAACCTGAGGATTATCCTCATTGCTGCACAGAAGAATTATGTCCTTGAAGCACCGCTAGGTGACAAGCCCCCTTCCGCTGATGCAGACGCTTTGAACGTCTGGCAGTCGCGGTCTGATGACTACACGATAGTTCAGTGTGCCATGCTTTACGGCTTAGAACCGGGACTTCAACGACGTTTTGAACGTCATGGAGCATATGAGATGTTCCAGGAGTTGAAGTTAATATTTCAAGCAAATGCCCGAATTGAGAAATATGAGATTTCCAATAAGTTCTACAGCTGCAAAATGGAGGAGAATAGTTCTATCAGTGAACACTTGCTCAGAATGTCTGGGTACTACAATCATATGACTCAACTTGGTTGCAAAGTTGACGAGGATAGTGTTATTGATAGAGTTCTTCAATCACTGCCACCAAGCTATAAAGGCTTCATGATGAACTATAACATGCAAGGGATGCAAAAGACAATTCCCGAGCTCTTCGCTATGCCCAAAGATGCGGAGGTAGAAATCAAAAAGGAGCATCAAGTGTTGATGGTTAACAAGACCACTAGTTTCAAGAAAAAGGGCAAGGGAAAGAAAGGGAACTTCAAAAAGAATAGCAAGTCAGTTGCTACTTTAACGAAGAAACCCAAATCTGGAGCCAAGCCTGAAACTGAGTGCTTCTACTGCAAGGGGACTGGACACTGGAAGCGGAACTGCCCCAAGTATTTGGCGGATAAGAAGGATGGCAAGATGAACAAAGGTATATATGATATACATGTTATTGATGTGTACCTTACTAATTCTCGTAGTAGTACCTGGGTATTTGATACCGGTTCGGTTACTAATATTTGTAACTCGAAACAGGGACTACGGATTAAACGAAGATTAGCTAAGGACGAGGTGACGATGCGCGTGGGAAACGGTTCCAAAGTCGATGTGATCGCCGTCGGCACGCTACCTCTACATCTACCTTCGGGATTAGTTTTAGACCTAAACAATTGTTATTTGGTGCCAGCGTTAAGCATGAACATTATATCTGGATCTTGTTTATTGCGAGACGGTTATTCATTTAAATCAGAGAATAATGGTTGTTCCATTTTAATGAATAATATCTTTTATGGTCATGCACCCTTGAAGAGTGGTCTATTCTTATTGGATCTCGATTGTAGTGATACACATATTCATAGTATTGAAACCAAAAGATGCAAGGTTAATAATGATAGTGCAACTTATTTGTGGCACTGCCGTTTAGGTCATATTGGTGTAAAACGCATGAAGAAACTCCATAAAGATGGACTTTTGGAATCACTTGATTATGAATCACTTGGTGCTTGCGAACCATGCCTCATGGGCAAGATGACTAAAACTCCGTTCTCCGGAACTATGGAGTGAGCAACAGATTTGTTGGAAATCATACATACTGATGTATGTGGACCAATGAGTGTTGATGCTCGCGGCGGGTATCGTTATTTTCTAACCTTCACTGATGATTTGAGCAGATATGGGTATATCTACTTAATGAAGCACAAGTCTGAAACATTTGAAAAGTTCAAAGAATTTCAGAGTGAAGTAGAGAATCATCGTAACAAGAAAATAAAGTTCCTACGATCTGATCGTGGAGGAGAATATTTGAGTTACGAGTTTGGTCTTCATTTGAAACAATGTGGAATAGTTTCACAACTCACGCCACCTGGAACACCACAGTGTAATGGTGTGTCCGAACGTCGTAACCGTACTTTATTAGATATGGTGCGATCTATGATGTCTCTTACCGATTTACCACTATCGTTTTGGGGTTATGCTTTAGAGACAGCTGCATTCACGTTAAATAGGGCACCATCTAAATCCGTTGATACGACACCTTATGAACTATGGTTTGGCAAGAAACCAAAGTTGTCGTTTCTTAAAATTTGGGGCTGCGATGCTTATGTGAAAACACTTCAACCTGATAAGCTTGATCCCAAGTTGGAAAAATGTGTCTTCATAGGATACCCAAAAGAGACTGTTGGGTACACCTTCTATCACAGATCCGAAGGCAAAATATTCGTTGCTAAGAACGGATCCTTTCTAGAAAAAGAGTTTCTCTCAAAAGAAGTGAGTAGGAGGAAAGTAGAACTTGATGAGGTAATTGTACCTTCTCCCGGATTGGAAAGTAATACATCACAGGAAATTGTTCCAGTGATTCCTACACCAATTAGTGAGGAAGTTAATGATAATGATCATGAAACTTCGGATCAAGTTTCTACTGAACGTCGTAGATCAACCAGAGTACGTTCCGCACCAGAGTGGTACGGCAACCCAGTTCTGGAAATCATGTTACTAGACCATGATGAACCTACGAACTATGAGGAAGCGATGATGAGCCCAGATTCCGCAAAATGGCTTGAAGCCATGAAATCTGAGATGGGATCCATGTATGAGAAAAAAGTATGGACTTTGGTTGACTTGCCCGATGATCGGCAAGCCATCGAAAATAAATGGATCTTCAAGAGGAAGACCGACGCAGACGGTAATATTACTGTTTACAAAGCTCGACTTGTTGCGAAAGGTTTTCGACAAGTTCAAGGAGTTGACTACGATGAGACTTTCTCACCTGTAGCGATGCTTAAGTCTATCCGAATCATGTTAGCAATTGCCGCATTTTATGATTATGAAATCTGGCAAATGGATGTCAAAACTGCATTCCTAAATGGATATCTCAAAGAAGAGTTGTATATGATGCAACCGGAAGGTTTTGTCAATCCAAAAGGTGCTAACAAAGTATGCAAGCTCCAGCGATCCATCTATGGACTGGTGCAAGCATCTCGGAGTTGGAATATACGCTTTGATGAGGTGATCAAAGCATATGGTTTTATACAGACTTTTGGAGAAGCCTGTATTTACAAGAAAGTGAGTGGGAGCTCTGTAGAATTTCTAATATTATATGTAGATGACATATTGTTGATTGGAAATGGTATAGAATTTCTGGATAGCATAAAAGGATACTTGAATAAAAGATTTTCAATGAAAGACCTCGGTGAAGCTGCTTATATATTAGGTATCAAGATCTATAGAGATAGATCAAGACGCTTAATTGGACTTTCACAAAGCACATACCTTGATAAGATTTTGAAGAAATTCAAAATGGATCAGTCAAAGAAAGGGTTCTTGCCTGTTTTACAAGGTATGAAGTTGAGTAAGACTCAATGCCCGACCACTGCAGAAGATAGAGAGAAAATGAAAGTCATTCCCTATGCCTCAGCCATAGGATCTATCATGTATGCAATGCTGTATACCAGACCTGATGTGTGCCTTGCTATAAGTCTAGCAGGGAGGTACCAAAGTAATCCAGGAGTGGATCACTGGACAGCGGTCAAAAACATCCTAAAGTATCTGAAAAGAACTAAGGATATGTTTCTCGTATATGGAGGTGACAAAGAGCTCGTCGTAAATGGTTACGTCGATTCTAGCTTTGACACTGATCCGGATGACTCTAAGTCACAAACCGGATATGTATTTTTATTGAACGGTGGAGCTGTCAGTTGGTGCAGTTCCAAGCAGAGCGTCGTGGCAGGATCTACGTGTGAAGCGGAATACATAGCTGCTTCGGAAGCAGCAAATGAAGGAGTCTGGATGAAGGAGTTCATATCCGATCTAGGTGTAGTACCTAGTGCATCGGGTCCAATGAAAATCTTTTGTGACAACACTGGAGCCATAGCCTTGGCGAAGGAATCCAGGTTTCACAAGAGAACAAAGCACATCAAAAGACGCTTCAATTCCATCTGCGATCTAGTCAAGGAGGGAGACATAGAGATTTGCAAAATACATACGGATCTGAATGTTGCAGACCGGTTGACTAAGCCTCTTCCACGGGCAAAACATGATCAGCACCAAGACTCCATGGGTGTGAGGATCATCACTTTGTAATCTAGATTATTGACTCTAGTTCAAGTGGGAGACTGAAGGAAATATGCCCTAGAGGCAATAATAAAGATGTTATTTGTATTTCCTTATATCATGATAAATGTCTTTTATTCATGCTAGAATTGTATTAATCGGAAACTTAGTACATGTGTGGATACATAGACAGAACAGTATGTCCCTAGTATGCCTCTACTAGACTAGCTCATTGATCAAAGATGGTTATGTTTCCTAGCCATAGACATGAGTTGTCATTTGATCAACGGGATCACATCATTAGGAGAATGATGTGATGGACAAGACCCATCCGTTAGCATAGCACTATGATCGTTTAGTTTAACTGCTATTGCTTTCTTCATGACTTATACATGTTCCTATGACTATGAGATTATGCAACTCCCGAATACCGTAGGAACACCTTGTGTGCTATCAAACGTCACAACGTAACTGGGTGATCATAAAGATGCTCTACAGGTGTCTCCGAAAGTATTCGTGGTGTTGGCATAGATCAAGATTAGGATTTGTCACTCCGAGTGTCGGAGAGGTATCTCTGGGCCCTCTCGGTAACACACATCATAATAAGCCTTGCAAGCAAAAG
>LR738710.1:11432266-11465067 GCA_902687465.1 Secale cereale | reverse complement strand
CAAGCAAAAGACTAATGAGTTAGTCACGAGATGATGTGTTACGGAACGAGTAAAGAGACTTGCCGGTAACGAGATTGAACTAGGTATAAAGATACCGACGATCGAATCTCGGGCAAGTAACATACCGTTTGACAAAAGGAACAACGTATGTTGTTATGCGGTTCTGACCGATAAAAGATCTTCGTAGAATATGTAGGAACCAATATGAACATCCAGGTTCCGCTATTGGTTATTGACCAGAGATGAGTCTCGGTCATGTCTACATAGTTCTCGAACCCGTAGGGTCCGCACGCTTAACGTTTGATGACGATCGGTATTATGAGTTTTTGAGTATTGATGTACCGAAGGTAGTTCGGAGTCCCGGATGAGATCACGGACATGACGAGGAGTCTCGGAATGTCCGAGACATAAATATTGATATATTGGACGGCTATATTCGGACACCGGAAGTATACCGGAAAAGTTTCGGATTTATCGGGAATGCCGGAGGGGGTTACCGGAACCCCCTACGAGAGGGGATGGTCCATAGTAGGCCTAAAGGGAAAGAGAGGGGCAGCCCATAGGGCTGGACGGCGCCCCCACCTAGGGTTCCTAGTTGGACTAGGATTGGGGGGGCGCCACCTCTCCTATTCATTTTCCCCTTCTTCCTTTCGGTGAATCCTACTAGGAATAGGATTGCAATCCTATTCCTAGTAGGACTCCTTCCCTAGCCGCACCAGGAAGGGCCGGCCGGCCTCCCTCCCCTGCTCCTTTATATACGGGGGCAGGGGGGCACCCAAAGACACACGAGTTGAATTGTTTTAGCCGTGTGCGGTGCCCCCCTCCACAGAATCACACCTCGGTCGTACCGTCGCGGAGCTTAGGCGAAGCCCTGCGCCGGTGAACACATCATATCCGTCACCATGCCGTCGTGCTGACGAAACTCTCCCGTGAAGCTCAACTGGATCAAGAGCTCGTGTGACGTCATCAAGCTGAACGTGTGCTGAACGCGGAGGTGCCGTACGTTCGGTGCTTGATCGGTTGGATCGCGAAGAAGTTCGACAACATCAACCGCGTCACTTGACGCTTCCGCTCCCGGTCTACGAGGGTACGTAGACACACTCTCCCCTCTCGTTGCTATGCATCTGGTAGATAGATCTTGCGTGATCGTAGGGAAATTTTAAAATACTACGTTCCCCAACATAAACTTGTTGCGAATCTGCCACAGAGCCCACAAAATGGCCGCCGCGCATGTATACATGACACGATGCGCCGGTCCCTGAACCAAAGACAGCAAGTTAACTAGCGCGGTACGTGAGCGTGGATCCCAATCCATGCCTGCGGCTTCGCGAACCGCGCTCCAGGCGAAACGCGCCAAAGGGCAGCGGAAAAAAAACATGGTCGGCATCTTCCGGAGCCGCACATAGCGCGCATGGTCCTGTAGCCGGGCCATTGCGCTTGGCAATGTTGATTGAAGTGGGGAGACGATCTTGACAGAGTTGCCAGAGAAAGACTTTAACTTTGAGAGGGATCCGAGCCTTCCACAGACCTGCGGCAGCCGAGGGCCCAGCCCCTCGAGTAAGCGTCCAATACATAGATTTGACTGTGTATTTGCTAGAAGCCGAGAGGGTCCAAGACACTGTGTCCTCGGCAGTAGTTAAAACGACCTCTGAAATCAGAGCCCGAAGACGATCCCAATCCGCCAATTAAGGGTCTGAAAGTTCCCGCCTAAAGAAGATGGCGGGAGGGGAGGTTCTTAGGGCGGAGGAAACAAGTTGATTCGGTTCCACCGCGATGGCATAGAGTTGGCTAAACTCCGACCAAAGGGGTTGTTGGCAGATCCACACATCATGCCAAAAGCGAGTCGATCGGCCATTATTAACCGTGAACTTTGCACCCCTGGAAAAGAACGGTTTGAGGGCTTGGATGGAGTTCCAAAAAGGGGATCCTCGAGGTAGAGCCTCAAAAAAATTCCCATTTGGGAAATATTTTGCCCGTAGCAGTTCCATCCAAAGGCCACCCCCTGGGACAGCTTCCAGATCCATTTACACATGAGTGCAATGTTCATCAGTTTAGAATTGATGATCCCGAGGCCCCCCTGGGCCTTAGGTCTACACACTGCCTGCCATTTCACCATGTAATATTTTCATTTCGGGCCTGCTCCCTCCCAAAAGAAACGAGACCTCGGAGTGTCCATCTTGGTGTGCACTCCATCAGCCAACATGAAGAGGCCCATAGCAAAAAATGGTACAGACGATAAACTAGAGTTAGTTAGAATCAGTCTTGCCCCTGAAGACATGAAGCGCCCCCTCCACAGGCAGACCCTGCCCGCCACCTTTGTACACAGAGGTTCCCAATTGGAGATCGAGCATTTCTTCTCGGCAATAGGGAGACCTAAGTACGTAAAAGGTTGTTTTCCAAGTTTGCAATTTAGCAAATTGGATACTCTGAGGCTTTCAGCCTCATCCATCCCTATGGAAATAACTTCACATTTGTGGAAGTTGATTTTGAGGCCTGACATAAGTTCAAAGCAAAGGAGGATAGCCTTGACCGTTGCAATACTATGCTGGTCCGGTTCAAACAACAGCAGCATGTCATCTGCGTATTGTAGGTGTGAAACCCCCCATGGGATCAAGTGCTCCACCACTCCCTTGATATGGCCAGCGGTGCGAGCTTTGTCTAGCATGGCTCCGAGAGCATCTTCCACAAAGTTAAACAGCAACGGCGAGGCCGGGTCCCCTTGACGTAGCCCCCGTTTGTTGCGGAAGAAGTTCCCTACTTCTTCATTGATGGCAATCGCCGTTTGGCCCCCCGAGACCAGTTGCATCAAGCGGTGGACCCAAACCGCCGAGAAGCCTCTATCCCGTAGGATTTGACGGAGGAACTCCCAGTTCACTCGATCATAGGCCTTCTCAAAGTCTAGTTTGAAAAGGATAGCCGTTTGTCGCGTTGTTTTAAGTGAGTGCACCACCTCCTGGAGGACTAGCGGTCCTTCCAGAATGTTACGACCACGAATAAAGGCCGTCTGGTTTCTACTAATAATACGATGAGCAATAGGAGTCAAGCAAGTAGAGCATGCCTTTGAACAGATTTTAAACGGAACATTAATAAGCGCAATGGGGCGAAAGAGACGAATGGTGTCAGCACCCGGCACTTTGGGGATCAGGGAGAGGACCCCAAAATTAAGGCGAGAAATATCTACACTACCGCGCATAAAGCCATTGCAAACATCGAAAATTGGCCCCTTAAGGACTCGCCAAAATCGCTTGAACATTGCCACTGGCCACCCATCTGGGCCTGGCGCAGTGTCAGATTTCATCCCTAGGGCCGCCGCGTCGATTTCCTCGGGGAGAAAGGCCAGCCCTAGACCCTCGTTCTCTTCGTCCGAGACCCGCAACGCGGGGTTCCACACATCTACCCGAAGCCTACCTCAAGACTCCTCCCTAGAGCCCATCAGCTGGATGTAGAAGTCATATATATGACGTACAATGTCTTGTTGACGCAAAAGAATCCCCTGCTCGGATTGCAGCCTAAGAATGGCACACTTCCGACGGCGACCGTTAGCGTAGGCCTAGAAGTATTTAGTGTTCGCATCACCCTTGAGCGTCCACTTTAGACCATCGCGTCTACGCCAGTACTCCTCCTCTGCCCTGAGGAGAGACTCAACCTGGGCTTCCACCTCATAGCGCCGTGCCCAGTCCTGCTCCGAAAAGCCTTGTGTGTCAGCGATCGAGTCCATGCGAGCGAGTTCCGCTGTCAGCTGTACTCGGCGCAGCTTATCTTCAAGGCCCTGGTTGGTCCCCCAGCCTTTTAGGGCCGTGCGCATTGCTGCCCCTGCAGCAATCCAAAACTCCATCGGCCCGCGCGAGTGGCCCATCCGGGACACACTTAGCTCCCACTTGGATAAGAAGATTTGGTCAAAATCTTGGCACTCTAACCATGCTGTTTCAAAGAAGAAACGTGGGCTGCGTTTGAGCCTGTCCTCCCCTGAGGATAGGATTAAGGGTATGTGGTCCGACCCTATCCTTGTTTCGGCATGTAAAGCGCATAAAGGGAAGAGCATTTCCCACTCAGCCGACATGAAAACCCTATCCAGCACAGACCGCACCGGCGTGAGCTGTTTGTTGGTCCATGTGTAACGCACACCTACACGAGCCACTTCCCTAAGTGCCATAGCCGCGATCGCGTTGTTAAACAGAGACACCCTTGTCCAGTTGATGATTCCGTTGTTCTTATCCGCTCCTTGAGACCTAGCTTGGCTGATTAATTTGTTTCTTGCTTTTGCTATCTTTCAGACTGATAATGAGAATCGAAATGTAGTACAGAAGGAAATAGTACAATTGGTCAAAATAAATAATTAGGAGCACCTCCATATCATTTGCATTTCTCAACAAATAGAATCTGCAGTTATGCACGCAATAACACATACAACTTTACGATCTCAGGATCTTTGACAATCAGCTTCTCTTAATCTAATGTGCATAAAGGTACAATAGTACAACAATCAACATAGCTTACTGTATCACTTTGAAAACATAGCTTTGAACTACACATGTGGAACAGCTCTGAGTTGCAGGTCATGCCTTCTTGTTACTGCCAACCCAAATTTTTCAGACATGTCAAATGAAGCCAGACTAGCCCCATGAGGAAGCTTCCAGTCAAAGTAGTACAGAAAATTTGTTAACACCATCTCCATAACTGGGAAGCTGAAGTGAATCCCGGGGCATTGACGTCGTCCAGCACCAAAGGGAATGTACTCAAAGTTTGTTCCAATGTAATTCACGGTGCTGTTCTGAAACCTTTCGGGCTTAAAATCTTCAGGGTTGTTCCAATACCTAGGATCTCGAGAAATCGCGAAGACATTAATGTAGACGTTGGTTCCTTTAGGGATGTCATAACCCAGAATTGTGCAATCCTCTCTAGTCGCTCGTGGGACTAGTGGACCAGGTGGATGCAACCTAAGGGTTTCCTTGATAGCCATCCGCATGTAGTGAAGCTCAGCAAGGTCATTGTTGGTGATGACGGCTCGGTCTTCACCTAGCACCTCCCGGACTTCTTGTTGTGCTTTGATCATACTTTCTGGAGCGTGCACAAGCTCCGACATAGCCCATGCTAAAACACCACCCGTGGTCTCTGTGCCACCTGCAAATATGTCCTGTAAAGGGCAGTTGTAGAAACTATAATCAAACATGTCTGCTTTTATAGAGAATATTAGGAAAAAGAGAAATTGCTCAAAGTCGAAATCTACATCTAAATATATGATTTATCCGAAAGCTGCATCTTTAATAAACATATGAATGGCTCGTAGAGAAGAGTAACGTCGTAACCTGTCTGATAGGAATATGACAACTAGGTCATGCTAATTGTATGGTACCTTTTCTCTTCTGGAATGGACACTATATTAATACATCATGATAACACAAAAAACATATGAGATATGATATCTTGGATGAACATGAACAAAAAAGTAAAAATGGAGAAAAGGAAAAACATGGGAACAAATTGTGATGCACAGCAAGCATCATGCTGCGATAATGATCTTTAGCTTAATCTCCCACATTTGAGAACATCTAAACCGCGGGATGGGTCTTCCTAAGCAACACACCCACGAATGGAAGCAGGACGGACCTACCACTATGGCGAACTAGGGCGTCCAGTACGGGTGCAGAGCGGTGCCCAATCCACCCCGCTCCGTAGTCAAAATGCGCCAGCTTAGTTGTAGAATTTGTTAGCAATTTACTTTACTTTGAATTGATTCTCACTTATGTGGGACGCTGCCCTGCACCCCTTGCATCCACTATTCTAACCCAGGCCGGTACTGTATATACATCCATACATACACTTTTTCTCAACCAGAAGGCCATAGCAAAGAAGTCATGGTTCCACAAGCAGCTAGTGACCAACCAATAACTATTGCTAGTACAACTAGTATTAACAATTAATTAAGTACTAAAAGGTAAGAAAGATACTCACAAACAAAACGGCGCCTATATTCTCGGTGGTTAGAGGGAATTCCAATGAATCATCCTGCTGCAGCCTCAGGAGCACATCCAACAAGTCCTCTTCATCTGTGCGGGTGACACCATCACCGGCCACTCGTGCGGCCATGCGCCCCTCGATGACTTCGCCAATGATGTGCTGGATGCGGCCATAAGCTTTCTTAATTTGGCGATTGCCATTGCTCAGACACCATGCCAATCGTGATGACGGGAAAAGGTCCACAAGGCAGAAGCCGCCCAGCAGAGTGAGAACCTTCTCCAACTCGTGGAGGTACTCGCCCTGCTGTGTGAACTTGCCGCCGAAAACTGCCCTCGTGATGATGTTGTTGGTCAGGGCCATCAAAATTTTGCTGATATTGATGGTGGAACCAGTCGAGGCAGCGTTGGTGATGTTGCGAAGAAGGTTACCCACCTCCTCAGCTCTGATTCCCTCAATGCGCTTCACCTGCCTAGAGCTGAGGAGCTCCATGGTGCAAATCTTACGCATCTGACCCAAGTACTTGCCACTGGGGCTGAAGAAAATGTTCTTGCCGCCACAGCCAACGATGTCATGTGTCGCGCTGTGCGGCCGGTCTGCGAACACAAGGTCGTTGGTCTTCATCACCGGTTCTGCAACGTCGGCACTGGAGACCACCACAGTGTCGACTTCACCTAGCTTGAGGAGCATCAACGGCCCGTGGCGGCGAGACAGCTCCATCATCGTTCGGTGTGGGAGTCTGCTCACAACGTGGTGGAGGCTGCCAATGATCGGCAGAGTCCATGGACCAGGTGGGAGACGCTTCTTGGACGGCTTACTGAAGAGTTTCAGCAACCAAAGGGCCAGTGACGTGGCGAAGGATATGATGCACAAGCCTAACCAGACACCCATGGCAAGCAGCTTGACAAGTGCAGTGATACCAAATCCTGAAAATCCAACAAAAAATTAATGGAGTCAGATCCGAGAGAACCCAAACCTACAACCTGCATAACTAGAATATGAACAATGACACAACCTGCAGCATAAGAGAAAGTGCAAAATAACAAATAAAGCTGTTACTAATTAGAGAAGATAACCACAGGAACAGATCAGACAAGGTAAGAAAACAAAAACTTAAAGCTATTAATACTAGTAGTTTGAGAAATAGGTAATTAACAAGAACATATCAGCTTTTAGCTTCTCCATAAATCACCAAGTGCAGCTACTACTTAATCAAGAAATTACTACTAGGAATCAGCCAGGAGCAACTGAAAAGCTGAAGGTAGCACACACACGTTACTGAAATTACTACGAACACATGCATTAACTGAAACCACAAGTAACATTTGGTCACACCTAACCGAAATTGCATCGGAGGGGAAAAGCAGCAGCAGCAGCAGTAACGGAAGGGGAGAAAAGCTGAATGTTTTAACCAAATTCAAGAGCAGTTAGTGAGGGAGTTGTTTACTATCGGTTTGGAGCTGGAGCAGGAGCAGAGGAAGCAGAGAGGAAGAAGGAGCAGTCGGTGCCGAAGAAGATGTAGTAGTTCAGTTCGCCCCCGGGCCCCGGCGTAGCCGTCGCCGTCTGGCTGGGAAGAGGAGGAGGCAATGGCTGGTGACAGCCCGGACCAGTCGTGGCGGCGGCCGTGCTTGAAAAAGGCGGACCAACGGCGAGATCCAGTACCCGCCGGCTGGGATAGGCGTTCCCAGCCCCACCTCGAGCGAGCTCCGCCGTGGCCGGTGCCGGCCGGGGAAGGTAGCTTGCCCTGGCCAGTACCCGCCGAGGAAACCAGATCGGACTTGGGATAGAGCCGACGCAGCGGCGGAGAGCTCCTCTTATAGCTGTCCGCGCAGTGAAATCACACGATTAACTAACAGTAATTAACGGCTAGAAAAGAGGTAAGAGGCGATCTCGGCCGTTGAACTGGTGACCAATGGTGGGGGAAAACCATATCTTTACCTAATAATAAGGACGTCAATAAGTGCTGAACGTTCGGGATTTAGTTATGCTACTCCGAACTCTTTTGATGGAAACTTTAATTAAGGTGATGATGATAAAACATGGCAATTTTCTAATAAAAATTGAACTGGAACACAGATGACATGTGTTAACAACTAAAGTTGCCACCTCGCAGCAACTAAAGTTGTCATCAAAAAACATTCGGGATCAAATGTTTAAAATCCGAACATTCGGGATTTATCTATTTTTTTGAATAATAAAGCAAATTGTCTTTCTTCTCGTCCGTCCTGGCATTTTTCAGGAAAGTTCCTCTACTTCAGATAATTCAACCCGTAGTTCTACTTCAAGTTAAAACGAATCGTTTTTCGTATTTTACACAAAAGTCCCTATGTTTTCTTGAAATCATCCCGCAGTCCGGATTTAAGTCATACCTGAACCGTTATTTTACCTTTTTTGAAAACCCACCTGATGTTTTAGGTAATTCATCTGCAGATCATATTTAAGTCAAATAAATGTTTTTTTAAATCATCCATATCTTTTAAACCATAACTCCGATTTGAACATGTTATATACTCCCTCCGTTTTTATTTACTCCACATATTAATTTTGGTCAAAGTCAGGCTTTACAAATTTTGACAATGTTTATAGACAAAAATATTAATATATACAATAATAAATCAATACAATTAGATTCATTGTTGAATGTACTTCCACATCATATAGATTTGTTATGCTAAATATTTATATCCATCTCTATAAATTTGGTCAAACTTTACAAAGTTTGACTTCAGTCAACTCTGATATGCGGAGTAAATAAAAACGGAGGGAGTATGAAATTTGATTAGAAAAAAATATATAATATAAATATGAGATTATTTTACCTGTTAAGTATTTTTAAATATTATTTTGGAATATATTTAAGTCAAATAAATGATTTTTTAAATTATACGTATCTTTTAAACCGTAACTTTGATTTTAACATATTGTATATGAAATTTTATTAAAAAAATGTGTAGAGTCCAAATATGATGTTAATTTTACCTGTTAAATATTTTTTAAATATTGTTTTGGAAGCAAACTTATAATTTATAGCGCAAGATCCATTTTTCTTTCGTACCGGTGGTGATCCGGAGTGCAAATAAACACCCCACTATAACCATATAGGGAAAAGAAAACATCGATAACTACACATGCATACCTTTGAAAAATGTTATAGGGGAAAACAACAGATTTCTCATCGCGATAGTGAGAGAGAGAGAGAGAGAGAGAGAGGGAGGGAGAGGGAGAGGGAGAGAGAGGGAGGATAGAGGGAGAGAGAGACGCCTTAGGATTAACAATATTTAAACACGTTTTTTGGTTTGTTTTGTGTGAACACTGAGGCCATCGCCGGCGAGTGTGAGGAGGATAAGCGGCAACACAAATATGATGCCTCGCAAAAATAAACGAGATGGACCTATTGTGATCTTGAGTGATGGTTGTTGGGTTAAGGGCGTGTGTTATGTTTTATCTCCCGTTGCAACGCATGGGCTCTTTTGCTAGTACAACTTGAAAAGGTGAAATGCATTTAACATGTGAAACCATCCTCTATAACACCAAGAGCATCTCCAATAGAAGATGCAAATTTAGAGATGTAAAACTAGGTGTTGTATAATTTACAACACCAAAAAGTGTCTTTTACATCTCCAAAAAAGAGCGAATTCCAACAGATAATGCAAAACTGAGATATAAAGTGGAACTCTAATAGAAGATGCAAATGGAGATGTAAAACTATACTTCAACTACTATTCCATTTAAACCATACTTGAAACATAGCAAATTCAACTACTATTTCATTTCAAACATAATTCTACATTCATCTACTACTACTACTTCAACTTTTACTAGTTCAAGGTACTATATTCATCTACTACTAGTAATAGTTCAAACTACATCTACTTGAACTACATCGAAGGTAAAACTACTTCTCGTCGGAGCTCATGAACTGCTCCCATAACTCATCCTTAGTTTGGTCGTCACACACCTTGTCCTCCTCCTCCCCCAAGTCGCCCCATTCCTCCTCCGAGGACTCGATAGGGATCACCGTCGAGGGGCCGGCCTCGTCCTCTTCCTACTTCTTCCTCTTCTACTCGGCCTCGCGTTTCCAGTACAACTCCTACTCGGCCTAGACATACTCCGGACGCTCATTCGCGAACCTCGCCATCGCCGCCTCGTTGCTATCGTCGGGACTGACGACAATTGCGGGCCTCATCTTCTTCTTTTTCACCGTGATCTCCTCCATGCGAATGCCCTCCGTCACGAGCAACTCTGCATCCGTGTTGGTCTCGATCTCCGGGAAGTTGAGGAACTTCTTCGGCCTCCCGGCACGCCACACCGCCATG
Source organism: Secale cereale (assembly GCA_902687465.1). NCBI lineage: Eukaryota > Viridiplantae > Streptophyta > Magnoliopsida > Poales > Poaceae > Secale > Secale cereale. The sequence goes on along the minus strand of LR738710.1, from coordinate 11,454,796 downwards.
TCATAGGTACGCATGGCTCGGCCTCGTGGACGGTGGGGTACATGCCGAGCCAAAAACGGCGGCCGGCGTCTGTGATCTCAACCCCAAAGTTGCCAGAGGGCTTTGCCCTCACGCCAAAGAACCTCGCCTTGCCCCTCGGTGTCTTCCTCGGTGGAATGGCAACAGCGGCACGGCGACGACGAAAGTGGCGAATCGGGCGGTGACGATGGTTGCGACTGATTCGCAGTGCAACGCAGTGACTGTGGCGGTGCAACGCAGCAACAGTGGCGTGGTAGCGAATCGGGTGGCGACAGTGGCGAATCGAGCGGTGCTACTTCTCGAGCTTGCGTTGTATTCCCTCAAAGAGGAAAGGTTGATGCATCACAGTAGCGTAAGTATTTCCCTCAGTTTTTGAGAACCAAGGTATCAATCGTAGGAGACCACGCGCGATTCCCTCGCACCTGCACAAACAAATAAGAACTTCGCACCCAGCGCGATAAGGGGTTGTCAATCCCTTTACGGTCACTTACGAAAGTGAGATCTGGTAGATAGGATAGTATACTATTTTTGGTATTTTTGGTATAAGAACAGAAAATAAATAAAGCAAAGTAAAGTAGATGGAAGATTAATATGTTGAGAATAGACCCGGGGGCCATAGGTTTCACTAGTGGCTTCTCTCATGATAGCAGAATTATACGGTGGGTGAACAAATTACTGTCGAGCAATTGATAGAAAAGTGCATAGTTATGAGAATATCTAGGCATGATCATTATATATAGGCATCACGTCCGTCACAAGTAGGTCGAAACGATTCTGCATCGACTACTATTACTCCACACATCGACCCCTATCAAACATGCATCTAGAGTATTAAGTTCATCAGAACAGAGTAATGCTTTAAGCAAGATGACATGATGTAGAGGGATAAACTCAAGCAATATGATATAAACCCCATCTTTTTATCCTCGATGGCAACAATACAATACGTGCCTTGCTGCCCCTGCTGTCACTGGGAAAGGACACCGCAAGATTGAACCCAAAGCCAAACACTTCTCCCATTGCAACAACTAGTGATCTAGTAGGCCAAACCAAACAAATAATTCGAAGAGACTTGCAATTCATCAGATCTCGACAAATACACCGCAAAAAGATTACATCGAATATATCTCCTCGAAGATCAAGGAGAACTTTGTATTGAGATCCAAAAAGAGAGAAGAAGCCATCTAGCTAATAACTATGGACCCGAAGGTCTGTGGTAAACTACTTACAACTCATTGGTGAGGCTATGGTGTTGATGTAGAAGCACTCTGTGGTAGATCCTCCCCTCCGGCGGAGCTCCGGAACAGGCCCCAAGATGGAATCTCACGGGAACAGAAGGTTGTTGCGATGGAATTAGGGTTTTTTTTGTTGCCTCGATGTTTTCAGGGTACGTGGATTTATATAAGAGGAAGAAGTACGTCGGTGGAGCAACATGGGGCCCACGAGGGTGGGGGCGCGCCTTGCCCCCTCGTGGGCACCTCGTTTCTTCTCTGACTTTGCCCTCAAGTCTCTCGTGAAGATACGGTTCCAAAAATACCTCTCCCGAAGGTTCATTCCGTTTGGACTCCGTTTGATATTCCTTTTCTGCGAAACACTGAAATAGGCAAAAAAACATCAATTTGCATTGGGCCTAGGGTTAGTAGGTTAGTCCCAAAAATAATATAAAAGTGTATAATAAAGCCCATTAAACATCCAAAACATAATATATAATAGCATGGAACAATAAAAAATTATAGATACGTTGAAGACGTATCAAGCATCCCCAAGCTTAATTCATGCTCGTCCTCGAGTAGGTAAATGATAAAAACATAATTTTTGATGTGGAATGCTAACCAACATAATTCTCAATGTATTTTTCTTTATTGTGGCATGAATGTTCAGATCCGGAAGATTCAAGATAAAAGTTCATATTGACATAAGAATAATAATACTTCAAGCATACTAACAAAGCAATCATGTCTTCTCAAAATAACATGGCCAAAGAAAGTTCATCCCTGCAAAATCATGTAGTTAGGCTATGCTCCATCTTCGTCACACAAAATATTCCAATCCGGTTTCAGCCAAGCACTTGTTTCATACTTTAATTTTTTAAAACTCTTTCAACTTTCACGCAATATATGAGCATGACCATGGACATAGCACTATGTGGAATAGAGTGGTGGTTGTGGAGAAGACAAAAAGAGGAAGATGGTCTCACATCAACTAGGCGTATCAATGGGCTATGGAGATGCCCATCAATAGATATCAATGTGAGTGAGTAGGGATTTCCATGCAACGGATGCACTAGAGCTATAAATGTATGAAAGCTCAACAAAAGAAACTAAGTGGGTGTGCATCCAACTTGCTTGCTCACGAAGACCTAGGGCATTTGAGGAAGCCTGTCGTTGGAAATACAAGCCAAGTTCTATAATGAAAATTCCCACTAGCATATGAAAGTGACTAAACAAGAGACTCTCTATCATGAAGATCATTGTGCTACTTTGAAGCACAAGTGTGGAAAAAGATAGCAGCATTGTCGCTTTTCTTTTCGTTTCTTTTCCTTTTTTTCCTTTTTTCCTTTTCTTTTCATTTTTTTCATTTTTCTTTTTTTGGCCTTTCTTTTTTTCTTTGGCCTTTCCTTCTTTTTTTTGGGACAATGCTCTAATAATGATGATCATCACACTTATATTGATTTACAACTCGATACTAGAACAAAGTATGACTCTATATGAATGCCTCCGGCGGTGTACCGGGATGTGCAATGCATCAAGAGTGACATGTATGAAAAATTATGCATGGTGGCCTAGCCACAAATACGATGTCAACTACATGATCATGCATGGCAATAGGACAATGATGAAGCGTGTCATAACAAACGGAACGGTGGAAAGTTGCATGGCAATATATCTCGGAATGGCTATGGAATGCCATGATAGGTAGGTATGGTGGCTATTTTAAGGAAGGTATATGGTGGGTGTATGGTACCGGCCAGAGTTGCGCAGTACAAGAGAGGCTAGCAATGGTGGAAGGGTGAGAGTGCGTATAATCCATGGACTCAACATTAGTCATAAAGAACTCACATACTTATTGCAAAAATCTAAAAGTCATCAAAACAAAGTACTACACGCATGCTCCTAGGGGAAGGGTTGGTAGGAGTTAACCATCGCGCGATCCCGACCTCCACACAAAGGATGACACTCAATGAAATACCTCATGCTTCAAATTTGTCACACAACGGTTACTATACGTGCATGCTACGGGACTTGCAAACCTCAACACAAGTATTTCTCAAATTCACAATTACTCTACTAGCATGACTCTAATATCACCATCCTCATATCTCAAAACAATCATCGAGTATCAAACTTGTCATAATATTCAATGCACTTGTATGAAAGTTTTTACTATACCCATCTTGGATGCCTATCATATTAGGACTAGTTTCATAACGAAAGCACATTACCATGCTGTTCTAAAAGACTCTCAAAAGGATATAAGTGAAGCATGAGAGATCAACAATTTCTACAAAATAAAACCACCACCGTGCTCTAAAAGATATAAGTGAAGCACTAGAGCAAAACTATTTAGCTCAAAAGATATAAGTGAAGCACAAAGAGTATTCTAATAAATTCTAAATCATAATCCCTCCGTCCGGAAATACTTGTCATCAAAATGAATAAAAGGGGATGTATCTAGATGTATTTTAGTTTTAGATACACCCCTTTTTGTCTATTTTGATGACAAGTTTTTTTTCGGACGGAGGGAGTATTTATCTCTCTCAAAAGGTGTGTCCAGAAAGGATGATTGTGGCAAACTAAAAACCAAAGACTCAAATTATGCATGACGCTCCAAGCAAAACACATATCATGTGGTGAATAAAAATATAGTCCCAAGTATAGTTACCGATAGATGAAGACGAAAGAGGGGATGCCTTCCCAGGGCATCCCCAAGCTTAGGCTTTTGGCTGTCCTTGAATTTTACCTTGGGGTGCCTTGGGAATCCCCAAGCTTATGCTCTTACCACTCTTTGTTCCATAGTCCATCAAAGCCATACTCAAAACTTGAAAACTTCACAACACAAAACTTAGCCAAAAATCTCGTGAGCCTCGTTAGTATAACAAAACAAACCACCACTCAAAGGTACTGTAATGAACTCATTCTTTGTTTATATTGGTGTTAAACCTATTGTATTCCAACTTCTCTATGATTCATACCCACCGATACTGCTCATAGATTCATCAGAATAAGCAAACAACACACGAAAAACAGAATCTGTCAAAAACAGAACAGTCTGTAGTAATCTGTAACTTTCGAATACTTCTGTAACTCCAAAAAAACTGAAATAAATTGGTAAACGTGAGGAATTTGTCTATTAATCATCTGCAAAAAGAATCAACTAAATAGCACTCTTCAGTAAAACATTACAGCCAATCTCGTGAGCGCTAAAGTTTCTGTTTTTTACAGCATGATCACATAAAATTCACACAAGTCTTCCCAAAGGTTCTACTTGGCACAAACACTAATTAAAACACAAAACCACATCTAAACAGAAGCTAGATGCAATGTTTATTCCTAAACATAAGAAAAAAAAGAAAAAAAAATTGGGTTGCCTCCCAACAAGCGCTATCGTTTAACGCCCCTAGCTAGGCACGATACAGGAATAGATCTAGGTATTGCCATCTTAGGTCTTTATCTTTTTTGCGGTGTCAAGCTCGAATCCGGGAGGTTCTTTACGTTTCCCTTCATATTCGGAAATCTTTAGATCTAATGAATCCAACCGCTTATTGTAAAGGGTAATCAACATATTCATGCGGTAGAGATTTCCACTAACACTCTTAAGAGGTTCAAGAGACTTTGGTAATATTTTCGTTACTTTGCAAATTTTCTCAAAAACTTGTGTCTCTTCCTGGGCCCGATGTAACACTTTTTGTTGAGGTAGTGTTCCCACTATTCCCTCTATAATTTCATGAGCAACACTAGGATCATTTTCGATAAAATTCCCTTTGGCAACGCAATCCAGGAGTTGTCTATGGGACATATTTAGTCCAACGTAAAAATTGCGAAGTAAACTTCTAAAATTCACCTCTAAGTTGTAATTACGATAAGATTCCATCATCCTGAACCAGGCATCTTTTAAGTTCTCTCCTTGCTTTTGTTTGAAGTGGAGAAATTCAAACTCGGGAGACAAAGGAGCGGATAAGGGACTAGCCATGACGGCAAGGCAAAGCGAATGTAAACACACAGAAAAAGAAGGGCGAATAAAACAACAAAGGTGAAGTGGGGAAGAGGAAAACGAGAGGCAAATAATGTAGTGCGAAGCATAAGGGTTTGCGATAGGTAGTTGGTATATGACTTTTGCGTAGATATCCCCGGCAACGGCGCCAGAAATTCTTCTTGCTACTTCTCGAGCTTGCATTGTATTCCCTCGAAGAGGAAAGAGTCATGCAGCACAGTAGCGTAAGTATTTCCCTCAGTTTTTGAGAACCAAGGTATCAATCCAGTAGGAGACCACGCGCGAGTCCCTCGCACCTGCACAAACAAATAAGAACTTCGCAGCCAACGCGATAAGGGGTTGTCAATCCCTTTATGGTCACTTACGAAAGTGAGATCTGATAGATAGGATAGTATAATATTTTTGGTATTTTTGGTATAAGAACAGAAAGTAAATAAAGCAAAGTAAAGTAGATGGAAGATTAATATGTTGAGAATAGACCCGGGGGCCATAGGTTTCACTAGTGGCTTCTCTCATCATAGCAGAATTCTACGGTGGGTGAACAAATTACTGTCGAGCAATTGATGGAAAAGCGCATAGTTATGAGAATATCTAGGGATGATCATTATATATAGGCACCACGTCCGTGACAAGTAGACCGAAACGATTCTGCATCTACTACTATTACTCCACACATCGACCGCTATCCAGCATGCATCTAGAGTATTAAGTTCATAAGAACGGAGTAATGCTTTAAGCATGATGACATGATGTAGAGGGATAAACTCAAGAAATATGATATAAATCCCATCTTTTTATCCTCGTTGGCAACAATACAATACGTGCCTTGCTTCCCCTGATGTCACTGGGAAAGGACACCGCAAGATTGAACCCAAAGCCAAGCACTTATCCCATTGTAAGAACTAGAGATCTAGTAGGCCAAACCAAACCAATAATTCGAAGAGACTTGCAAGGATATTGTCGTGGATTTAGCATGGCAGATGTTAAAGGGGTTAAAGCGGACGAAGGACACAGGGGTTTACAAACCATGGGCCTCAACATATGGGCCCCGAGCCTCTTTGGACTATAATCTCCTACTATACATTGAGCTGGGCTTCTAGTAATATAATCTTGATAATGTAAACCGGACCCTCCTGGCCGGTTTATACTTGATAGTAATATCCCTGACATTAGGCCCCAGATTGATTTGAACTTGTTCATGTCAGTCTTCCAAGTCTTGTACGAATTTTCCTTTCTGCAGCTCTCGTATATCTCATAAACCGGCCATGACGTCATCTCCTGGAATCGTTTTAAACTGTCATGACATCATCTGCGCATTTAACACCCACACCTATTTGTTACCTTTGTTTATTACTGCTCCGAAGATCGAGGCGACAGCTCAATCCATATCCGATTTTTGGTCCCCTCGAATCCCGCGCCTGCCGTTTTATCTTTTCGGCCTATAAATAAGGCCGAGGGTCATCTCTTTTACCCCCTCTGCTTCGTCTTCCTCTGTCTCCAACGCTCAAGCCTCCGCCGCCGTCCTTCGAGCTCATCGCCGTCAGCAAGCCCGGCCGCTGCATCAACCTGAGCGCATCCAGATACTCGTCGCCGTCCTTCCGCTTCCTCGGGTATGTTAATTCTTCTTCCCATAGATCTTAGTCCTAGGGTTTCTCTGTAGCTCGCCGCGAACCCTTGTTCTTCGTAGTTCATCACTGTAGGTCGTTCTTTTAGCTGTAGATGTAAAACTTTTGATCAGCACTCGTGCACATGACTCCGCCCCCCCTTTATAACCTTAGTTCCTCCAATACTGCTAGCTTGGATTGGATCTGTAGAAAACTTCACCGCCTTCGACGAATATAACTTAATTATCTTGATTTTTCCCTGCGCCGTAGATCCATATTTTACCTCTGCTTCATGTGAAAGTTGTTTCTCACACTTTAGATCTGTAACTTATCTGCTTATGTCACCGGTTTAATTGTAACATGCGCCTCACATGCCTGCACTGACGGTTTAGATTTAGGCCTGCATCATGTAATTGGCGGTTTAACTTTCTCCTTCTATATGCATAAACCGGTAGCTGTCTCGTTCATGCTTGCTCCGGATTAGTAGGTACCATTAGCCCCTTGCTTAAACCGTCAATTCGGTCAAAACTTTCACAGAAACACTCCGGTTTATATCCAGTAGATTTGTAAACCGGGTCTTGTATTGTATTTTTTCAGCATTCCCTCATCGAAAAAGATGGCTAAACAGTTCGTTGCTTGCAATTGGGTCCCATCCCGGATTACCGAGGATGACTTAGTAAAGGCGGCCTCAATCGGCGTTCTGGGTCCTAAAGAGGTTCTGCATTGGCAGGCCCCTGGAAAGGAGTGTCCTCCTAAACCTAAGGAGGGAGAAATCCTCGTTTTCTTTGATCATCTGGCCCGGGGCTTTAGCCCATCCGGTTCAAAGTTCTTCCGCGACGTTTTAGCCGACTTCCAACTCCATCCACAAGACATAGGCCCCAATTCTATATCCAACATCTGCAACTTCCAAGTCTTCTCAGAGGCATATCTGCAAGAGGAGCCGTCTGTGGAGCTGTTCCGGGATTTTTTTCATCTGAATCGCCGGACTGAATTCTCCGACGGGCCACATACTGAACTCGGCGGGGTGAGCATCCAGAAAAGGAAGGATGTCAGCTTTCCTCACGCCACTCTTCACAGTCACCCCAAAGAATGGAACTAGACTTGGTTCTATTGGAAGGATACTTCACCCGAGGGAGAAAATCCGCTGCCGGGTTACCGCTCTTACCGCCTGACGCTGGATCATCCTTTCCCGCAGTGTCTGAGCGCCCAAGACCGGCCTCGATATGCCCCCCAACTTTCCAAGCTCAGGGCTTTCGTGGCCAACGGTTTAACTGGGATTGACTTTGTCCACTGCTGGCTCTCTTGGAGCATTCTCCCATTAAGCCGGCGCTCAAGCTTAATGTGTGAATATACTGGCAATCCGGAAGATCCTCAGCGTCACAAAATAGTGCTTCCTGACAATGAAGTTACTGAATCTGTAAAAAAGATGTTGAACATCCCCCTTGAAGAGTGCAGCCGGACCGGTTTAGCTCCTTTCTGGGCAAACAACAAACCACCGTTGGTAAGACTCTTCTTTCCCTTTCTTTTCGCTTTAACCCGTCCATATCGCTTGTCTTCAATATGTTCATATTCCTATACACAGGCCAATGATCCCTTCTGGAAGAGGAAAACTCAAGATAAACTAGCGAAGCCAACCCGCAAGAAGAGCTTAGCCGTAAAGAAACATAAGAAGAAACCTGTCGCCACTTCCGGTTCAAACCCCGAAGAGGATTATCCGGCTTCTGAGGTACTGCTTGACTCTTATGTCTTTTGAATCCTCTTTGTCTACATTTATGTCAATAATATCTTTTCCCAGGATCCGGCGAAGGGAAGTAAAGCGGATGAAGTTGAGGTAATTTCTCTCTCATCTGATTCAGAACCATTGCGAACCAAGATTCACTGGGTAGCCCAGAAATATCCCTTTTCTCACCCTTATGCTCAACTGGATCCTGCCTTTCTTTTGAAGAAACAGCAACATGAGGCTCGCCGGACCACACGCCACAGTGGTCACGTGGTTGAATCATCCGGATTACCCCACACGCCAGCTCGCAGACGCCGTTCAGAGGTTTTGCTTACTCCAACCCTTCTTCATCCAAAAGCAGGTCTTATCCGCAAACCTCTTAAATCGTCTGATCCCAACTACCAGGAAGCTCCTCTGTCTTCTTCCGGCAAGTCAACTGCTACTCAAGTCCCGGTGCTTAAGACCGTTCCTGGGTAAGTCATCTTCCAAATGTCTGGTTTATCCGTCCATTTTGACTTTGTGATTTTCATTACTCTTTAAACCTCATCAGTATGCCCAAGCCTAGCAAGAAGGCGAAATTAAATAAACCGGCTACCGAACACACCACCGCTGAACCGGCAGAGAATCTTGAAGCGGCCAACCCTCTGGAGTAAATGTTGAAGTTCAACACGATGATCCTTCCCCAATGGATCAAGAAGATCTTGCTACTCCAGGGGGTGACGCTATGGAGAACACAGCTGAACCGGCCAGCCCTATCCGGTTAATCCTCCTAGGGCTAGTCCGGCTGCTGTGAGTCCGGCGCAGACCAATCCTGCTATTACTGATGATCCGCCCAGGACAACCGCTGCGTCAACAAAAGATGTTGAGATTACTGGGATAGGTTTCTCTGCTCCTACAGAGCCTGTTGTCTTGGCTAGACACACTGCTAAGGAGGAAAAAATTTAGCAAGACAAAGGCAAGTGGAGCACAGACTTGTCAAGTTATATGCAGCTTAGTGTCCAGGAGCTCCACTCCGGGTATCTAAACGGCTCTTCACTTCTGCTTGTAACTTGCAATTATATCCTTAGGCCATAGTAGCCCCCAAGTGCCGGTTTACTTCATTTGTGGGTGAACCGGGACTTCTCTTATGTCTGAGGATGAACTTACATTAACCACCAAGTGTCAAGGACATAACTTGTTATGTGCTTGGGACTTGCCTGAAAAAGTTGCTTTCTTTCACCTCAATTGTACATTAGTCCCCAAGTGTCGAGTGCACAACTTGTTATGTGCTTGATACTTTTGATTGAACTGTTCTTCTAACACTTCCTTTTTTCTGCAGGCTGACTTGAACCGGAGAGCTTCGGAGGCATCTGAGCTCCGGAATAACTTGGCCTTCCAGGAAACTGCTTCAATTTAAGCCAAGGAGGAACTTTCCCTTGCTTTAGCTAGTATGGAAAAACTCAAGAAGGACTTTGAAGCAGAATGGTCCACGTGGGAGGTGCAAAGGGCTGCTTTAGAAAAGAGAGCAAAGGATGCTGAGGCTGCTTTCAATTCGGTGACGCAGGAGTTATCCGGGTTAAAGCATCATATAGACGATATGACATCTGCTATCTTAGGTGAGTACCTGTCTTCATATGTTTGTATCCTTGCAATCTTATACAACTCCGGTTTAACTCACCAATTGTATACAGGGAGGCGCGTAACTCATCTTGGAGATGATGTATGGAGGAAACTGAAAGCTTCTTATACCTTGGCGGAACAACTCTACTCCGGTGCTCAGAGAGCCATCAGTGCTATGTCGCACAACAAGCCGGCATCGACCACTATCCAAGGTACTCTGGAGAAGTTATCTATCTTGCCTGCTCGACTTGTTGAAGTGAAGAAATCTGCTGCAAGAGCTGGCTCTCTCATGGCGTTAACCCGGGCCAAGGCGTGGGTTCCCGATTTTGATCCGGCGGAGGCCATGAATGGTTATCCCAGCATGAAAGAAGATGGGTCAGCCTTCTCTTCTGAAGATCTTCTCTCTTTAACCAAAGACATGCGCCCTCTTGCCAGTAAGCTTGCTGATGAAGCGGACTTAGCAAGGTATCATCCGGGTTATGATTTAGAGAATGCGCGGTTGGAGCGGCCGGTTTATGACACCGAAAATCTAATCCCACCCGTTCGTAAGCATACCTTCGCTCCTGACATTGATCCGTCAGACTTCATAAACGATGAAGTATATTTCCGCGCCCTTGCCTAGATTGACTGGTGCACTCCTGATTTCCAACAGCTGTCAGAAGCCGACGAAGATCCGGAGCAAGCTGACCCTTAGTCTTCACAGCGAGCTGAAGAAGAATCCTAAACCGGCTCCGGTTTAATCTTTATATGTTGAATACTTTGCAAGAAACTGATATTCTTTTGGGCCTACAAGTGCCTTGTAATAGAATAGTTGCGATACTGCCTTTGTCCCACTGTTATGGTATTACTTTGATTGGAAATCCCCAATTTATCTCCTGTTTGCAATGCTTTAACAGTTTATCACTACTAGGAAAAGGCCTACTAATGGCGCACCTATTTTGGTCATTAATGGCGCATTAGTGGTGCGCCATTGGTGCCACGCCATTAGTATATTTTACTAATGGCGCACCTCTGGTGCGCCATTAGTATCTGGTATACTAATGGCGCATCGCAGATGCGCCATTAGTATATACCACGGTGCGCCATTAGTATGCCTCCCAGGGGGCCATATATACCCAGGTGCTTTGGCATACTAATGGTGCACTACTGACAGATGCGCCATTAGTAACTTTGGCATACTAATGGCGCACTGTTGGATGATGCGCCATTAGTATCCTTTGGCATACTGATGGCGCACTATGTTGTGATGCGCCATTAGTATGAATATTAGGTTTTTTTTTCTGTTTTTTGCACAGGTTATAAAATGTATTACTGGACAGAATATAGACAGCACCAGCACACAGCAACAACAGATTCATCGAATACAATAGAAGATTAGTCTCTGAATACAATTCATCATATTAGTCTCCGAATACAATTCATCATATTAGTCTCCGAATTGAAAAGACCGAACAAAGATAGAACATTATATTACAAGTCTCGAGACCGCGAGTAGCGAGTTTGTCTTCACATTACAAGTCGATATCGATCATCTAAACTACCATCACATAGAAGAGAGATGCGGTAATCACGATGAGCATCATCACGATGAAACTCGTCTTCATCCGGTTCCTCCAACGCTCTCTCCCCTCTCCCGCTAGATAGCAGGCGTATCTAGATTCCGCCTCGGCCGTAGTGGTGTACCCTTTGTAACTGTTACCGCTGAATTGGTGAACCTGTCTCCGACACTCGTCCCAGTCGTCGTAGACTCCGGGAACCTTACCCTTGTACACGACATACGACGGCATCGCTATGCACTAGCCAAACGAAACGTTAGTACCAATTCACAGACAATACATAAGCAATATATAAGTATGCAACAGAACGATCGGAAGAGAAAAGCAAGACATTAATAGCATCGATTACATCTAAGTTGAACGACAGTCGAAACCAAAGAGACATACTACAAGTTCATTAAAGTTTAATTACAACATGAGCCAATCGATGTTTCAGAACTAGACACAGCATCACTACTTTCGACTCGACTCAAGGGACCAGAGCGTGGATGAAGCCGCCGTCTATCGTGGGAGTCATGAAATCACGGGCGTTGTCAGCCTGCATTTGTAGCATTGTGTCGATGTCACTGTTGGACGATTGATTTCTGAGGTAGAACTGCCCCGAGGTACGAAGGACATCTTGATGGATGATTTCCGCAAACTCCGACTGGATGCGAAAGAATTCTTGTCTAATGTCCGCGTCCTGGATTGCCGACACGCTCGCGGCCCAATCTTTGAGTTTACTCGGTAGCAGAAGTTGATGATGGTCCCGTACGATCGCCCGCATGTGATGGATGGCGTAGTAGGCACCCTTCTGACCGCCAGGCGACTGCTTGACGTAGTAGAACGTCGTATTGTCGGAGAACACGTGCTTGCCAGTCTTACGAATAGGCCTGGTGAAGGTGCCTCCAGATTTGGCGTAGCCGGGGAGAACATCATCAAGAACCTTCTTGACATTTGTGTAGTCTACGTTCGACTGACGGTCCGAGTCGAAATACGTGGCCATGGAATATTTGGGGCTTAGGAGGATGAGCGTACAATGTGTGTCACTGCAGAAAATACGGAATGTAAAAAAAAGATCGAAATCTAAGATTTCATATGTTACGGGGCGGTTGAGGGGAGGACTTACCCGGGAAAGTAAGGCACGAGGAAGTTATCCTTATCTCGGTTTGCCAGAATGACGCCTTCGAGGTAAGAACTCGCGACTTGCCGGTCCCTAGCGCTGCCCAATATCTTGGCACGCATGTAGAAGGGGTCGACTATCACGATGTCCGGGGGCTTGTCGCGAATGATCCGCATCTCCATACTCAGCGAAAATAGCCGAACGAAGGTGTAGTGCAGCGGATGAAGGTTCAACATAGCATGTCATCAAACCGCAGGACGATCCTACCCCCGATGGAGTTATCCACAAAGCCCTTGCCCTCTGCCACCTTGGCCGCGAAAACCGTGTATGCCACATCCTTCTCTCTGAGATGCCGCTTCTCCAAAGAAAGAACACTGTCATGCAGACTCCGCATAGCACCGATTGCAGCATCAAGCATATTTCTCGGTAGCATCGGCCTACCCGCCACATGCACCCTCCTCATTACATCCTCAGGTGAAGGTGGCCCGTCCTGAGCACGGATCGTATTCGGTGCCGGCTGGCTCGCACCCTTGTTAGTCTTTCTTTTGCGTGCCTTCTTCTTCTCCTGTAATGGGACCGAGTTCTGCTCACAGACCGCCTTCTTGAGTGTGTTGGGGCTGATAATATTTCGCACCTCGCCTATCTGAGGCTCGATGAAGTCAGCAGCTGGAGGCGTCTCCTGAGAACTGAACGGCAGATGACGCCTGTTGCAACTTGGTTTCTCCGCAGTACCAGCTAGATCGCGCACGTCTTTTGTAGGGTTGGGTTCTTGAGAAGGAGGCCCCATGAAGTCGCCACCGTATCCATGATCGGCAAAGTACTGATCGACGTTGGCAAATGTATCGTCGTCATTGTCGTCGTCGTCGTTCGGATCCTGTGCCATATGCATGTTTGGATCCAGTGGCATAGGGATGTCCGGCACTATTGCGGCGGTCTTGCCATGGGGCCGACTTGGCACCGGCACGACTGGCGGTGTTGTCTTTGGGGTGGTGTCCCCTGCCCCCAAACGAATCTGGCTCTTCGGCCAAAGCAAGGGCCAGCTCAGTCAGGCGCTGAGGGTCATCACGTCATCTTCGTCGGCCCTGACGGGTCGAATCGGAGGTAACAACTCGTCGCAGCCTAGCAGCACCCGAACCAGTTGAACCCCATACAAGTTGGGTGGCATCCTAGTACCGTGGAACACGGGGTTGCCCGGTTGAACGATTTTGCCCTTGATGACATCGACCAACTCGTTGTTCACGAAGTGCAGGAGAGTGCACCGAACGTCGGCGGTGCCCTGCGAAAACATGTAGGGCGTCAGGGATGCCCAGTGAAAGGAAAGGAGATGAAGTCCTCGGCCGAGAGAGGCTTAATTAGTTACCGTGATGATGGCGTCGAGCTCGGCTAATGTCGAGGCACCGCCAACAGCGGGCGTGCAGTTGACGGAGGGGCCGCTTGCTGCAGAGGTGCCGGCCGGCGTACACCCGGGTGCATTAAGCTCCTATGCCGGCGTCGGAGACACCAATGGCGCCTCCGCCGGAGACACCAATGGCCCCGCCATAGCGTTCTGCGAGTTGCTGGCCGTGAAGCTAGGAATCGAGGGCGGCCCCTGTTGGCTGCCCGCAATCCACGCCTGCAGCCCCTCGATCAAGGTAGGCACAATGGCGGTGATCATCGCTCCCAGTTGTTGTTGCACTTGCTCTTGGACAATCTCCGGGATCCGCGCCACCTGTGCCTTGAGTTCTTGAACCTCGCGTGACTAGCTTTCCGAGCTGGTCTTTTTCTCCTTTCGCCCACCAGCGTTATAGTATGACGACCAGTTTGTGGGCAAGCCTTTGCCGGCCACACGACCAGCTGACGACGGCTTACTGAGCTTATCCTTTTTCTTCATTACATTCAACGCCCTATTTAGAGTGGTGTCCCAAGGGTTGCTCTTAGTCGACCCCGCGCTACTGCTTTCAGTCGCCTGCGGAAGGAATGTGAACCATTTAGAAATTTGGCTTCATTAATTAGAATGCAACCATATGGAGCTAATTACGCGGGGGGTGTATTCCTTACCAGAACAAGCTCAAGCGCCCTGGTCTTCGGATCCGTGGTAAGCTCCTTTGTTTTCGGGTCCTTCTTGTACCTGGCCCTGACAAAGTTCCTGGTGTGCTTGTCACCGTATTTATCGAAGAGGGGCGGTATGCCTTGCTCGGCACGGTCCGCCTCCTCCTTGTCCCATATAGGCTCCGCCACTCTGTAACCGCCGGGACCGAGTGTCTGTTCCCCTAAGTTCAGCTCCCGCATTTCTTTCCCCCATTGACTTGATTCGGAGGTTGCGGTGCTCGAGCACTTGATCTTGAAGTCGTTGTAGTCATCTTCGGTGATCGAAGGATTTTTCTCCTTGATCTTCTCATAACTCTCACCTTTCTTGATCATTCTCTTCACATTGCTTTTCCAAGTAGACAGGGCCGTGCTCATCCTCGTGAGGGCAGTATTGTTCACTTTATTCCCTTTGAGGCTTGTGTTTTCAAATTCAGCGGGGAACTTGTATCGTTCGTGCAGCTTCGTGATGAGGAGGTTGCGCAAATTCCCTCGGTCAGGATGCCTCAGGTTCTCGGTGTTGATCGAGGCGGTGCTCTGGAGAATGCACCCGAGCTGAAGCGAGTACCCCTTGACTATTCTTCGGGCGCCGTTGGATTCCCGTCGGAGTCCACTTCAGTAAATTCCTCCTTGACGGTGCGGAGCACGGTCGGGCGCCGGTCCTTCTGTTGCCTCTTCGGTTGGCTGCCATCTGTGCGTGCGCCGCCATCATCAGTGGTGGCATCCTCGGCGGCACCATCAGTGGGGTCATCCTCGGCGGTACCATCAGTGGTCTCAGGATCGGTGGGGAAGGCGGCGTCCTCATACAAGTGAGGTTGTTCCTCCATCTCCTGGGACAGATCCCAGAATGCCTTCCCGCTCGAACCCCCGGCCACATCGTTGTTGGCCATGTTTCTCTCTAAATAGGAAAAAAGTTTGGTCAAAAAGTTGGTTATTGTCAAGGAACAAGATCATGGTCTCATCGTTTAGGGTTTGTCGACACCGGGGCATCCTAAAAGCTAAGCTTTTATCATTGAGGGTTTTTCGATGCCGAGGCACCCTAAAAGCCTAAGCTTTCATCATTTCGGTTTTTATCGACACCGAGGCACCCTAAAAGCCAAGGTTTTATAATTTATGGTTTGTCGACACCGAGGCATCCTAAAAGCTAAGCGGGGAAGGAGAATTCTAAGTTGGGCCTAATCACTTGGCTCTATTGCCGCCTATGGTTTAATGCAGCAAGAATAAAGGGGCAGTTGATCCTACTTAATTAACTACTAAGATACCCCGGCCCATGCATTAGTCACAAGTACCCCATATGTCCTATTTTTACCAAAGTCATGCTAAAATTCACGAAAAATTTCAGCATGACCTTTGCTGAAAATAGGACATATGGAGTACCCGAATTTGCCGGAACGGAAGTTAATCGACATTCCAGCAAACTCAAGGGCCTCTCGGGGTACCTTCAAAATCATCACGACACGATGGTCGGAGACAAAACCCAGCAAACTAGCAAAATCATCATCTTTACAAGTCTTTCTCAATGTAAAAATACGCAGTTTACAAATTTTGGCACAAGAAGTCCAGTTCATGCCGTACCAACAGTGCTTAAAACAGTTCGCAACAGACAAGGAAAAATTAAATACTAGCACTGGAAACTGACGGCTAGAAATTTCTCTTGTTCGTAGCACAACAATAAAAAACCAGAATTGAAATTATAGAGGACCGCTTTTGTAGCAAGACAAAGCATTATGCGGACATCTCCAGATATTTGAGAGAACCTACATTATTTGCTACAATTAATCAACTTGCTGGACAAACTGAACTGGTGCAACATCATGTAACAACTTAAAAACCATGCGCGCAAGCTGCAAGAAACACATCTACCCATGCATATACTAAAGAGCAATACCAGAGAACCTAGCTTGAGAACCATGCAAGAACCATGTCTCGATGGCCGAACCAATCTCAGGGCACAACAAGAGAGGGAGAGAGAGGGAGGAGACCATCGACTCACCAGAACCGAGGAAGAGGCTGAGGAAATCCACCAAACCGTAGTAGCCAGACAATAAATTTGATGATTCTTTCAAGAGACCTACACATAGAGCACAAAGTTGATCAGCTGGAAAGGCCACAGATACTAAACAAAGAACTCTAATTCTAGACCCTCATGATTCCTACAGCTGACATGCAAAACCAATTGTTTTACTTTCTATTCTACGAGTGCTACTACAGCAGGAAACCAAAACCAAATGGCAATTAGGTGGCAGGGAAACAATAAAAAGAAGACAATGAAGTGCAGTTGGCCCATATTCGTGATCATATATGAATGTAGTTCAACACAGTCTGAAACAGTAACAACCTCATTCATTAATGACACAATAATCAAGGAACTCCAAAGTACGCGACAAGATGAGGTTGGCTCCTTGTCATGGCAATAATTTCTGTCATGACAAATGGTAGTTCAACACAGTTTAAAATACGCAGTTCACAAATTTTTGCGCACTGTAAATAACACTAAGGCCACAGACAAGGCAAAAGATCATCACTAGGCTAAAAGATCAACTAACAACACTTTCTGCAACTAAGCCGAGCTACGAACACAAACATCGCTAAAAAAGGACTGCTAGCAAGTGAACGTCTACATCACAAATGTCAAGTAACCAACCAACCACCCTATTTGAGATCGCTGTCAGCTCATGTCTCAAACATGGTACTACATGGACTGACTAGTACAGATACTACACCCTGCCAGAGGACCTTCACACACAGTGTTCTTCTTGTTCATCTTAACTAGTACAGATATTTTTCATCAGTGCAAGCACTTGATTAGAGAGAAGCAGTGGTATGATATGAACTCCAAATCACAAGCTCTTGATTAGATATGAACAGTAGTATCACATCATCATAGATATAAACTGTAGTGTTGCAAGAGCTCAAAATCTTGCAGCGATAAGCATGTCCTAAACTGCCATTCCCAAGCAAAATAATATGCTTTGAATAAAGAACATAACAAACTCATGCAGTAACCACATTGAGCATCTAAAACAGAAGTGGCATGAACAAGAATCATGACAAGGAGCCAATCATCAGGTGTCTATCATAGCATACACATTCAGCTTATTCGATGACAATGGCCTAAACGATGCCCGATATTAACCTTAATTGCAGAAGTTTCCTACTAGCACCCAAATACTCATGGTAAGATCACTGAGTTGACCACACAACATACTGCATCTAATCCTACTTTGTTTGCTCAAGAAGAGTAAAACTATCTACTCCTACTTTATTTGCTCCCCAAATGCAAGAATCCAAGGCAATAAAAAGAGGGCAGAAGCTACAATCTTCCTGGTCTAAACATCATCTGATCGATGAACACTTCAGAGATCGATGAACATTTTGGAGTGGGGGCGAGAAGAGGGGGGAGCCGCACCTTGGAAAGTGGGGGCCGACAGGACCCACGACGGCGAGGATGCTCCAAGACGGCGTAGCGGAGCTTGGCGCAGCTCCTAGGCACGGTGACGGAGCATGGGGCGGTCGGTGGCCGCGGTGACGCGCGGCGGCCGCGCTCGGGGATGCGGGGGCCGCGGAGGGTTCGGTCGGCGGGGCGCGCCGCGGCGGAGGGCCGGCAGCAGTGGCTTGAACCCTAGGTCTCACGCCCGGGAAGGGCTCCGGTGGTGGGCTCGGGAAGGAGGCGACCCTCGGGGGGAGGGAGGGGGTGGGTGGTGCGGGGGTGGCGCGAGGGCGGCGGCGTCAGGGATCGAACCAGAGACAATGCACTGGCCAGAACGTTGCCGGACTTGGTTCTTCGGGGCTGGCGGATCCTTGAACCCTGTAACAGGGTGGTGCATTTGGACGGACAAGCAATTGGAAACACCACTCAGGAAGATGCGAAAATATATCAAAGCAGCGCATGCATGGACGTTCATCCCCGACAGAGAGAACGACGAGCTGACAATGGCCCTCGGGAATCCTGAGCACCCTGGACGGACACGAGGCACGCCAGGCTCCCTTCCGTGGCGTGCTGGGTTTCCGGACGCAGGAGGCTACAAATGCCACGACAGGAGGAAGAAAATGGAGATGACCGAAATCCAGGCGCTGCGGGCCAGAATACAAGCGATAGAGGAACGGGAAGCAGATCGGGAAAGAATTGCCGAAGCTTCCCCCGAAGCTACCCCGCCATCTCAGCGGAGAAGCAGCGTGGCTTCCACCGAGCTGCCTCTGCAGCCAGAGCTTGCCTTGACGGCTACTGCCAGGAATCCTGTGGATGCTATCATGGAGGCACAAAATTGCCACCTTATGGCACAGTGGATGAATCTGAAGGTCAAGGCGGCTGCTGGCTCTGTTTATCCTTCTGGACCAGACGACACTTTTCACTGCCGGCCGATTCCAGAAGGATATGCTAGGGTGATGGTCGACGAAATAACGGAGGGATTTGAGGAGCTCCAGCTTGACCACCCTACCGGTGAAGGGGAGACTCGGCTGGGTTCTTCACTAAAGACTCCATGCCTATGGCGGAAGGACCTAATCAACATTCTGAACTGGACGCCTCCGCCTCCTCCTCCGACGACGACGAGTCAGGGCACTCCGCCTCCTCCACCGCCTCCTCCTCCGGCGAGTGACCATCAGGGCACTCCGGCTCCTTCTCCGGCGAGTGACCATCAGGGCACTCCGGCTCCTTCTCCGGCGCGTGGCGGCACACCGCCTCCTTCGCCGCCGGCGCGTGGCGGCACTCCGCCTCCTTCGCCGCCGGCGCGCCCGAGCAGACAGCCAGCTCCTCCTTCGCCTAATCAGCAAGGGCGGAAGAGACCTGCCGCCGCTCCGGCTGCTCCTGCTCCGGCGCCTAAGCAAGTAAAAAAGACAGCCGCTTCGTCTGGTCCGGCGACGTCTACCAGTACAGCCAGAGGCGGGAGGCGATGCAGATTCGGTCCTTCTCTCACGCCTCTAGAGAAGTTACTGTACGAGAGGTCCGACGAGGAAAACACGAAGATCGCTGAAGGCGAAGTGAAGGACTTTTTTGAAGGGTTGAAAGCACAGAGACATCCACCTCCAGAGGAGAAGATAGATGCGGTGAAAGCAAAGCGCACTCTTGCTGCCCTGAAGCAACCAGCGAAAAGTAAGCCGAAGGGCAACTATGACCGCATTATTCAAAAGACATTTCAAGATGCCAAGCGGTCCGGAAGTACAAAAAGTGATCAGAGGTTAGCAGAAGGGCGAGCTGGGAAACAAATTGCCCAGCTCGGCGAACAAGCGAACCAATCGTGCCCCCCGCTCAAGGTGTCTAGCGACATGGTCGCTAATGATCCGAGGATGGTGCCCGGTTATACCAATCTTGCAGATTACGTGTCCGACGATGTACACTATGATTTCATGGACGTGCAGATAGAAAGATACGAGTACAAAAAGCCTCTCGTCAAAAATGAAAGATCTCTATCAACGAATATGCGAAGATTGCATGATTGGTACATGAAAATCTGCAGAGAGTCTGGGGGGAGGAATAACTTGTATTTGAGAGTTAAACCGGAGCATGACCTCGTTGGAATTGACCTGTTGCCTGTTCCATTTGAGGAGTTCTATCAATTTTTCAATCAATTGGCCCTCGATAAAACAACGATCACCTGCTACTGTCTGTAAGTAGTACTACTTCTGTCATTAAGTCTCTCTATATAGCTGATCTTCATTGCATGTATTTATAATTATCCTCACTATATTATGCAGATTGAAGATCGTCGAATTGAAGAAAAGACAAGTAGGTGATATTGGGTTTATTAACACATACCTCATAGATGCAACCGAGGTTAATTTGCGTCCCGGCGATACCGAGACCAACTTGCTACGATCGTTGGTGGTAAATGAAAACAAAGATATAATACTCTTTCCTTACAACTTCAAGTGAGTGTTAATGTCTTGTGCATATTTGGTTTCCCTTATATATATCAGTCAAGTTTATAGTGATGTAATGATCTCATGCATTCGTGCGCAGCTTCCACTATATTCTCTTAGAGATTAAGCTTGAGAAGGGAATAGTAACTGTCTTCGACTCTAAACGTAAAGATCCCGAGGAGTATGCGGACATGACTCAAATACTAGCCAGGTAAGTTAAATCGATCAATATTATCCACCATGCATATATATCAGCAACTTCATTTCTGATATCAACTAATTGTTTCCTTTGTCTGGCAGGGCTTGGAAAACATTCATCAAAAAAGCTCCGGGACTGCCGAAGAAGCTACAATTTAGATACCCGAAAGTAAGTACAATATAGTAGCATGTTTCGCGCGCGCATCTCCTATATCTTGATTCAAGCGCTAGCTAGTTTCATCAATACCAATTTGGCATTCTTGCTTATCAGTTTGATTGAGCTCTATTTCTTGTAAAGTGGTTGTGGCAGGAACCCGGGAATGATTATTGTGGATACTACATTTGCGAGTCCATCCGCCACACGACCTGTGAGCGGGGCTACACTGATGAACAATTTGAAGTGCGTAAACAATCAATAATAT
The DNA here is from genome assembly GCA_902687465.1 of Secale cereale. Lineage (NCBI taxonomy): Eukaryota > Viridiplantae > Streptophyta > Magnoliopsida > Poales > Poaceae > Secale > Secale cereale. The sequence goes on along the minus strand of LR738710.1, from coordinate 11,433,443 downwards.
TCACAAATTTATAGCATCATTTCATGTATTGACCCCCTACTTCAAATTAGATGTTTCGGATGCGGGATGAACTCCTAACACCAGATCGTCTGCGAGCAATTCAAGAGGAATTGGCGGCATTCTTCCTTGAACACGTGATCGCTGAAGACGGAGAATACTATGTGGACCCTGCATCCATGTGTTAGGAGATTATTTTTGTAAGAGATAATTATTGTATATATGTGCCCGGTAGTGTCGGATAGATATACGAGAACTTGTTGTTCGACCAATCTCTCGGAGAAGGAGAGGTGGTCGATATTATTACTTCTCTCTGTATGCATATATATATATATGTTGATTATATATACGAGATCTTCTGTTCCTTTGTTTGCTTAGTAGCTAGCAGCTAGCTAGCTAGCTAGCGTGACTCTAGTCCATATATATACGTATGTGTAGTATGTAGCGTCGACCAAAAGCACGGACATAAGAGAGAACACTTCTCTCTATTAATTAGCTAGCTAACACAATATATCAAACACCTAAATTAACCCCCAAAACCTAAAACCCCCCCTCCCCTTTCAAAAAAAAAAACAAAAACCACAGCCACAGAAATGCTGACACGTTGATGCCTTTTGGTCCCGGTTGGTACCACCAACCGGGACTAAAGCCCCTCCTGCCTGGACTCGGTGCACAGGCCACGTGGACACCCTTTTGCCCCGGTTCTGGATTGAACCGGGACTAAAGGGTCAGAGCATTAGTACCGACCCTCTTGTCCCGGTTCCAGAACCGGGGCTAAAGGCCCAGATGAACCGGGTCTGATCCCCCTTTATCTACTAGTGCTCCAAGCTACGCTACGAGTATAAAGCGGCTCGGTCTTCCGAGCTCCGCCACAAATACAACGTAGCTTGGAATCGCCTAAGTTATAAACATTCCACTCCGAGTGAAGAGCAACCCTCTCACTCGGGGGCTTAGCTGCGGTCCTCCAAGCTACGCTACAAGTATAAAGCGGCTCGGTTCTCCGAGCTCCGCCACAAATACAACGTAGCTTGGAATCGCCAAAGTTATTAACATTCCACTCCGAGTGAAGAGCGACCCTGTCACTAGGGGGCTTAGCTGCGACCCCGTGACTCGCCTAAGTTACAAGCAACCCTCTCACTCGGGGGCTTAGCTGCGGTCCTCCAAGCTACGCTACAAGTAT
>LR738710.1:11403927-11432115 GCA_902687465.1 Secale cereale | reverse complement strand
TCCGCCACAAATACAACGTAGCTTGGAATCGCCTAAGTTATAAACATTCCACTCCGAGTGAAGAGCGACCCTTTCACTCGGGGGCTTAGCTACGACCCCGTGACTCGCCTAAGTTACAATCATTTACTCCGAGTGAAGAGCAACACTCTCACTCGGGGGCTTAGCTGCAGTCCTCCAAGCTACGCTACAAGTATAGAGCGGCTCGGTCCTCCGAGATCCGCCACAAGTACAACGTAGCTTGGAATCGCCTAAGTTATAAACATTCTACTCCGAGTGAAGAGAGACCCTCTCACTCGGGGGCTTAGCTGCGACCCCGTGACTCGCCTAAGTTATAAACATTTACTCCGAGTGAAGAGCAACCCTCTCACTCGGGGACCTAGCTGAAGACGTCGACTCAAAGATTCGAGCAATCAAAAGAAGAGCGACAAACCAAAGGATCAAAATCAAATGAAAGCCCCGCAAGGTTTTAGCAAGAGTACTTGGGCCACAGACCCACCAGAGTTTAACGATTACAAATCAGCGCGGCATTCCACGGCAAATGAGATTAATGTATCAAAGTCATGCCTCGGGAGGAGGTGGGCTTGCAGGCGCAACGAACTCGTCCAGATCGATCCCATCGGCGATGCGAGTGGCGGCTTCCAGGAAAGTCTCCACAAACGACTGGAATTGGAGCTCCTTTGTGTTTGCGACCTTCAGCGCGGCAAGCTTCCTCTCCTTCACCTCCCTGCAGTGCACACGGACCAAGGACAGCGCCACGTCAGCTCCTCCCCGGGCTGCCGACTTTTTCCACTCCTGCACTCGGTCGGGGATCTCGTTGAGTCGAGTCATCAGGGACTCGAGGTCGTTCTCCTGCACGATCCCCCTCCAGAGCGCGGTGTCGATTCGGGCCAAAACTGCCTTCAGTCGTCCCAGATAATCTGTGGCCGCAGTGAGGCGGGACTCCAGCCTCAGTATATTCATGGACACCTCGTCCTTCACGATGGAGTTGGTTGGGTCCAAGCCGGGCTCGACCTGTCCAGTCTCCTCTTCAAAGTTACGACATAACTCTGCACCAAAAATAGCAAGTCGAGTCAACAGATAAGATACGGGTCGGCCGATCCAACTTTAACCAAGCCGAAGGAGGCATACCTTCGAGCACGAGATACCATTTCTTGGTGATGTCGCCCAGATACGCCTCAAGATCAACCCTCTTCCAAAAGAGAGCCTCGTACTTGTCGTTCAGGACGGCCTTGGACTTCTTCAGCTGAGTCACCTCTTGGTTGGCCGCGTCGAGTGAGCCTCTCAGTCGGATGATCTCCGCCTCGAGCGCACCCACGGAAGCCAGCTTCTTCGCCGCCATTTCCGACTTCTCCTGAGCCGCATGCTGCGCCGCCGCCAAGTCAAGATCCTTTTGCTCCAAGGCTGCCTTCAGTTGACCTACCAAAGCCGCCACTGGACAGATGAACATGAAGGAACACAAGGCACATCTATCGAAAAGTCAATCGACAAAAGATAGGAGTAAGTTACCAGCCGCATTGTCCTGCGTCTTCTTCAGGTGGTCCCGAGCCAACTGCAAGTCAAGATTAAGCTGGATTTGCTTCTTCTCAAGATCTGCAAACTTGGCCCCGAACTCGCAAGATTTCTGCATCAACACAACAAAGCAAGATTATAAGACTACAGTCGAGTCAAAATACTCAACCGCAGTCTCCGGGACTACACCCAGTGGGTGCACTGAGCGTGCCCCCACTGGTTTCACTCGGCCAAGGTCAGTCCGGCGCGAGCAAAAAAAAACCAATAACAAGGAAGAAAAGTTCTATAGTAAGACCATGGCCGACCGCCAGCAGTCGACCACGGTCTCGGGGACTACACCCAGTGGGTGCACTGAGCGTGCCCCCACTGGTTTCACTCGGCCGAGATCAGGCCGGCGCGAGCTCAAAGAAGAGAAGAACACCAAGTGGGTGTGGTACCTCACGAAACAAAAACAGAAGATTCTCTCGAAACCAAAGACTACTTCAATGAAGACAAACGTACTTGGACGTTGGCCCGAAGAGCAGAGCTGGCATCATAAAGCCGCCATGCTGGCCTCATATGCCGCCTTCGTCCTCCCCATCATCACCTCCGCCTGGCGAACGGCTTCTTGAGCCACCCCCACGGGGTCCTCCGGGAGGCGGTAGGTAGAGAAGAGGACTGATGAAGCGGCGGGCGTCGGGTCGGCCGCAGGCACGGGCGCTGGATCTACGGCACGAACCGGCGCCGAGTCAACGGCTGGAGTTGGCGCTGGGTCGACGACTGGGGTTGGCGCCGGGTCGACGACTAGAGCGGGCGCTGGGTCGACGATCGGCGCAGACGATGGGTCGACGGCACGCATGGTCGACACAGGGACGGCGAAAGAGACCGTGGCTCGGGCCGCGTCCTCCTGTCGCTGGGCCTCTGAGCCAGAAGGCGTCTTCCGGCCCTTCTTCCCTGCGCGCCGGCGGTCCCCTCCCAACTGCTCCCCGTCCTCATCGTCATCTGGAAGCTCTATGAAGAGGCGTGGCACTTCGAGTCAAGCGGAGAACTAAGTTCAGTCGACCGTCGCCCGCAAAAAAAAATAAAGGATAAGACAAGTCTCATAGAACCCACACCTGCGCGGGATGTCGCGGCGTCCGCGGTCTCCTCGTCGTCTCAGCCCCGGTCGATGTTCATCAAGGTTGTGGAAGCGGAGGCTCTGAAAGGTTCGCTCAAGAGATGAGTCGACAGTCGACCTCCAAGAAGCAGAAAGAAACAAGATCGAGCGGCACTTACGTAGAGGCGATGGGAACATCCACCTTGATCCTAGGCAAGGCCTTCCGGGGCTTGGTGGTGGTGACCTTGGGCTGCTTGGGCATCTTCTCGGCAGGGTCTGGAGTGGCCGTCCGAGTGCGCTTGGGCGTCCGAGAGCCTGAGGGACCCGCTTGGAGACGTGCGGCCCCTGGGTCGTTCTTCTCCTTGGATCGACGCTCGTCGCGGGGAGGTGACTCGACCTCCTCCCCGCTGCTATAGTCCTCGCTCTCCTCGGTCTCCTCCTCCGACTTCCACTCGGCAGCATCACCCGTGCCCTCCTCGCCCTCCTGGTCCAAGTCCCCGTTGGGCAGCGAATACATCTCTGTATAGATCTGCAAAGAAAATAAGTTTGACCAAATATCAGTCAGACCCGTCAATACAAATCGCAAGCCAGTCGACAGATACGTCACTCGGAAGCAGAATACTAACCTTGTCAGGCAGGTGGTCAGCATCGAACGGGATGATCCTCCCCGACCCCCTGGGGTTGTCCTTATTCCCCGTGATGCTCTTCAAGCACTGCACCACGTACTTCGGGTCGGCCGCCTCCGGGTGGACTCGCGACGAGTCGTCGGTGCCGGAATACAGCCACATCGGGTGGTCCCGGGCTTGGAGCAGCTGGATCCTCCGCGCGAGGTACGCCTCAAACAGGTCCATCCCCGTGACCCCCTCGCGGACTAACTGGACGACACTCTCCATCAACATGTCTACTTCGGCCCTCTCAGCCTTACTCACTATCATCGAAGGAGGTGGGCTGGCTCGACCTAGAGTAAATGGAGGAAGGCCAGTCGACTGACCCGGAGTCGGACTGTCCTTGTAATAAAACCAGGTCGACTGCCAGCCCCGAATCGACTCCGGAAGGTTCATGGGGGGAAAGGCGCTCCTATTCCTAAGTTGGATCCCGAGCCCGCCGCATGCCTGGAGGACGTGCGTCTTACCGTCACTCGGGTTCACCCTCTTGACGGTTTGCGAGCGACAGGTGAAGATGTGTTTGAACAAGCCCCAGTGCGGTCGTCAACCGAGGAAGTTCTCGCACATAGAAACGAAGGCAGAGAGGAAGGCGATGGAGTTGGGCGGAAAGTAATGCAACTAGGCACCAAAGAAGATCAAGAACGCGCGGAAGAAAGGATGCGGGGACGTAGAAAAACCTCGGTCGACGTGGGTGTCGTGGAGTACACACTCGCCCTCCCGCGGCCGGGGCTCGAGCTCTCCTCCCGGCGCCCGCCAGGAGCCGCGGGCAAACAACCCCTCCTCCTCCAGCTCCTCAGATCCTCCACCACGACGGTGGACCGGATCCAATCTCCCTGGATCCATCCAGCGGGGAGTCCGGACCTTGACGACGAACCACTCCGGCCAGCTCACCTCCCCTTCCCTGACGTCGCCTTCTTGGAGCGCTCCATGGCCGCGGTCTTGTCTTTGCCCATGGCTCGCACGCCGGCGGTCGCTGCGGAGAGAGGCAGGAAGAAACGGGGGCGCAAGAGAGAAGCAAGAGCGCAGCAGAGAAGCTGAGGCGGACGAGAGAAGATTGGGCGCACAGTGCCCCCCGCTGTGGGCTCGGCGCGCCTTTATAACGGCCCGGTCGAGTGGCTGACCGGTGGCCCCGAGCAATCCTATCCGATCCCGTAACAGACGCTAACGCGATACGTGGTGAAAAAGGAGGCGCTGGAATCGAGGCGTTCGAAGCGCACCTCTCTGATTGATGCGGCACGTCCCACCCCGCGCGCTTCCCCAAATTTTGAAAGCCCCGTCCAATCCGGCGACCGAAGGGCAACCGATCCCATCGAAAACGACACGCGCTCACGGCGCCCGACGCCTAGCGCAAAGTCCAGTCGATGCAAGGAGTCCAATCGACGCAAGAAGTCCAGTCGACACAAGAAGCAACTAATTCACTGATGGCTTCAGAATCGATCGAGGCGACCAAGAGACAACTGAGGGAGCCTGCCCAAGTCATGAGCTCCGAAACAATATACCCCAAGGACGTCGAATCAAAACCAGAGCTTCCCTCAGCGTCCACTTGCTCAAGCCTCAATCCATTCGGGGGCTACTGACGAGGTTACAGACCTAGGGTAGGGTCACAGGCCTGATCGAGGTACCCCACCCAAGGTCACTACCCTAGAAGATCAAAAGACAAGACCTATGACAGTGGATACAGTCGACTGAGACGGTCCAAGGAGACACTGCACTCGACTGAGTCACGTACGCAAGACAACTCAACTCCACTCGACCGGACCAAGCACTCGACCTCCGAAGGTCAAACGCCACTTGGAACAGCAACGGTCCTATATTTACTCGCTGTAGTAAACACCTTAATTATATTTTACTGCACGCGTTACCAGTAACGCCTGCCTTAATGTACATTGAACCCTTAGTAACGTGGAGCATGGCTGGGATCCTGGCACACTATATAAGCCACCCCCCTCCTCCTGTACAAGGGTTCGCACCTCTATAAACACGCATACACATACCAGTCGACTAAGCCTCCGGGCACCGAGACGTAGGGCTATTACTTCCTCCGAGAAGGGCCTGAACTCGCTAACACCCTGTGTACAACCTCACCATAGTTAGAACCTTGCCTCTCCATTCATACCCATTACCCTTACTGTCAGACTTAGAACCACGACAGGGGGTGCTCGGTGGCGAGGGGGACCGGATCTGGCGAGGTGGGATAGCAATCGAGATGGAGGGGGATCGAGATCGAGTGTCCATGAAATTTAAAAACATTCAAGAGTTCAAAAAGTGCCCATGAAATACAATCGAGAAATGAAGGCTACGATTTAAATACAATCGATCTTAGCTAGCTATCTGTTCACAATCTTCTTGCCCTTCTTTTTCGCAAATGGAGTTCTTCTGTGGAACGGACGTCCTTTAGGTAGGGTGGTCCTGCTTCTTCTTGTGGTGTATGCTGCTACTTCATCATCGTCGTCATGTTCGATCCTCGGGTCGCCGTACTTGTCGAAGTCTTGCTCATTGGCTACTCCATCCATTCCGATGATCTTCCTTTTGCCTCTCCTCATGACAACACGACTGGGCTTTGACGGGTCGGTAATGAAGAAGCATTGGTCCACTTGGGAAGCCAGTACCCATGGCTCATTTTTCGCGGTGACGTTTGCGCCCGCGTTCTTGGATTTGGCTTCGGGTATAACCATGGTGGTGAAATACCGGTCTTCTTTTAGGACGCTCTTGGCCCATCTGACACGGAACATCAGGACCTTCTCTCCAGCGTAGCTCAGCTCCCAGATCTCCTCGATCCTTCCGTAGTATCTATCCTTGTCATTAGCGGTGTAGGATTCCATCGTTACCCCGGAGTTCTGATAACCATCGCTCTTCATATCCTTGGCCTCGGTGTAGAATGTGTAGCCGTTGATATCGTACGCCTCATAGGTCATCAGGTTGTGCTCGGCGCCCTGTGACAAGGCGAATATGAGTTGTTCTTCCGCGGAAGAATCCTCATGTAAAGGGTACGACCGAAGCTTCTGCTTGAACCAACGCGTCAAACATGAGTTGTGCTCTTTGATTATATCTCCGTCCGTCCTCTGTTGGCCTCGGTCATTGTACGTCTTCTCAATAAAGGTTTTGTGCTCTACCACCCAAGGATCGACCACGTCTATGTGTTGTAGCACGACTAGGTTTGCTCTTTCAAAGTCGGCGAGTCGACCCTCGAAGTCGACATGCATTTCGCGGCGACCCTCACGGTGACCCCATCCAGCGAGCCTGCCGAGGTGCCTGTTGACGGGCAGACCAACGGGGTTCTCGATACCTAGATAATTCGTGCAGTAGGAGATGCACTCTTCGGTCAGAAAGCCCCTGGCTATGCTTCCCTCTAGACGTGACATGTTGCGAACGTATCCTTTGATGACACCATTCATCCTCTCGAACGGCATCATGCTATGCAGGAACGTCGGCCCGAGTTGGATGATATCGTCCACAATATGGACCAGCAGATGCACCATAACGTCGAAGAATGCGGGCGGGAAGTACATCTCAAGCTCGCATAGTATCACCACGATCTCTTCCTGTAGCCTTCTGAGTTGCCTCACGCCAACCGACTTCCGAGAGATGACGTCGAAAAAGTTGCATAGGCCAAATAGCGTTTCACGGACGTGCGCGTCCATGATCCCACGGATTGCAACTGGAAGTATCTGCGTCATTAGGAAGTGCCAGTCGTGAGACTTCATCCCGCTGAACTTATGCTTCGCTGTGTCTAGGTATCTGCTTATCTTCCCCGCGTAACCGTAAGGAAGTTTTACTCCTACGAGGCAGGTGAAAAACTGCTCGATCTCCTCCTGACTTAGAGTGAAGCACGCGGGAGGGTAGTCATTTCCGGTCTTCTTGGCCTTTTTGCCTTTGCGACGACTTTCCGTTTCCTGCTTCGCCTCATCATCATCATCATCATCATCATCATTAGCGTGAAGCTCATGTCCGATGCCCATTGATTTCAAGTCTGCCCTTGCTTTCGGCCCATCTTTGGTCCTCTCTGGCATGTTGAGCAGGGTACCAAGCAGACTCTCGCACACGTTCTTCGTGATATGCATCACATCAAGGCTGTGAGGCACACGGTGGATCTTCCAGTACGGCAAGTCCCAGAAAACAGACCTCGTTTTCCATACCTTCAGCAACGGCTCTTGCGCCTTTCGCTTCTTTCCCGGCTCTGGCGCCTTTTGCTTCTTTCCTGGCAGTGGGCAATCTTTCCAATTTTTCAACAGCTCGTGTATTTCCTCGCCGCTCCTCGTACGCGGGCGTCCTCGGGGTTCGGTTTCACCATCGAACAGATCCTTGCGTTTTCTCCACAGGTCATCGTCGCGAAGCCACCTTCAATGTCCCATGAACACGGTTTTCGAAGACCCGAGATCTCTATCTAGCTGGCGATACGTTGTGTCATCCATGCACCTGACGCATCCAGAAAATCCGTGGATCACCTGCCCCGCGACATATCCGTAACCGAGATAGTCGTGCACCGTCGTGAGCAGCGCGGCTCTCATAGGGAAATATTCTTTCTCTGCGGCGTCCCACGTATTGGCTGGCCTTTTTCACAGCGTGTCAAGCTCCTCTTTCAGCAGCCCCAGATACAGATTGATGTCGTTCCCTGGTTGTTTTAGTCCTTCAATAAGCATACTCATGTGAATGTACTTCCTCTTCATGCACAACCAGGGGGGAAGATTGTACATCGACACAAACACATGCCAGGTGCTATGTGTGCTTCTCTGACTGCCAAACGGATTGACTCCATCGGTGCTCGTGCCCAGCATGATGTTCCTTGGATCGTTCCCAAATTCTAGATCTTCGAAGTTCAACGCTTGCCACTGGCTCGCATCCTTAGCGTGACTCAGCATCTTGTCTTTTTTTTATCTATCTCCGGATCATTTGCGTCATCTTCTCGCTTCTTCTCCTCCCTATCCGCGTACCAACGCAGGAGCTTTGCTACCTTAGGGTCCGCGAAATACCGCTGCAGACGAGGAGTGATCGAAAGTACCACACCACTTTTCGAGGAGCTTTCTTCCTCTTCTTGTATCGAGTGACGCCGCACACCGGACATATGGTAGACTCCGCGTGCTCGTCTCGATAAATGATGCAATTGTTCATGCACACATGGTATTTCACGTGCGGTAAATCCAGAGGACACACGATTTTCTTCGCCTCCTCGAAACTGGTCGGGCACTTGTTCCCCTTGGGAAGACGTTCGTGCCAGAATGACATGTTCTCGTTGAAGCATGCGTCGGTCATTTTGTGTTTTACCTTCATCTCAAGAGCCATGAGCGTTACTTTCAGGCGAGTATCCTCGGGCCTGCATCCTTCATACAATGGAGTAACCGCGTCTAACTCCAGTTGATCCATCTTGGCTTTCTCTCGGGCGGCAGCTCTTGCGTTATCCGTCTGCTTGAGAAGCAGCTCTTGAATATGAGGGTCCTGCACCCAGCCCATCGATGGTCCAGCGTCGTCTGCTCCGCCGACATCATCATCTTCATGATCATGCCCGTCGTCTGCTCCGGCATCTTCCTCATCATCATGTCCTGCATCTTCTACATGATGACTGTGTACAGCATCACCGTCGTGATCATCTCCTGGGGATTCTTCGTCTTCTCACCCGCCCGAGCCGCGGTGGTTGTCTTGCTGCCCTTCCTCATTTCTTGCCCGGCCCCCATGGTCGACTTCGTAGTCATCTTCATCACCTTGCCACCGATAGCCATCCATGAAACCATGCAAGAGCAGGTGGTCCCGCACCTGTCCGGAATCCGGGTCCGCAATAAGGCTCTTCAGCTTGCATCTTCGACACGGACATCTTATCTCCGTCTCGTTCTTTTGAAGCATCTCGGCCTTCGCGGAGCTCAAAATCCTATTCACGATGCCTTCGGTCATCGTGCGGACCATGGTCGCCTGCGGGGTAGAGCAAAACGATATTTTAGAACCAAGAAAAAATTTGGCATGACTTTCCCTAAAAATAGGACCAAAAAGAATGCTTAATGCCAAAATTCTCGCCGAAACGGAAATGAATCAACATTCCGGCAAAATATTGCCAACTATCGCATTTCAAATACCGGTACACCTCCAAACACAAACACATATGCAACACCACAAACATATGCAACACCACGAACATACATAGATCTAGCTAGGCCATAAAAAGTGCATGTGCACATTGTTGTTGGGACAACAACATAAATATAGCTTCCCCCCTTACTTACCTATCAAAACAAGGTAATTTAACCAATTAATTTGAATGAATCTATGGTGGAAATGAGGTGCCAAAGAGGAGGCACCCGAGACAAGGATGAGGTGGAGAATGAAGTGGGGAGAAAGTGAGTGGGTAGGAGTGGCTGTCCAAAATATCTTGTTGGTGCCCACTTACTAATGGCGCACAACCTCAAAATGCGCCATTAGTAACCCAGGTTACTAATAGCGCACCTTCTGGTGGTGAGCCATTAGTAGTTTTGCAAAATAATGATAATAAAAAAAACATACTAATGGCGCACTGTCCCAAAGTGCGCCATTACTAGTTTAAACTAGTAATGGCGCACTGTGGAACAGTGCGCCATTAGTAGTTTTGCAAAAAAAAGAATAAAAAATATAATAAAAAAACAACAGTAGTGGCGCACTCTGTGAGTGGTGCGCCATTACTAGTTACAACTAGTAATGGCGCACTATGTCTGGATGCGCCATTAGTATGTTTGGAACAGGAAAAAAAATTGATACTAATGGCGCACCCTGAGCCAGGTGTGCCATTAGTGTATTCAACTCTAATGACGTACCAGAAGGTGGTGCGCCATTAGTATATACCAATGGCGCACCGCTTGTCTGGTGCGCCATTAGTGTCAATCCCATCTATAGATCTTTTTCTAGTTGTGTATATTACATGTGTCTGCATGAACAATGCTAAAAGATGTCCTGGCAGTTTACCACCGGACGGATTATACTGCCCTGACACATGTTCTCAATAAATACTTGAACTGCGCATACCATACCTGTGATTAAGTGTGTCTGTAGACCTTAACCCGGTAGGAATAATTCAAGGCGCGGGTGCTATGAAGCCCTTGGCTCTCTTGTCGGCTTAACATAAAGGTCGATCCGGGTTACGATAAACGACAGTTTAACTAGTGTTGGTGTTCATGACCCAGACTTTAGCTCTGTAGACATATGGACCACCTTGTAATCGTCCGGTCTTGAATCAATGGACTTGGTTAAAAACCAATGACCTTGAAGATAAAGATTTGATAAAACATAAAAAATGAAAAAAATTTGGGCAAATAAGACCATGTAGTCGAGGCTTTTTACGAGCTGCCAGGCTCCAAATTCGAGGCTTTTTATGAGCTGCCAGGCTACTGTCATTAACCATTTTAGCAAAGCCTGTCAAGATGATCCGCAATCCTTGACCAAATCATCAATGTCAACAGCTATCCAATGTTTCAAAATCTCATAAGGATTTTGGCTTGGGTAATCAGTTGATGATCGTCAATTTAACGTGACCAAGTTCAGGGTCCCGAAGGATTGACTTGTAATACTTTTGACGGATCATACCAGGTTTACCTGGATGGCGTGATTTACTTGATGCAGGCAGGTTAATCCGGGGTTTTAGGTGTATGCACCGGGCTTCCAAGCCATGTTCACTACAAGGGTATTCAACTCACTGAGAGCCCCCAGGTAGTTTGTGAGTCGTTGCTCATCGGGGCATATGTTTGAGTTGTGCTAGGCATCAAACCCTCTTTTACCCCTCATCATCATGTGGAAATTGCCGAAGCAACCAGAGCAGTGCTCTTATGATGGGCTTCATACCGCCGCCGGCTCAAGAGACCATGGGAAACTTCCTTGCCCGCGGAAGCCCCCATGTGATTCTTGTTTTTAAAGAGGATGGCTGATTCCTTGATTTGTCAAGGGCGCCGGTTTAAGAGGCCATGGAAAACTTCTTTCGAAGCCCCCATGTGATACTCTTTTGTGTAAAAGACACGGCTGAATCCTTGATTCTATCAAGGGCGCCGGTTTAAGAGGCCATGGAAAACTTCTTTCGAAGCCCCCATGTGATACTCTTTTTTATAAAGATGGCTGATTCCCCGGTGTACTGGGGGCGCTGGTTTATTTTAGTAATCATAATATATACATTGTACATAAAGTGAAGCCAATGGCCTAAGCATAGTAAGGTCGAAGAAGAGCAATGTTCCACGGCCGCTTGGTCTCCTCCTCTGCCGTACGTGAGTCCTTATGCTCTCGAACGTCGACAAGGTAGTATGATCCATTGTGCAGGTTTTTGCTGACCACAAAGGGTCCTTCCCAGGGTGGGGATAGCTTGCGCATATCTATCTGGTCCTGGATGAGCCGGAGCACCAGATCTCCTTCCTGAAACGTCCTGGTCTTGACCCGGCGGCTATGGTACCGGCGCAGATCTTGCTGATAAATCGCTGACCGCGCTGCTGCCGTGTCCCGTTCCTCATCCAGCCGGTCCAAGCCTTCTTGTCTTGCTTGTTCGTTATCCGCTTCAACATAAGCCGCCACCCGCGGTGAGTCGTGCCGGATATCACAAGGGAGGACCGCTTCTGCTCCATATACCATGAAGAAAGGTGTGTACCCTGTGGATTTGTTAGGCGTAGTGTTGATGCTCCATAAGACAGAAGGCAATTCTTCCACCCAACAACCCGGTGTTCTTTGCAAAGGAACCATAAGCCGAGGCTTGATACCCCTCAAGATCTCTTGGTTAGCTCTTTCAGCTTGGCCATTGGACTGAGGGTGAGCTACTGATGATACATCAAGGCGAATATGCTCTCGTTGACAGAACTCCTCCATAGCCCCCTTGGATAGGTTGGTGCCATTATCAGTTATAATGCTGTGTGGAAAGCCAAACCGGAAAATCACCTTTTTGATGAACTGAACCGTTGTTGCTGCAACACACTTACTGACAGGCTCCGCTTCCACCCACTTTGTGAATTTGTCCACTGCTACCAACAGGAGGGTTTTCTTATCTTGCGATCTCTTAAAGGGTCCAACCATATCAAGCCCCCAAGTCGCAAACGGCCAAGTAATTGGGATCATCCTCAGCTCATGTGCCAGTATATGAGCACGCCGTGAGAATTTCTGGCAAGCATCACATTTTCTGACCATGTCCTCTGCGTTGGCATGAGCCGTCAACCAGTAGAACCCATGACGAAAAGCTTTAGCCACCAAGGATTTTGAACCGGCGTGATGACCGCAATCCCCTTCATGAATTTCTCGAAGAATATCGCAGCCTTCCTCTGATGATACACACCGCTGAAACACTCCAGAAACACTGCGGTGATGAAGTTCTCCATTGACGATAGTTATAGATTTAGACCGCCGGGTTATCTGCCGGGCCTCGACTTCGTCCTCTGGTAATTCACCTCGGCTTATGTACGCCAAGTAAGGCAGTGTCCAATCCGGAATGACATGAAGTGCTGCGACCAACTGTGCTTCCATATCAGGAACAGCTAAGTCCTCCTCTGAAGGTATCTGTACTGACGGATTATGCAGTTCATCTAAGAAAGTATTAGGTGGAAGCGGTTTGCGCTTGGAGCCCAGCCGGCTTAACGCGTCAGCTGCTTCATTTTTCCTCCGGTCTATATGATCCACGTGGTATCCCTTGAAGTATCCAGCGACTGTGTCCACCTCTCGTCGATACGCTGCCATGAGCGGATCCTTGGAGTCCCATTTGCCAGATACTTGTTGTGCCACCAGGTCTGAATCGCCAAAGCACTTAACCCGGCTTAAGTTCATTTCCTTAGCCATCCGCAAATCGTGGAGGAGAGCTTCATACTCAGTGGCATTGTTAGTGCAAGGGAACATTAAACGAAGGACGTAGCAGAACTTATCACCTCGTGGTGAAGTTAACACGACTCCAGCCCCCAAGCCCTCCAACTGCATTGAACGGTCAAAGTGAATAGTCCAGTACGTATGATCCGGCTTCTCCTCAGGTGCTTGTAACTCCGTCCAGTCATTGATGAAATCCACCAATGATTGGGATTTATAGCAGTACGGGGCACATACTTTAATCCGTGTGGGCTAAGCTCAATGGCCCACTTTGCAACCCTACCAGTGGCTTCTCTGTTCTGGATTATATCCCCTAACGGAGCTGAACTGACAACGGTAATTGGGTGGCCCTGAAAATACTGCTTTAGCTTCCGGTTTGTCATGAACACCCCATACACCAGCTTCTGCCAATGTGGATATCTCTGTTTTGACTCAATGAGCACCTCGCTGATGTAGTAAACCAGCCGTTGAACCGGATATTCTTTGCCTGCCTCCTTGCGCTCTACCACAATGGCCACGCTTACTACACGGGCATTGGCGGCCACGTATAATAGCAGCGGCTCATTGTCAACCGGGGCAGCAAGGACGGGTGGTTCTGCCAATTGCCTCTTCAAATCTTCGAACGCAGCATCCGCAGCGTCGCTCCAAACAAACCGGTCCGTCTTTTTCATCATCTGATAGAGCGGGATTGCTGATGGGCCTCGAATCCCTCGTTGGATTACCCCAAGTGGAAGGTGTAAGATGCAGTAAGTAGAAGTGTTTTCCCCTAGCAAAGATGCCAAGGATCGAATCCCCAGAGACTCCTAGGTTCAACAGGTAGGTGTCAACCGCTAACGGCGCAATTAGCAATCAACGTGGACCTGCACACAGATACAAATAACTTTGCTCCCAACAAGTACAGAGAGGTTGTCAATCTCTCCGGCCTTGTAGTTCACAAAGGGTTAAAAGCAATATGATAGTAGTGATAGATAGTAATTTGCAATAGTAAATAAAATAGCGGAAAGTAAAATAGTGTATGTGATCAATGATAGTAATATGGACCGGAGTCACATGATGTTCACTAGCAATGTCTCTCTCCCAAAAGACGATAAAACAGCTATGTGAGGTAACAAATTACAGCTGGGCAATTGACAGGACCACGAATGCAAACCAATGCTGACTACATTGCAAGAAAGGTTGAGGTTCAAAGCATGGGCGGTACGCCAAAGCAAGTAGACCGAAATCCAACTGCATCTACTACTAATCATCCACCTTGAGATATCTATCCAGAACATCTCGCTGGTATTAAGTTGCGAGTCCCACCCATAGTGTAAACTCAATGCAACAGACAACTGCATTAAAAGAACTTTGCGTAAAGTAAACAATCCTTGCACCCGCGGGCACAAGCACCGTTGTTTTCCCCCTTGTGGCAATAGCACATCCCCTAGACTCATGTTTCTGTCACTCAAGCTAGTCATCGAGGGGCATGAACCCACAATCGAGCATAACGTTCCCTCTTGGAGTCACTACTTACTACTTGGCCAAAGCAATAAATAACAACGGAGAACATGCAAGAATTACTTATGAACTAAAATATAAAATAGGTGAATCAAATATATTACTCAAGATCAATCTGAACATAATCTCATAATCCATCGGATCCCAGCAAACTCAACATAGCAACAACACAAGGATTACATAGGTGCCTCGATCATGTAGGGCAGCTCACGAGGACTAATTAGTGAAGCACAAGAACGGGAGGAGAACATCACATAGCTACTGGTCATGGACTCATGGTCCAAGGGATACTACTCACGAGTCATCCGGGAGGCGTCCATGGTGGTGGAGAAGCTCCCGGTGGTGATCCTCCCCTCCGGCAGGGTGCCGGGAAGAGTTCTCCTGGTGCTCCCGATCTTGGAAGCGGTGGCGGCGGCGGAACAGAGATGGGATCGCGAAAAGAAGTCCTGTTTCAAGGGTTACGGGGGACCCTTTAAATATCTGCCAAAGTAGGGCATCGGGGGGCTCTCGGGGTGCCGAGGCGCCCCCCCGCCGCGCCCACAGGGCGCCTGGGCCCCCTGTGCCCCCCCAGGCTCCCCTTCGGAAGCAGTGTCCTTCCCGAAACGCTGATTTTTTATATATATTTTCTGTATTTTTCTGGGCAGTTCTCGAAACGTGAAAACCTGAAATACAAAAACAGCTGAAAACAGAAACTGGCACTGGGGTGCACTGGATTAGTAAGTTAGTCCAAATATGATCAAAAGTGTATGGAAGTGTATGAATATCATAGTAATATCACCCAAAAGTGGCATGGAGCAAGCAGAAATTATAGATACGTTTTGGACGTATCAACATCCCCAAGCTTAATTCCTGCTCGTCCTCGAGTAGGTAAAAGATAACAAGAATAATTTCTGTGGTGACATGCTATTAACCATATAAGACTTTCTCATAGTCATATGACAAATGCTTACTGAGACAATGATTCTAAAGTAATTAAGTTGTCTCAAGAGAAAATCACAAATGACTGAAAGTTTTACAACATGAAACTAAAACATCAAAAAGATTTGCAATGAACATGATGTGCAAATATGATCAAGTGATATCTAGCTTGCCCCCTTTAGTGATGCAAAACATAAGTGCAGGGGCACCTTCAAGGTTTAAGTGATGACTAGATACAATCATTTCAAAATAAACGATATCACAATCATGCAAAAGACAATGCTACTTTGGGACAATGCACATTACACTCAGAATGACAATCATGCTCTCAGTAGTTGATGCTTGAAGTGCTAGAGCTTTTTATTTTGAAACATGGAAGCAATTGTGTCAACGGTAGTAGTACTTCATATGTGTCATGCATAAAACATCTTATAAGTTGCAAGCCTCATGCATCGAATACTAATAGTGCTCGCTCCTTGTCCTAATTAGCTCGGATCCCCATGGGTTATCATTGCATTGCATATGTTTTTACCAAGTGTCACAAAGGGGTACCTCTATGCCACCTGTACAAAGGTCCAAGGAGATAGATCGCATTTGATTTCTCGTTCTTGATAAATCTCAACTTGAGGACATCCATACCGGGACAACATAGAAAATAGATGATGGACTCCTCTTTAATGCATAAGCATATTCTCATGAGAGATTGAGGAGTAAGGTCCAAGCTAAAACTTCCACCATGATGCATGGCTTTGGTTGGCGGCCCAATGTTCTTCTCTAACAATATGCATATTAATTCAACCCACGGTAAATCACCCTTACTTCAGACAAGACGAACATGCATAGCAACTCACATGATATTCAACAAGTGTGACAGTTGATGGCGTCCCCAGAAACATGGTTACCGCTCAGCAAGCAACTCATAAGAAATAAGATACATAAGCAACATATTCTTTACCACAATAGTTTTTAGGCTACTTTCCCATGAGCTATATATTGCATGGTTAGTTTGCTTAGTGCAGGTGAGGTTAGCAAAAGACTGGCAGCAACCAACTAAGAGAGCAATGACGGTCATAATCATGCAGAGCGACAAAGCAATATTGAATCAGGCATGGTAGATATATCGCTACTTAGAAACAAAAGATCATCAAGGCTTGACAGACTTTCTTTACAGTCTTGAATATGCGTGAGCATACGCCAAGTCAATCAAAATAAATTCTCAAAGGAAGATATTACTAAACCATACCACATCATAGGCAAACAAACCAAGTTGGTATTCCAATGACACATTGGGAACCCCCCAGCTATTCGAGATTAACCATAAGAAAACCTGAACTACTAAGCACCATCATGAAAGTAGCATCTTTATCATAGACACATTAACCAATGCAACGGAAGCAAACTCTCTTAATAAGGTGATCATGGTAATTAAAAAGAGTTCAAGCAACCAACTAAATAAAAGCTCTTGAAAAGATAAGCATGAATACTAAGAGCAGAGCACGATAGTAGCTATTTAAAAGACAAAGAACACACACAGCATAGATAGACAATGAAAATTCTATGTAATGTTCTAGGTAGAGGTGGAGCGTGTTTCTCTCCCACATAAAGGAATGCTGGGTTCCGACTCGTTATGAAAAACTAAAAATAAAACTAAAAGCAAGACGCTCCAAGCATAGCACATAACACATGAAGTGATAAAAATATAGCGGAACGAAAGACGAACTGATAATGTTGATGGAGAAGGGGATGCACGGGGAGCATCCCCAAGCTTAGACGCTTGAGTCTCCTTGAATATTTCTTGGGGGTGCACAGGGGCATCCCCAAGCTTGAGCGCTTGACACTCCTGAATCTTTTTATCATCTTCCCTCGCACACTTGAAAACTCCCTTCATACATAACTCATTCATAATCTGATTAGCGAGGTTAGTACCCTTAATAAAATAATTATACCTTGCTGGAAATAAGGATATTCTTGAAGTTCTACTGTTTCTCAAGATTGCCAAAAGGTTTTTGCAAAGAAAAATCAAGTTCTTAATTTGCAAAGTGAAGGTAAGGCAAAACAGGACAGAATCTGTGAAAAACAGAACAGCAGGCAGTAATTGACCTGTTCGGGATACTTCCGCAACTCAAATCAAAAAACTCAGAACTGAAGCACGAAAGAAAATTATATAGAGAACGCTGTCGAAAAAATTCAGACCAAAAAGATGATCTGGTGATTTTATACGAATTTTTCTATCCAAGGACAGAATCTGTTTCCTGGACAGCACCTCACAACTTTTGAACTTTCTAGCAATCAGAGGCTATACTTGGCACAAATATGAGAAGTAAAGATACAATGATGATGCTACAGCAGTAAACAACATCAAGACACAACAAAAGCAAAAAAATTATTCATGTGGGCTGCCTCCTAAAAGCGCTTTCTTTTCTGCCTTTAAGCTAGGCATAATGCATAGATCAAGTCTTATCAAGAGTAAAAGAATAACTAGCCCGTACAACGGACTCAAAAGGTAACTTGACCTTCTTACGGGGGAAGTGTTCCATCCCTTTCTTGAGAGGAAACTGAAATTTTATATTACCCTCTTTCATGTCAATGACAGCACCAACGGTGCGCAAAAAGGGACGTCCCAAAATAATTGGACATGAAGGATCACATTCAATATCCATAATAGTGAAATAAACGGGCACATAATTATCATTGACAACAATAAGAACATCGTCGATTCTCCCCAAAGGTTTCTTTGTGGAAGAATCAACAAGAGCATTACCAAAAGAACAAGATTCATAAGGTTTCAATTTAAGCATATCATATAGTCTTTTGGGCATAATAGAAGTACAAGCTACAATGTCACATAAAGCAAAGCATGAGAAGTTATTTATCTTAATTTTAATCATAGAATCCCAACCATCTCCTATCTTTCTAGGTATGGAGGCTTCTACTCTGAGTTTCTCCTCCCTAGCTTTAATGAGAGCATTAGTGATATGCTCTGTGAAGGCAAGATTAAGCGTGCTAGTGTTGGGATCCTTAGCCATTCCTTGTAGGAAGGTGATAACTTCTGAAATACTACAATTATCAAAATCAATTTTATCATTAGTGGGCAGAATTGTAGTGTCATCCTCTTTGTTTAGTTCGCTCTCTATTGTAAGAGTTTGAACATCTTCCCAAGTTTCGGGAAGCGTAGGAGCAATTTTAAACTGAGGCTCATACTTTTTTCCTGGAAGGCCATGCCATGGGCACAACTCTCCGTCATAACTAGTGTAATCACAAGGTTTATCTTTTTTATAGACCCCGTCAGAGATAAGTGGGGCAATGGAAGTAGGGGTGTACCCCTCCCATTTAGTGTTTTTGGTAGAACTCATAGTAGCAAGCAAGCAAGATAACTATTTTGTGATTTTTGATAAAAAGGAACTAAAGCAAATAATGAAAGGTAAACTAACAAGATTAATAAGCAAAGGTAAAAGATAGCATGCAACTCCCCTATCCTGAAGAGTGGAGTCCCCGGCAACGGCGCCAGAAAATACTCCTTGATGGGCCTCGAACCTCTCGTTGGATTACCCCAAGTGGAAGGTGTAAGATGCAGTAAGTAGAAGTGTTTTCCCCTAGCAAAGATGCCAAGGATCGAATCCCCAGAGACTCCTAGGTTCAACAGGTAGGTGTCAACCGCTAACGGCGCAATTAGCAATCAACGTGGACCTGCACACAGATACAAATAACTTTGCTCCCAACGAGTACAGAGAGGTTGTCAATCTCTCCGGCCTTGTAGTTCACAAAGGGTTAAAAGCAATATGATAGTAGTGATAGATAGTAATTTGCAATAGTAAATAAAATAGCGGAAAGTAAAATAGTGTATGTGATCAATGATAGTAATATGGACCAGAGTCACATGATGTTCACTAGCGATGAATCTCTCCCAAAAGACGATAAAACAGCTATGTGAGGTAACAAATTACAGCTGGGCAATTTACAGGACCACGAACGCAAACCAATGCTGACTACATTGCAAGAAAGGTTGAGGTTCAAAGCATGGGCGGTATGCCAAAGTAAGTAGACCGAAATCCAACTGCATCTACTACTAATCATCCACCTTGAGATATCTATCCAGAACATCTCGCTGGTATTAAGTTGCGAGTCCCACCCATAGTGTAAACTCAATGCAACAGACAACTGCATTAAAAGAACTTTGCGTAAAGTAAACAATCCTTGCACCCGCGGGCACAAGCACCGTTGTTTTCCCCCTTGTGGCAACAGCACATCCCCTAGACTCATGTTTCTGTCACTCAAGCTAGTCATCGAGGGGCATGAACCCACAATCGAGCATAACGTTCCCTCTTGGAGTCACTACTTACTACTTGGCCAAAGCAATAAATAACAACGGAGAACATGCAAGAATTACTTATGAACTAAAATATAAAAGAGGTGAATCAAATATATTACTCAAGATCAATCTGAACATAATCTCATAATCCATCGGATCCCAGCAAACTCAACATAGCAACAACACAAGGATTACATAGGTGCCTCGATCATGTAGGGCAGCTCACGAGGACTAATTAGTGAAGCACAAGAACGGGAGGAGAACATCACATAGCTACTGGTCATGGACTCATGGTCCAAGGGAGACTACTCACGAGTCATCCGGGAGGCGTCCATGGTGGTGGAGAAGCTCCCGGTGGTGATCCTCCCCTCCGGCAGGGTGCCGGGAAGAGTTCTCCTGGTGCTCTCGATCTTGGAAGCGGCGGCGGCGGCGGAACAGAGATGGGATCGCGAAAAGAAGTCATGTTTCAAGGGTTACGGGGGATCCTTTAAATATCTGCCAAAGTAGGGCATCGGGGGGCTCTCGGGGTGCCGAGGCGCCCCCCCGGCGCGACCCAGGGGGGGCGCGCCCACAGGGCGCCTGGGCCCCCTGTGCCCCCCCCTCCCCAGGCTCCCCTTCGGAAGCAGTGTCCTTCCCGGAACGCTGATTTTTTATATATATTTTATGTATTTTTCTGGGCAGTTCTCGAAACGTGAAAACCTGAAATACAAAAACAGCTGAAAACAGAAACTGGCACTGGGGTGCACTTGATTAGTAAGTTAGTCCAAATATGATCAAAAGTGTATGGAAGTGTATGAATATCATAGAAATATCACCCAAAAGTGGCATGGAGCAAGCAGAAATTATAGATACATTTTGGACGTATCAATTGCCTTCTCCCCCAGACGGCTGATAAACTGGCTTAGTGCTGCAATACGGCGCGCCACGCGCTGGACATCATTGATACATACCGGTTTAGCCAAGGATGCGATCGCCTTGATCTTCTCCGTATTAGCTTCAATCCCTCTGTCTGACACTAGGAATCCCAGGAGCTTGCCTGCCGGAACACCAAAGACGCACTTCTCCGGATTGAGCATCATTTTATAAACTCGGAGGTTGTCAAAGGTTTCTTTCAGATCCTCTATCAGTGTCTCATCCTTCCTTGATTTCACCACAATGCCATCAATGTATGCATGGACATTCCTCCCAATATGCCCTTGTAAACAGTTCTGCACACAACGCTGGTAGGTCGCCTGGGCACTCTTAAGCCCAAATGGCATAGACACATAGCAAAAAGCTCCAGAGGGAGTTATGAAAGCCGTCTTCTCCTGATCCTTAACTGCCATCTTGATCTGATGATAACCTAAGTATGCATCCAAAAAACTTAGCCGCTCACATCCTGCCGTAGCATCAATAATCTGATCCATACGGGGGAGAGCAAAAGGATCGGTTGGGCAAGCTTTATTCAGGTCTGTGTAATCAACACACATTCTCCACATTCCATTTTTCTTAAGTACCATCACCGGATTAGCTAACCGCTCTAGATGAAATACTTCAACTATGAAGCCTGCGGCTAAGAGCCTAGCCACTTCTTCTCCTATAGCCTTGAGCCTCTCTTCATTGAAGCGGCACAGATACTGCTTGACTGGTTTAAACTTAGGATCAATATTAAGACTATGCTCAGCGAGCTCTCTCGGTATACCTGGCATGTCAGAAGGCTTCCATGCGAAGATATCCCGGTTCTCACGGATGAACTCGATGAGCGCGCTTTCCTATTTGGGGTCTAGGTTAGCGCTGATAGTGAACTGCTTTGATGAATCGCCCAGAACAAATTCCACCTGTTTAGTCTCCTCAGCCGATTTGAATTTCAACGTCGGATCATGTTCGGTGGTCGGCTTCTTCAGCGGGGACATATCTACCGGATCAACATTATCCTTATAGAACTTTAGCTCTTCCGTAGCACAAACCGCCTCGGCATAGGCCGCATCTCCTTCCTCGCACTCCAATGCAATTTTGCGGCTCCCATGAACCGTGATAGTTCCTTTGTGGCCTGGCATCTTGAGCTGTAGATAAACATAACACGGTCTAGCCACGAACTTGGCATAAACCGGCCTCCCAAACAGAGCATGGTATGGACTCCTGATCTTTACAACCTCAAAAGTTACATTCTCCGATCTAGAGTCATGCTCATCTCCGAAGGTAACCTCCAGATCGATTTTTCCAACTGGATAAGCCGATTTACCGGGTACCACCCCATGGAACACTGTGTTGGACTGTCGGAGCTTCTTATCTGTCAACCCCATACGTCGAAAGGTCTCATAATATAGGATGTTGATGCTATTGGCTCCATCCATAAGCACTTTGGTGAACTTATAGCCACCCACCTGTGGTGCCACCACCAGAGCCAACTGACCCGGATTATCAACCCGGGGTGGGTGATCTTCTCTGCTCCATACGATGGGTTGCTCATACCAACGCAAAAAACGTGGTATCGCCGGTTCAACCGAGTGTACTGCCCTCTTAAGAACCTTTTGATCCCGTTTGCATAAACTTGTGGTGAAGACGTGATACTGCCCACTGCTCAGCTCCTTCGGATTGTTCTGATATCCGGATTGCTGCTGCTGACGCTGTTGATTCCTTTGCTTACTGTATCCACCCTGACCGAGTTGCTGGTTATGCTGATGCTGATTATTGCTACTGTGGTTACTGTTACCGCCGGTACCCTGAACCGGATACGCCACCCTGATAACCCGGACCTTGGAAACTAGGACCTGATCCGCCGGGGGGCCTGTGATCATACTTAGTCTGTTTCATAAATTCTTGCATAATGAAACAGTCTTTCCAGAGATGCGTAGCCGGGTTTTCCACTGTACCGTGCCTTGGGCAAGGCATGTTCAACTGGCGCTCTAGATTAATGGGTGGCCTCCTGTTGCATGGGGGCGGTTTACCTTTGCGGCGTTGCCCGTTGTCCTGGGCGTTGGTATTGGCCACCAAGTCTGAGCTGCCCTCCGCTTTACGTTTGTCATTGTACCCTTGGCCCGTCGGATTGGCCTGTGCCGGTTTACCGCTCTTGCTTGCCTTCCCGGACTTGTCCCCATCTGCATCTGGATACTTGGTGTTATCAGAGTCTCCATATTTTACCAAAGCACCCATGAGTGTTCCCATGTCGTTGCAATCACGTTTGAGCCGTCCCAACTTTTGCCTCAAAGGTTCAAACCGGCAATTGCCTTCCAAGGTTACTATCGCTGTACTTGGATTGATGCTATTGGAGGTGTGCAAGATTTCGGACACTCGACGCACCCAACTGCTCGTGGACTCTTGCTCTCCTTGAACACATGCAGCTAAGTCGACAACAGACATCGGCTCCTTACACGTATCCATGAAGTTATTGATAAACCAGCGCCGCAGTTCCCCCCATGATCCGATGGAGTTAGGCGGCAAACCCTTTAACCATGTCCGGGCCGTGCCCTCGAGCATCATTGTGAAATATTTAGCACACGCCACTTCATCCACATCGAGCATCTCCATGGCCATCTCATAACTCTCAACCCATGCCTCTGGGGTGAGATCCACCGTGTAGTTGGGCACCTTGTGCGGACCTTTGAAATCCTTGGGCAGCTTCACGTTCCGTAAAGCGGGGATGAGACACTGCACTCCCAAGGAACTGGGCATGATTCCTGTTTCGACCGTGTCGGTGGGATGAATCGGCGTCGCCTGCCGGGTGTCGTTTTGGGCAGTATGCCTGGCCTGATCCACCACCTCTTGTGCATGTGCCCCTGCTCCTGCCGGATTGTCCTGCCTCTGGCGATGTCGTCTCCGTGTGTTGCTAGATACGGCCGATTCATCCAGGTGCCTCGTATAACTCCGGCTCGGGCGGGGGGTTGAATGTATCCTCTCTCGGCTATAGGAATAAGCTTGCTGCTGAGTTAGCGCCGTGTCCAGCAACTCCTTGGCCCATCGTCCCTCTACTGCTATGGGGGTCGTCCCCTCAATGGGTAGGGCGGCGAGCCGTGAAGCAGCGGCAACGATGTTGTCCAATGGATTAGAATAATGACCGGGAGGGGTAGTCACGTGCTGGGTCGGCACAACTTGGCGATTCTGCTCTGCGGCTGGTGGGTGAACCGACGCGCCCGTCCCCGGCGCTCCTCCCCGGTTTACCTCTGGATGGTTACTGGTTCCTGTGCCTGGCGTGCTGAAGAGATTCCTCGCCTCATAAACCTGCGGCAAACGAGATCGTTGTCTTCTCCACATTACCTCCTGTGAGGCGTTCTGATCCAACCTGAGCCGGAACGCTTGAGAATCCAGCTCTGCTTGTCTTGTATCCATCCTAGCTTTCTCCGCAGCCAGATCCAACTTAGCTTGCTCAATCCGGCTCGTCACCTGAGTGATCTCTGCATTGTGCTGCTCCTTGTCGGCCTGGGCTACTTCTGCCATTGCGAGTGCTGTCAAAGTGTCGACTAAGGTGGATAGGACGTTAGAGGGCGACGGGGGAAGGTCTCCAGCTCTTGCTCCCATTGCCTCTGAGGTTAACGCCCCAGTCGTTGAGGGCTGCTGCATGGACTGTGATCCGGCCATGAAAACAGCAACCCTGTTTGGCGGATCGAGGGGGTCCGGAATACTATTGCAATCGGAACAACCCTCAGATCGGCCGTCCTCCAACAGATACAATGATTCGGTCTCTGCGGATGAAGATTCATCACCGGAATAAACAACTATCTCGCCACCAGACTCCGATCCGTCCTCGGCTTATACTCCATGCACTGCTCCAACAAAGACGTGCGTCATGGCGGGCTAAATCCGGGTTGGTCTCGCACGCTGAGCCGACTCGACGATGTTGGGGAAGATGTCCGGCTCAGGGCCCGGTTCGCCGATCTTGCCGATGAAGACGTGGATGCCGCCGAAGGGGACCCGGTACCCGTATTCGATTGAATCGGCCTGGGGACCCCAGCCTGCATCGTCGATGTAGATCCGGCCGCGATGACTCTTGGTCATCCGGCCCACTACATAACCATTGAGTCCTTCAAAGCTGCCCTTCATGAACTCGAAACCATCTTGCGATAGCCCCACGGTGGGCGCCAACTGTCGTGGATTTAGCACGGCAGATGTCCTAGCAAAAGGACTTAGTCGTGAGGCCATCGCTCGGGTTAGCTTAAAGGGGTTAAAGCGGACGAAGGACACAAGGGTTTTATACTAGTTCGGCCCCTTCGATGAAGGTAAAAGCCTACGTCTAGTTTGGTGTGGTATTGCTTGTGCTTCGATGACCAGGGAGCGAATCCGCTTTGCCTATGTCTCGAGCTGTTGTTTCTTGTCCTGAACCGTCGCCAGGTCGTCCCTTTATATAGGAGGCAACGCCCGGTCCGGTTTACAGAGTCCCGAGGCCGGCTCATAAATGTGTCCGCCTCGGTCTCTACTCTTTCTATCTTACATCCCAAGTTTACATAGTATGACGGTTTACAAACCATGGGCCTCAACATATGGGCCCCGAGCCTCTTTGGACTATAATCTCCTACTATACATTGAGCTGCGCTTCTGGTAATATAATATTGATAATGTAAACCGGACCCTCCTGGCCGGTTTATACCTGATAGTAATATCTCTGACAGATATTATAATCATACATAAAAGATTTCAGAAAATAATCAAATATTGTTCATAGATAATCTTGATCATAAACCCACAATTCATTGGATCTCGACAAACACGCTGCAAAAAGATTACATCGAATAGATCTCCTCGAAGATCGAGGGGAACTTTGTATTGAGATTCAAAAAGAGAGAAGAAGCCATCTAGCTAATAACTATGGACCCGAATGTCTGTGGTAAACAACTCACAACTCATTGGTGAGGCTATGGTGTTGATGTAGAAGCACTCTGTGGTAGATTCCCCCTCCGACGGAGCTCCGGAACAGGCCCCAAGATGGGATATCACGGGAACAGAAGGTTGCGGCGGTGGAATTAGGGTTTTCTCTGTTGCCTCGATGTTTTCAGGGTACGTGGATTTATATAGGAGGAAGAAGTACGTCGGTGGAGCAACGTGGGGCCCACGCGGGTGGGGGCGCGCCTGTCCCCCCTGGGCGCGCCCTGCCCCCTCGTGGGCACCTCATTTCTTCTCTGATTTGGCCCTCAAGTCTCTCGTGAAGATACATTTCCAAAAATAACTCTCCTGAAGGTTTCATTCCTTTTGGACTTCGTTTGATATTCCTTTTCTGCGAAACACTGAAATAGGCAAAAAAACAGCAATTTGCACTCGACTTTGGGTTAGTAGGTTAGTCCCAAAAATAATATAAAAGTGTATAAGGAAGCCCATTAAACATCCAAAACATAGTATATAATAGCATGGAACAATAAAAAATTATAGATACGTTGGAGTTGTGTCAAGCGGCAATGGTGGTGGCGGCTTATTCACGGCGTCGGGCCATGGGCGAAAGTGGAGGAGCGGCGAAAACGGCGGTGGGGGCGACGGCGGGGCTGGATCTGGCGCGGGGGCAGGCGGGCGGGCGGGCTGCGGTGGCGGCATGGTGGGAAGGTGGGAGAATGAAGATTGTGAAGCTATCCTTGGCGGTTGGCGCGTGCCTGCTGTTTTTACATCTCCTGTAGGTGAAGATGCAAATTTGCATCTCCAAGTAGTATATGATACATCTCTGACAGCTGGAGATGTAATTTTTGTGAAGGAAATATGCCCTAGAGGCAATAATAAAGTTGTTATTTATATTTCCTTATATATCATCAGAAATGTATTTTATTCATGCTAGAATTGTATTAACCAGAAACTTAGTACATGTGTGAATACATAGACAAAACAGAGTGTCCCTGGTTTGCCTCTACTAGACTAGCTTATTAAGCAAATATGGTTGAGTTTCCTAACCATAGACATGTGTTGTCATTTCATGAACGGCATCACATCATTAGGAGAATGATGTGATGGACAAGACCCATATGTTAGCTTAGCATAATGATCGTTTAGTTTTATTGCTATTGCTTTCTTCATGACTTATACATGTTCCTCTCACTATGAGATTATGTAACTCCCGAATACCGGAGGAACACCTTGTGTGCTATCAAACGTCACAACGTAACTGGGTAATTATAAAGATGCTCTACAGGTGTCTCCGAAGGTGTTTGTTGAGTTGACATAGATCGAGAATAGGATTTGTCACTCCCACTAGTAGAAAACAGGGTTTTGGTTGGGGCCTGGCCAGCCCATTAGTCCCGGTCCAGTAATGAGCCGGGACCCATGGGGGGCATACGTCCCGGTTCGTGCGCCCAGGGGGCCAGCCGGGGCTCGTGGGGAATCTGTCCCGGTTCGCCTGGACCCTTTTGTCCCAGTTCCAGGCACGAACTGGGACCAATGGTCCTCGCTCTTGGCCCACACCCATTGGTCCCGGTTCGTGGCTGGAACCGGGACAGAAGGGGGGCCTTTAGTCCCGGTTCCTGCCACGAACCGGGACCAATGAGTTGCCTATATATACCGCCGGCGAGCAGAGCACTCCACACTGATCTATTTTTTCTGACCGGCAAGGGTAGAGCTTTGTGGTGTTCTAGCTCACCTCCTATGCACATGAGGTGTTCGGTGAAATGCCCGAGCCACACTAGTTAAGCTTTCTCCTCTCGAAGCTCGACCTCCAAGCTCCATTTTCTCCAAGAGTTGTCTAGGTTTAGCGGTTCGTCACGTCCCGTCTCCGTCTTCACCGCCGTCGATCACCCGCGCCGATCTCGTCGCCGGCACCACCGTGGTGAGCCTCTTGTTATGTCTATGATTTTCTTACTTTTATTATTGCTTGTTATTAGTGCTTTAGATAGATACTTGTCTAATTTCTTACTTTTATTATTGCTTCTTATTATATAGTGCGATGGTTTTGGTATCCGCCCACGTCGGCCCTCATCCTGTCTATGATTCGGATGTGGTATATTATCTTTAATTTCTAACTATTTGTTTTAGTGTTCATGATAATATGCCGACCAACGTGACATAGATGTTTTTATCTAGGAGGTTGTTGAACCGGAAATTCCAACTGACCCTCTTGTGGAGAGGTTAAATTTAGTTGAAAAGGAAAACATTTACTTGAAGAAAAAATGGAAAAAAACTGAGGAGGAGAAGATGGAATTGGAGTTGCATGTTGCGGAAGTCGTCGATCATCACAAGATCAAGATGGACCCTATTGTCAAGAGGTTACATTTAGTTGAAGAAGAAAACAATTACTTGAAGGAAAAAAAATTCAGGAGGAGAAGATGATATTGGAGTTGCATGTTGCAGATGTCGTCGATGATCACAAGATCAAGATGGATGCAATGCGTTTGAAGATTAGAAAATATGCCATTCATACCGAGGCTTGGTATCATTATGCTGTTGGATCAATTGTTACCTAGGTTGCAGTTATGATCGCATTTGTTGTTGCATTGAAATGTTTTACATAATTTCAATGTATGGTTTAATTAGATGCTCTAGAGAGCTATATGTTGTTC
>LR738710.1:11365316-11401673 GCA_902687465.1 Secale cereale | reverse complement strand
TCTACACAATATGTTCCCCTTTGATAGGTTCATGGGAGTCCTAAAGAAATATGTCTGTAACCGTGCTAGTCTAGAAGGAAGCATCTCCATGGGCCATCAAACAGAGGATGTCATTGGGTTTTGTGTTGACTTCATTCCTGGCCTTAAGAAGATTGGTCTCCCTAAATCGCGGTATGAGGGGAGACTGACTGGAAAAGGCACGCTTGGAGGGGACTCAATAATATGCAGGGATGGGCATTCTTGGTCTCAAGCACACTACATAGTTCTACAGAACTTTGGTGACCCCGTATGTCGATGCACACAAGAACAGTCTGCGCTCCAAACACCCGGAGGAGTGTTACGACTGGATTACATGTGAACACATCAGGACTTTCGGCAGTTGGTTGGAAACATGTCTCAGAGGTGACAACACTATTTGTAATGAGTTGTACTCGTTGTGCAGGGGACCATCTTCGACTGTACTGACTTACAAAGGATACGAGATAAATGGAAATACATTTTACACGATCGCCCAAGATCAAAAGAGCACCAACCAAAACAGTGGTGTCCGCTTTGATGCAACAACTAAGAGGGGAAAGGACACATATTATGGTTACATAGTGGACATATGGGAACTTGACTACGGACATGATTTTAAGGTCCCTTTGATTTAAGTGCAAATGGGTCAATCTGTCTGCAGGCGGGGTACAGGTAGACCCAGATTACAGAATGACAACAGTGGATCTGAACTATCTTGGGTACACAGACGAACCATTCGTCCTATCCAATGATGTGGCGAAGGTTTTCTATGTGAAGGACATGTCTACCAAACCGAGAAAAAGAAAAGATAAGGAAGCGAACACATCATACGATGAGCCAAAGCGGCACATAGTTCTTTCAGGAAAAAGAGAGATCGTGGGAGTGAAGGGCAAGACAGACATGTCCGAAGATTATGAAAAGTTTCATGAAATTCCTCCCTTCAAAGTCAAGGATGACCCAAGCACCCTGATAAACGATGAAGATTATCCATGGTTACGGCGCAATAAGCAAAGGACACAAGAAGAAAAAGTGAAGACTTTCTCTCCACAACTATTATGATGATGCCTTTGATCTAGAATATCATTGCAGTTACATGTGAACAAATGAAAATGTATGTTGTAACAGATGAGTTTCTATGTGAAATGATGATGCCATGCCAACTTTCAACCTTTTGAGAGTCATTTGAAATGCTTTCCAATTTCAGGGTCATTTAGCTCAACCAAATCAATAAATGCATGCAAAATAACAAATGAAGTTGGAAATGGTTGAAAATTGATGATGTGGCTTTGAATGGTGCATTTTAAACACAGAAAAAGTATGGAGTTCAAATAAGTTCAAAAAAATGAAATCCCTTCGTAACAGACGAGTTTTCGTTCGAAACCCTGATACCTCGAAACGGATAGTCTGTTTCGTACACGAAGTGCATCTAGTTTTTGTCGTAACCCTCTCAACTTTTTTGCACATGCTATGTGAGTTCATTTGAAATGTTTTTCAATTTCAGGGTCATTTAGCACAAAGAATGAACTAATATAAAAAAGAATGAACTGGAATTTTTTTATAAAACTCTAATAGCAAAAATAATAAACTAAAAGAATGAACTAGAAAACTTTAATGAAACTTTAATAGAAAAAGAATGAACTAGAAGACTTTAATGAAACTCTAATAGCTAAAGGAATCAACCAAAAAGTTTTTATAAAACTCTAGTATTATTGAAACTAAAATTATATAAAATTTATGCAACTAAGATTATCAAATTATTTTCTATTCAAAACATTAAAAGAAAATAATTTTCATAAAATACATAAAAAAGCAAAAAATAAAATAAATAAATAAGTAGAATAAAAATAAAATAAATAAGTAGAAACAAAGTAAACTTGAATAAAGTAAAACAAATAAACTTTAATAAAATAAATAAAAATAGCAACAGTAAGTATTTTGTTGAAATTAGAAACAAAATTGAAAAAGATAAAGCACAAAGAAAAAAAAAGGAAAAAAATTAAAAAAAATGCCACGTACTGGGCCACCACGGCCTGAATACGACTAGAAACCCAACTGTGGGCCAGGATTCAGGCCCGCAGAAGGTCCAGTAGGCCCATAGGCAGATACAGTGAGTTTAGGCCCGTAAGCCTGCATTTCAGAGGAGCTCGAGAGGGCAGCAGTAGTGGAGCTTATAAACCACTCTGAGCCCCTCTCAACTAGCGATGTGGGACTAAAGTTTTTGGTCGCGGGCAGCACAAGGCCTTTGGTCCCGGTTGATAGCACCAACCGAGACTAAATGGGTGCATTGGTACCGGTTCACGGAACCAACCGGGACCAATGTCCCCCTTTAGTCCCGGTTCGTGCCACCAGCCGAGACCAAAGGCCTCTGCTTCCCGCCCTTTGGGTTGCTGAAAGGAGATCTTTGGTCTCGGTTGGTGGCACCACCAACAGGGACTAAAGGGGGCATTGGTCCCGGTTGGTGCCACGAACCGGGAGCAAATCCTTTGCTATATAAGCAACACTTAGCAAATTTTCAGATTTCCATCGTCAGTTGCCCCCGATGACGCCGCTAGGCTGCCCGATCGAGCTCGCCGTCGACGCCGTCGCCGCCCTCTACCCCGACCTCGCGCATCGACGCCCTCTGCCCTGACCTCGCCGTCGCCGCCCAGTGAGCCCTCCCTTCCCCCGCGCCGCCGCCCTTGCCTGCTCTGCTCTGCGCGCCGCCGCCCCTGCTTGCCGCATGCCGCCGCCGCCCCGCCCTGCTCTGCACTGCTCTTTGCTGTTTTTTTTCATACTTTTTTGGTTCATTGATGTATGTATATATGTATGTTATATGTATATGTAATTGCAGATGTATGTATGATCCATGGATATATGGATGTATTGATGTATGATTTTTTTCATAGAATTGTTTTTCTCAATTTATGTATATGTTCATATATATGTGCATATTTAGATGAAAAAATGTGTTGCAAAAGTTACATTTAAGGCTAGATGATTTAGTGCATTCTAGGTTATTAGTTGTACTGTTGGTGCATTTTAGGTTAGTAGATTTTAGGTTAGTTATGAAAGCCGTCTTCTCTTGATCCTTAACTGCCATCTTGATCTGATGATAACCTGAGTATGCATCCAAAAAACTTAGCCGCTCACATCCTGCCGTAGCATCAATAATCTGATCCATACGGGGGAGAGCAAAAGGATCGGTTGGGCAAGCTTTATTCAGGTCTGTGTAATCAACACACATTCTCCACATTCCATTTTTCTTAAGTACCATCACCGGATTAGCTAACCGCTCTAGATGAAATACTTCAACTATGAAGCCTGCGGCTAAGAGCCTAGCCACTTCTTCTCCTATAGCCTTGAGCCTCTCTTCATTGAAGCGGCACAGATACTGCTTGACTGGTTTAAACTTAGGATCAATATTAAGACTATGCTCAGCGAGCTCTCTCGGTATACCTGGCATGTCAGAAGGCTTCCATGCGAAGATATCCCGGTTCTCACGGATGAACTCGATGAGCGCGCTTTCCTATTTGGGGTCTAGGTTAGCGCTGATAGTGAACTGCTTTGATGAATCGCCCAGAACAAATTCCACCTGTTTAGTCTCCTCAGCCGATTTTAATTTCAACGTCGGATCATGTTCGGTGGTCGGCTTCTTCAGCGGGGACATATCTACCGGATCAACATTATCCTTATAGAACTTTAGCTCTTCCGTAGCACAAACCGCCTCGGCATAGGCCGCATCTCCTTCCTCGCACTCCAATGCAATTTTGCGGCTCCCATGAACCGTGATAGTTCCTTTGTGGCCTGGCATCTTGAGCTGTAGATAAACATAACACGGTCTAGCCACGAACTTGGCATAAACCGGCCTCCCAAACAGAGCATGGTATGGACTCCTGATCTTTACAACCTCAAAAGTTACAGTCTCCGATCTAGAGTCATGCTCATCTCCGAAGGTAACCTCCAGATCGATTTTTCCAACTGGATAAGCCGATTTACCGGGTACCACCCCATGGAACACTGTGTTGGACTATCGGAGCTTCTTATCTGTCAACCCCATACGTCGAAAGGTCTCATAATATAGGATGTTGATGCTATTGGCTCCATCCATAAGCACTTTGGTGAACTTATAGCCACCCACCTGTGGTGCCACCACCAGAGCCAACTGACCCGGATTATCAACCCGGGGTGGGTGATCTTCTCTGCTCCATACGATGGGTTGCTCATACCAACGCAAAAAACGTGGTATCGCCGGTTCAACCGAGTGTACTGCCCTCTTAAGAACCTTTTGATCCCGTTTGAATAAACTTGTGGTGAAGACGTGATACTGCCCACTGCTCAGCTCCTTCGGATTGTTCTGATATCCGGATTGCTGCTGCTGACGCTGTTGATTCCTTTGGTTACTGTATCCACCCTGACCGTGTTGCTGGTTATGCTGATGCTGATTATTGCTACTGTGGTTACTGTTACCGCCGTGGTACCCTGAACCGGATCCGCCACCCTGATAACCCGGACCTTGGAAACTAGGACCTGATCCGCCGGGGGGCCTGTGATCATACTTAGTCTGTTTCATAAATTCTTGCATAATGAAACAGTCTTTCCAGAGATGCGTAGCCGGGTTTTCCACTGTACCGTGCCTTGGGCAAGGCATGTTCAACTGGCGCTCTAGATTAATGGGTGGCCTCCTGTTGCGTGGGGGCGGTTTACCTTTGCGGCGTTGCCCGTTGTCCTGGGCGTTGGTATTGGCCACCAAGTCTGAGCTGCCCTCCGCTTTACGTTTGTCATTGTACCCTTGGCCCGTCGGATTGGCCTGTGCCGGTTTACCGCTCTTGCTTGCCTTCCCGGACATGTCCCCATCTGCATCTGGATACTTGGTGTTATCAGAGTCTCCATATTTTACCAAAGCACCCATGAGTGTTCCCATGTCGTTGCAATCACGTTTGAGCCGTCCCAACTTCTGCCTCAAAGGTTCAAACCGGCAATTGCCTTCCAAGGTTACTATCGCTGTACTTGGATTGATGCTATTGGAGGAGTGCAAGATTTCGGACACTCGACGCACCCAACTGCTCGTGGACTCTTGCTCTCCTTGAACACAGGCAGCTAAGTCGACAACAGACATCGGCTCCTTACACGTATCCATGAAGTTATTGATAAACCAGCGCCGCCGTTCCCCCCATGATCCGATGGAGTTAGGCGGCAAACCCTTTAACCATGTCCGGGCCGTGCCCTCGAGCATCATTGTGAAATATTTAGCACACGCCGCTTCATCCACATCGAGCATCTCCATGGCCATCTCATAACTCTCAACCCATGCCTCTGGGGTGAGATCCACCGTGTAGTTGGGCACCTTGTGCGGACCTTTGAAATCCTTGGGTAGCTTCACGTTCCGTAAAGCGGGGATGAGACACTGCACTCCCAAGGAACTGGGCATGATTCCTGTTTCGACCGTGTCGGTGGGATGAATCGGCGTCGCCTGCCGGGTGTCGTTTTGGGCAGTATGCCTGTCCTGATCCACCACCTCTTGTGCATGTGCCCCTGCTCCTGCCGGATTGTCCTGCCTCTGGCGATGTCGTCTCCGTGTGTTGCTAGATACGGCCGATTCATCCAGGTGCCTCGTATAACTCCGGCTCGGGCGGGGGGTTGAATGTATCCTCTCTCGGCTATAGGAATAAGCTTGCTGCTGAGTTAGCGCCGTGTCCAGCAACTCCTTGGCCCATCGTCCCTCTACTGCTATGGGGGTCGTCCCCTCAATGGGTAGGGCGGCGAGCCGTGAAGCAGCGGCAACGATGTTGTCCAATGGATTAGAATAATGACCGGGAGGGGTAGTCACGTGCTGGGTCGGCACAACTTGGCGATTCTGCTCTGCGGCTGGTGGGTGAACCGACGCGCTCGTCCCCGGCGCTCCTCCCCGGTTTACCTCTGGATGGTTACTGGTTCCTGTGCCTGGCGTGCTGAAGACATTCCTCGCCTCATAAACCTGCGGCAAACGAGATCGTTGTCTTCTCCACATTACCTCCTGTGAGGCGTTCTGATCCAACCTGAGACGGAACGCTTGAGAATCCAGCTCTGCTTGTCTTGTATCCATCCTAGCTTTCTCCGCAGCCAGATCCAACTTAGCTTGCTCAATCCGGCTCGTCACCTGAGCGATCTCTGCATTGTGCTGCTCCTTGTCGGCCTGGGCTACTTCTGCCATTGCGAGTGCTGTCAAAGTGTCGACTAAGGTGGATAGGACGTCAGAGGGCGAAGGGGGAAGGTCTCCAGCTCTTGCTCCCATTGCCTCTGAGGTTAACGCCCCAGTCGTTGAGGGCTGCTGCATGGACTGTGATCCGGCCATGAAAACAGCAACCCTGTTTGGCGGATCGAGGGGGTCCGGAATACTATTGCAATCGGAACAACCCTCAGATCGGCCGTCCTCCAACAGATACAATGATTCGGTCTCTGCGGATGAAGATTCATCACCGGAATAAACAACTGTCTCGCCACCAGACTCCGATCCGTCCTCGGCTTATACTCCATGCACTTCTCCAACAAAGACGTGCGTCATGGCGGGCTAAATCCGGGTTGGTCTCGCACGCTGAGCCGACTCGACGATGTTGGGGAAGATGTCCGGCTCAGGGCCCGGTTCGCCGATCTTGCCGATGAAGACGTGGATGCCGCCGAAGGGGACCCGGTACCCGTATTCGATTAAATCGGCCTGGGGACCCCAGCCTGCATCGTCGATGTAGATCCGGCCGCGATGACTCTTGCTCATCCGGCCCACTACATAACCATTGAGTCCTTCAAAGCTGCCCTTCATGAACTCGAAACCATCTTGCGATAGCCCCACGGTGGGCGCCAACTGTCGTGGATTTAGCACGGCAGATGTCCTAGCAAAAGGACTTAGTCGTGAGGCCATCGCTCGGGTTAGCTTAAAGGGGTTAAAGCGGACGAAGGACACAAGGGTTTTATACTAGTTCGGCCCCTTCGATGAAGGTAAAAGCCTACGTCTAGTTTGGTGTGGTATTGCTTGTGCTTCGATGACCAGGGAGCGAATCCGCTTTGCCTGTGTCTCGAGCTGTTGTTTCTTGTCCTGAACCGTCGCCAGGTCGTCCCTTTATATAGGAGGCAACGCCCGGTCCGGTTTACAGAGTCCCGAGGCCGGCTCATAAATGTGTCCGCCTCGGTCTCTACTCTTTCTATCTTACATCCCAAGTTTACATAGTATGACGGTTTACAAACCATGGGCCTCAACATATGGGCCCCGAGCCTCTTTGGACTATAATCTCCTACTATACATTGAGCTGCGCTTCTGGTAATATAATATTGATAATGTAAACCGGACCCTCCTGGCCGGTTTATACCTGATAGTAATATCTCTGACAGATATTATAATCATACATAAAAGATTTCAGAAAATAATCAAATATTGTTCATAGATAATCTTGATCATAAACCCACAATTCATTGGATCTCGACAAACACGCTGCAAAAAGATTACATCGAATAGATCTCCTCGAAGATCGAGGGGAACTTTGTATTGAGATTCAAAAAGAGAGAAGAAGCCATCTAGCTAATAACTATGGACCCGAATGTCTGTGGTAAACAACTCACAACTCATTGGTGAGGCTATGGTGTTGATGTAGAAGCACTCTGTGGTAGATTCCCCCTCCGACGGAGCTCCGGAACAGGCCCCAAGATGGGATATCACGGGAACAGAAGGTTGCGGCGGTGGAATTAGGGTTTTCTCTGTTGCCTCGATGTTTTCAGGGTACGTGGATTTATATAGGAGGAAGAAGTACGTCGGTGGAGCAACGTGGGGCCCACGAGGGTGGGGGCGCGCCTGTCCCCCCTGGGCGCGCCCTGCCCCCTCGTGGGCACCTCATTTCTTCTCTGATTTGGCCCTCAAGTCTCTCGTGAAGATACATTTCCAAAAATAACTCTCCTGAAGGTTTCATTCCTTTTGGACTTCGTTTGATATTCCTTTTCTGCGAAACACTGAAATAGGCAAAAAAACAGCAATTTGCACTCGACTTTGGGTTAGTAGGTTAGTCCCAAAAATAATATAAAAGTGTATAAGGAAGCCCATTAAACATCCAAAACATAGTATATAATAGCATGGAACAATAAAAAATTATAGATACGTTGGAGTTGTGTCAAGCGGCAATGGTGGTGGCGGCTTATTCACGGCGTCGGGCCATGGGCGAAAGTGGAGGAGCGGCGAAAACGGCGGTGGGGGCGACGGCGGGGCTGGATCTGGCGCGGGGGCAGGCGGGCGGGCGGGCTGCGGTGGCGGCATGGTGGGAAGGTGGGAGAATGAAGATAGTGAAGCTATCCTTGGCGGTTGGCGCGTGCCTGCTGTTTTTACATCTC
Source organism: Secale cereale (assembly GCA_902687465.1). NCBI lineage: Eukaryota > Viridiplantae > Streptophyta > Magnoliopsida > Poales > Poaceae > Secale > Secale cereale. Next base: position 11,393,330 of record LR738710.1, on the reverse strand, counting down.
CTGTAGGTGAAGATGCAAATTTGCATCTCCAAGTAGTATATGATACATCTCTGACAGCTGGAGATGTAATTTTTGTGAAGGAAATATGCCCTAGAGGCAATAATAAAGTTGTTATTTATATTTCCTTATATATCATCATAAATGTATTTTATTCATGCTAGAATTGTATTAACCAGAAACTTAGTACATGTGTGAATACATAGACAAAACAGAGTGTCCCTGGTGTGCCTCTACTAGACTAGCTTATTAAGCAAATATGGTTGAGTTTCCTAACCATAGACATGTGTTGTCATTTCATGAACGGCATCACATCATTAGGAGAATGATGTGATGGACAAGACCCATATGTTAGCTTAGCATAATGATCGTTTAGTTTTATTGCTATTGCTTTCTTCATGACTTATACATGTTCCTCTCACTATGAGATTATGTAACTCCCGAATACCGGAGGAACACCTTGTGTGCTATCAAACGTCACAACGTAACTGGGTAATTATAAAGATGCTCTACAGGTGTCTCCGAAGGTGTTTGTTGAGTTGACATAGATCGAGAATAGGATTTGTCACTCCCACTAGTAGAAAACAGGGTTTTGGTTGGGGCCTGGCCAGCCCATTAGTCCCGGTCCAGTCATGAACCGGGACCCATGGGGGGCATACGTCCCGGTTCGTGCGCCGAGGGGGCCAGCCGGGGCTCGTGGGGAATCTGTCCCGGTTCGCCTGGACCCTTTTGTCCCGGTTCCAGGCACGAACTGGGACCAATGGTCCTCGCTCTTGGCCCACACCCATTGGTCCCGGTTCGTGGCTGGAACCGAGACAGAAGGGGGGCCTTTAGTCCCGGTTCCTGCCACGAACCGGGACCAATGAGTTGCCTATATATACCGCCGGCGAGCAGAGCACTCCACACTGATCTGTTTTTTCTGACCGGCAAGGGTAGAGCTTTGTGGTGTTCTAGCTCACCTCCTATGCACATGAGGTGTTCGGTGAAATGCCCGAGCCACACTAGTTAAGCTTTCTCCTCTCGAAGCTCGACCTCCAAGCTCCATTTTCTCCAAGAGTTGTCTAGGTTTAGCGGTTCGTCACGTCCCGTCTCCGTCTTCACCGCCGTCGATCACCCGCGCCGATCTCGTCGCCGGCACCACCGTGGTGAGCCTCTTGTTATGTCTATGATTTTCTTACTTTTATTATTGCTTGTTATTAGTGCTTTAGATAGATACTTGTCTAATTTCTTACTTTTATTATTGCTTCTTATTATATAGTGCGATGGTTTTGGTATCCGCCCACGTCGGCCCTCATCCTGTCTATGATTCGGATGTGGTATATTATCTTTAATTTCTAACTATTTGTTTTAGTGTTCATGACAATATGCCGACCAACGTGACATAGATGTTTTTATCTAGGAGGTGTTGAACCGGAAATTCCAACTGACCCTCTTGTGGAGAGGTTAAATTTAGTTGAAAAGGAAAACATTTACTTGAAGAAAAAATGGAAAAAAACTGAGGAGGAGAAGATGGAATTGGAGTTGCATGTTGCGGAAGTCGTCGATCATCACAAGATCAAGATGGACCCTATTGTCAAGAGGTTACATTTAGTTGAAGAAGAAAACAATTACTTGAAGGAAAAAAAATTCAGGAGGAGAAGATGATATTGGAGTTGCATGTTGCAGATGTCGTCGATGATCACAAGATCAAGATGGATGCAATGCGTTTGAAGATTAGAAAATATGCCATTCATACCGAGGCTTGGTATCATTATGCTGTTGGATCAATTGTTACCTAGGTTGCAGTTATGATCGCATTTGTTGTTGCATTGAAATGTTTTACATAATTTCAATGTATGGTTTAATTAGATGCTCTAGAGAGCTATATGTTGTTCGATGAGAACTATGTATGTATTTTGGTTTTAATGTGATGATGAACTTCTATTAATTTGATCACTTATCTATTTATGATGTTATGTAATGGTTTTTGACACACTTAATTATATATAATGCATGCAGATGAACCGACAATGGATGTATGGTGACAGACACACCTACGAGTACGTTAATGGCGTGCATAATTTTCTCGAAGTGGCTGAGGCAAACAAGCAGAATGGTTTTATATGTTGTCCATGCCATAGCTGTGGGAATACAAGGTCTTACTCTGACTCGAAAACCATTCACACCCACCTGCTTTATAAGGGTTTCATGACACACTATAATGTTTGGACCAAGCACGGAAAAATAGGGGTTATGATGGAAGATAGCGAAGAAGAAGAGGACGATGACAACTATGTGCCCCCGGAATACGGTGATGCTGCAACGGGGGAAGCTGCTGAAGATCAAGAGGAACCAGATGATATTGTGCCCGATGATGATCTCCGTCGGGTCATTGTTGATGCAAGGAGCCAGTGCTAAAGTCAAAAGGAGAAGCTGGAGTTTGATCTCATGTTAGAGCATCACAAAAAAGGTTGTACCCCATTTGCGAAGATGACAACACAAAGATCGGTACCGTACTGGAATTGCTGCAGTGGAAGGCAGAGAATGGTGTGCCTGATAAAGGATTTGAGAAGCTACTAGAAATATTGAAGAAGAAGTTTCCTAAGGATAACGAATTACCCGGCATTATGTACGTAGCAAGGAAGGTCGTATGCCCTCTAGGATTGGAGGTGCATAAGATACATGCATGCCCTAATGACTGCATCCTCTACCGTGATGCGTACGAGGATTTGAAAGCATGCCTAGTATGCGATGCATTGCGGTATAAGATCAGACGAGATGACCCTGGTGATGTTGACGGCGAGCGTCCCAGGAAGAGGGTTCCTGCCAAGGTGATGTGGTATGCTCCTATAATACCATGGTTGAAACGTCTGTTGAGAAACAAAGAGCATGCCAAGTTGATGCGATGGCACGGAGAGGACGGTAAGAAAGACAGGAAGTTGAGAGCACCCGCTGACAGGTCGCAGTGGAGAAAAATCGAGAGATCGTACTGGAAAGATTTTGCAGGTGACGCAAGGAACGTATGGTTTGGTTTAAGCGCAGATGGCATTAATCCTTTTGGGAAGCGGAGTAGCAATCACAACACCTAGCCCGTGACTCTATGTATCTATAACCTTCCTCCTTGGTTGTGCATGAAGCGGAAGTTCATTATAATGCCAGTACTCATCCAAGGCCCTAAGCAACCCGGCAATGACATTAATGTGTACCTAAGGCCATTAGTTGAACTTTTACAGCTGTTGAATGGACAAGGTGTACGTGTGTGGGTTGAGGACAACCAGGAAGAATTTGACCTACATGCGTTGCTGTTTGTAACCATCAATGATTGGCCTGCTCTCAGTGACCTTTCAGGAAAAACAAATAAGGGATAGCACACATGCACGCACTGTTTAGATGACACCGAAAGTATATACCTGGACAAATGCGGGAAGAATGTGTACGTGTGGCATCGTCGATTTCTTCCGACCAACCATCAATGTTGAAAGAAAGGCAACCATTTCAAAGGCGAGGAAGATCACCGGTAGAAGCCCGCCATGCGTACCAATGATCACGTACTTGCTATGGTCAATGATTTACAGGTAATCTTTGGAAAGGGTCCCGGTGGACTATCTATTCCGAATGACACTGAGGGACGTGCACCCATGTGGAAGAAGAAATCTATATTTTGGGAGCTACCCTACTGGAAATACCTAGATGTCCGCTATTCAATCGACGTGATGCACGTGACGAAGAACCTTTGCGTGAACCTGCTAGGCTTCTTGGGCGTGTATGGGAATACAAAATATACACCGGAGGCACGGGAGGACCTGCAATGTTCGCACGAAAAAGACGTCATGCCTCCCAAGAAGTATGAATGTCCTGCCAGCTATGCTCTTACCAAAGAAGAGAAGGAAATCTTATTTGCATTCCTGCTCAGTATGAAGGTCCTGTCTGGCTTCTCGTCGATACAAAGGGAATTATAAATATACCAGAGAAAAAGTTCCAGAACCTAAAGTCTCAAGACTGCCACATGATTATGACGCAACTGCTTCCAGTTGCATTGAGGGGGCTTCTATCGGAAAACGTCCGATTAGCCATTGTGAAGCTATGTGCATTCCTCAATGCAATCTCTCAGAAGGTGATGGAACGAGAAATCATACCAAGGTTAGGGAGTGATGTGGCGCAATGTCTTGTTAGTTTCGAGCTGGTGTTCCCACCATCCTTCTTCAATATCATGACGCATGTCCTAGTTCATCTAGTCGATGAGATTGTCATTCTAGGCCCCGTATCTCTACACAATATGTTCCCCTTTGATAGGTTCATGGGAGTCCTAAAGAAATATGTCTGTAACCGTGCTAGTCTAGAAGGAAGCATCTCCATGGGCCATCAAACAGAGGATGTCATTGGGTTTTGTGTTGACTTCATTCCTGGCCTTAAGAAGATTGGTCTCCCTAAATCGCGGTATGAGGGGAGACTGACTGGAAAAGGCACGCTTGGAGGGGACTCAATAATATGCAGGGATGGGCATTCTTGGTCTCAAGCACACTACATAGTTCTACAGAACTTTGGTGACCCCGTATGTCGATGCACACAAGAACAGTCTGCGCTCCAAACACCCGGAGGAGTGTTACGACTGGATTACATGTGAACACATCAGGACTTTCGGCAGTTGGTTGGAAACATGTCTCAGAGGTGACAACACTATTTGTAATGAGTTGTACTCGTTGTGCAGGGGACCATCTTCGACTGTACTGACTTACAAAGGATACGAGATAAATGGAAATACATTTTACACGATCGCCCAAGATCAAAAGAGCACCAACCAAAACAGTGGTGTCCGCTTTGATGCAACAACTAAGAGGGGAAAGGACACATATTATGGTTACATAGTGGACATATGGGAACTTGACTACGGACATGATTTTAAGGTCCCTTTGATTTAAGTGCAAATGGGTCAATCTGTCTGCAGGCGGGGTACAGGTAGACCCAGATTACAGAATGACAACAGTGGATCTGAACTATCTTGGGTACACAGACGAACCATTCGTCCTATCCAATGATGTGGCGAAGGTTTTCTATGTGAAGGACATGTCTACCAAACCGAGAAAAAGAAAAGATAAGGAAGCGAACACATCATACGATGAGCCAAAGCGGCACATAGTTCTTTCAGGAAAAAGAGAGATCGTGGGAGTGAAGGGCAAGACAGACATGTCCGAAGATTATGAAAAGTTTCATGAAATTCCTCCCTTCAAAGTCAAGGATGACCCAAGCACCCTGATAAACGATGAAGATTATCCATGGTTACGGCGCAATAAGCAAAGGACACAAGAAGAAAAAGTGAAGACTTTCTCTCCACAACTATTATGATGATGCCTTTGATCTAGAATATCATTGCAGTTACATGTGAACAAATGAAAATGTATGTTGTAACAGATGAGTTTCTATGTGAAATGATGATGCCATGCCAACTTTCAACCTTTTGAGAGTCATTTGAAATGCTTTCCAATTTCAGGGTCATTTAGCTCAACCAAATCAATAAATGCATGCAAAATAACAAATGAAGTTGGAAATGGTTGAAAATTGATGATGTGGCTTTGAATGGTGCATTTTAAACACAGAAAAAGTATGGAGTTCAAATAAGTTCAAAAAAATGAAATCCCTTCGTAACAGACGAGTTTTCGTTCGAAACCCTGATACCTCGAAACGGATAGTCTGTTTCGTACACGAAGTGCATCTAGTTTTTGTCGTAACCCTCTCAACTTTTTTGCACATGCTATGTGAGTTCACTTGAAATGTTTTTCAATTTCAGGGTCATTTAGCACAAAGAATGAACTAATATAAAAAAGAATGAACTGGAATTTTTTTATAAAACTCTAATAGCAAAAATAATAAACTAAAAGAATGAACTAGAAAACTTTAATGAAACTTTAATAGAAAAAGAATGAACTAGAAAACTTTAATGAAACTCTAATAGCTAAAGGAATCAACCAAAAAGTTTTTATAAAACTCTAGTATTATTGAAACTAAAATTATATAAAATTTATGCAACTAAGATTATCAAATTATTTTCTATTCAAAACATTAAAAGAAAATAATTTTCATAAAATACATAAAAAAGCAAAAAATAAAATAAATAAATAAGTAGAATAAAAATAAAATAAATAAGTAGAAACAAAATAAACTTGAATAAAGTAAAACAAATAAACTTTAATAAAATAAATAAAAATAGCAACAGTAAGTATTTTGTTGAAATTAGAAACAAAATTGAAAAAGATAAAGCACAAAGAAAAAAAAAGGAAAAAATTAAAAAAAATGCCACGTACTGGGCCACCACGGCCTGAATACGACTAGAAACCCAACTGTGGGCCAGGATTCAGGCCCGCAGAAGGTCCAGTAGGCCCATAGGCAGATACAGTGAGTTTAGGCCCGTAAGCCTGCATTTCAGAGGAGCTCGAGAGGGCAGCAGTAGTGGAGCTTATAAACCACTCTGAGCCCCTCTCAACTAGCGATGTGGGACTAAAGTTTTTGGCCGCGGGCAGCACAAGGCCTTTGGTCCCGGTTGATAGCACCAACCGAGACTAAATGGGTGCATTGGTACCGGTTCACGGAACCAACCGGGACCAATGTCCCCCTTTAGTCCCGGTTCGTGCCACCAGCCGAGACCAAAGGCCTCTGCTTCCCGCCCTTTGGGTTGCTGAAAGGAGATCTTTGGTCTCGGTTGGTGGCACCACCAACCGGGACTAAAGGGGGCATTGGTCCCGGTTGGTGCCACGAACCGGGAGCAAATCCTTTGCTATATAAGCAACACTTAGCAAATTTTCAGATTTCCATCGTCAGTTGCCCCCGATGACGCCGCTAGGCTGCCCGATCGAGCTCGCCGTCAACGCCGTCGCCGCCCTCTACCCCGACCTCGCGCGTCGACGCCCTCTGCCCTGACCTCGCCGTCGCCGCCCAGTGAGCCCTCCCTTCCCCCGCGCCGCCGCCCTTGCCTGCTCTGCTCTGCGCGCCGCCGCCCCTGCTTGCCGCATGCCGCCGCCGCCCCGCCCTGCTCTGCACTGCTCTTTGCTGTTTTTTTTCATACTTTTTTGGTTCATTGATGTATGTATATATGTATGTTATATGTATATGTAATTGCAGATGTATGTATGATCCATGGATATATGGATGTATTGATGTATGATTTTTTTCATAGAATTGTTTTTCTCAATTTATGTATATGTTCATATATATGTGCATATTTAGATGAAAAAATGAGTTGCAAAAGTTACATTTAAGGCTAGATGATTTAGTGCATTCTAGGTTATTAGTTGTACTGTTGGTGCATTTTAGGTTAGTAGATTTTAGGTTAGTTATGAAAGCCGTCTTCTCCTGATCCTTAACTGCCATCTTGATCTGATGATAACCTGAGTATGCATCCAAAAAACTTAGCCGCTCACATCCTGCCGTAGCATCAATAATCTGATCCATACGGGGGAGAGCAAAAGGATCGGTTGGGCAAGCTTTATTCAGGTCTGTGTAATCAACACACATTCTCCACATTCCATTTTTCTTAAGTACCATCACCGGATTAGCTAACCGCTCTAGATGAAATACTTCAACTATGAAGCCTGCGGCTAAGAGCCTAGCCACTTCTTCTCCTATAGCCTTGAGCCTCTCTTCATTGAAGCGGCACAGATACTGCTTGACTGGTTTAAACTTAGGATCAATATTAAGACTATGCTCAGCGAGCTCTCTCGGTATACCTGGCATGTCAGAAGGCTTCCATGCGAAGATATCCCGGTTCTCACGGATGAACTCGATGAGCGCGCTTTCCTATTTGGGGTCTAGGTTAGCGCTGATAGTGAACTGCTTTGATGAATCGCCCAGAACAAATTCCACCTGTTTAGTCTCCTCAGCCGATTTGAATTTCAACGTCGGATCATGTTCGGTGGTCGGCTTCTTCAGCGGGGACATATCTACCAGATCAACATTATCCTTATAGAACATTAGCTCTTCCGTAGCACAAACCGCCTCGGCATAGGCCGCATCTCCTTCCTCGCACTCCAATGCAATTTTGCGGCTCCCATGAACCGTGATAGTTCCTTTGTGGCCTGGCATCTTGAGCTGTAGATAAACATAACACGGTCTAGCCACGAACTTGGCATAAACCGGCCTCCCAAACAGAGCATGGTATGGACTCCTGATCTTTACAACCTCAAAAGTTACAGTCTCCGATCTAGAGTCATGCTCATCTCCGAAGGTAACCTCCAGATCGATTTTTCCAACTGGATAAGCCGATTTACCGGGTACCACCCCATGGAACACTGTGTTGGACTATCGGAGCTTCTTATCTGTCAACCCCATACGTCGAAAGGTCTCATAATATAGGATGTTGATGCTATTGGCTCCATCCATAAGCACTTTGGTGAACTTATAGCCACCCACCTGTGGTGCCACCACCAGAGCCAACTGACCCGGATTATCAACCCGGGGTGGGTGATCTTCTCTGCTCCATACGATGGGTTGCTCATACCAACGCAAAAAACGTGGTATCACCGGTTCAACCGAGTGTACTGCCCTCTTAAGAACCTTTTGATCCCGTTTGCATAAACTTGTGGTGAAGACGTGATACTGCCCACTGCTCAGCTCCTTCGGATTGTTCTGATATCCGGATTGCTGCTGCTGACGCTGTTGATTCCTTTGGTTACTGTATCCACCCTGACCGTGTTGCTGGTTATGCTGATGCTGATTATTGCTACTGTGGTTACTGTTACCGCCATGGTACCCTGAACCGGATCCGCCACCCTGATAACCCGGACCTTGGAAACTAGGACCTGATCCGCCGGGGGGCCTGTGATCATACTTAGTCTGTTTCATAAATTCTTGCATAATGAAACAGTCTTTCCAGAGATGCGTAGCCGGGTTTTCCACTGTACCGTGCCTTGGGCAAGGCATGTTCAACTGGCGCTCTAGATTAATGGGTGGCCTCCTGTTGCGTGGGGGCGGTTTACCTTTGCGGCGTTGCCCGTTGTCCTGGGCGTTGGTATTGGCCACCAAGTCTGAGCTGCCCTCCGCTTTATGTTTGTCATTGTACCCTTGGCCCGTCGGATTGGCCTGTGCCGGTTTACCGCTCTTGCTTGCCTTCCCGGACTTGTCCCCATCTGCATCTGGATACTTGGTGTTATCAGAGTCTCCATATTTTACCAAAGCACCCATGAGTGTTCCCATGTCGTTGCAATCACGTTTGAGCCGCCCCAACTTCTGCCTCAAAGGTTCAAACCGGCAATTGCCTTCCAAGGTTACTATCGCTGTACTTGGATTGATGCTATTGGAGGAGTGCAAGATTTCGGACACTCGACGCACCCAACTGCTCGTGGACTCTTGCTCTCCTTGAACACAGGCAGCTAAGTCGACAACAGACATCGGCTCCTTACACGTATCCATGAAGTTATTGATAAACCAGCGCCGCAGTTCCCCGCATGATCCGATGGAGTTAGGCGGCAAACCCTTTAACCATGTCCGGGCCGTGCCCTCGAGCATCATTGTGAAATATTTAGCACACGCCGCTTCATCCACATCGAGCATCTCCATGGCCATCTCATAACTCTCAACCCATGCCTCTGGGGTGAGATCCACCGTGTAGTTGGGCACCTTGTGCGGACCTTTGAAATCCTTGGGCAGCTTCACGTTCCGTAAAGCGGGGATGAGACACTGCACTCCCAAGGAACTGGGCATGATTCCTGTTTCGACCGTGTCGGTGGGATGAATCGGCGTCGCCTGCCGGGTGTCGTTTTGGGCAGTATGCCTGGCCTGATCCACCACCTCTTGTGCATGTGCCCCTGCTCCTGCCGGATTGTCCTGCCTCTGGCGATGTCGTCTCCGTGTGTTGCTAGATACGGCCGATTCATCCAGGTGCCTCGTATAACTCCGGCTCGGGCGGGGGGTTGAATGTATCCTCTCTCGGCTATAGGAATAAGCTTGCTGCTGAGTTAGCGCCGTGTCCAGCAACTCCTTGGCCCATCGTCCCTCTACTGCTATGGGGGTCGTCCCCTCAATGGGTAGGGCGGCGAGCCGTGAAGCAGCGGCAACGATGTTGTCCAATGGATTAGAATAATGACCGGGAGGGGTAGTCACGTGCTGGGTTGGCACAACTTGGCGATTCTGCTCTGCGGCTGGTGGGTGAACCGACGCGCCCGTCCCCGGCGCTCCTCCCCGGTTTACCTCTGGATGGTTACTGGTTCCTGTGCCTGGCGTGCTGAAGAGATTCCTCGCCTCATAAACCTGCAGCAAACGAGATCGTTGTCTTCTCCACATTACCTCCTGTGAGGCGTTCTGATCCAACCTGAGCCGGAACGCTTGAGAATCCAGCTCTGCTTGTCTTGTATCCATCCTAGCTTTCTCCGCAGCCAGATCCAACTTAGCTTGCTCAATCCGGCTCGTCACCTGAGCGATCTCTGCATTGTGCTGCTCCTTGTCGGCCTGGGCTACTTCTGCCATTGCGAGTGCTGTCAAAGTGTCGACTAAGGTGGATAGGACGTCAGAGGGCGACGGGGGAAGGTCTCCAGCTCTTGCTCCCATTGCCTCTGAGGTTAACGCCCCAGTCGTTGAGGGCTGCTGCATGGACTGTGATCCGGCCATGAAAACAGCAACCTTGTTTGGCGGATCGAGGGGGTCCGGAATACTATTGCAATCGGAACAACCCTCAGATCGGCCGTCCTCCAACAAATACAATGATTCGGTCTCTGCGGATGAAGATTCATCACCGGAATAAACAACTGTCTCGCCACCAGACTCCAATCCGTCCTCGGCTTATACTCCATGCACTGCTCCAACAAAGACGTGCGTCATGGCGGGCTAAATCTGGGTTGGTCTCGCACGCTGAGCCGACTCGACGATGTTGGGGAAGATGTCCGGCTCAGGGCCCGGTTCGCCGATCTTGCCGATGAAGACGTGGATGCCGCCGAAGGGGACCCGGTACCCGTATTCGATTGAATCGGCCTGGGGACCCCAGCCTGCATCGTCGATGTAGATCCGGCCGCGATGACTCTTGGTCATCCGGCCCACTACATAACCATTGAGTCCTTCAAAGCTGCCCTTCATGAACTCGAAACCATCTTGCGATAGCCCCACGGTGGGCGCCAACTGTCGTGGATTTAGCACGGCAGATGTCCTAGCAAAAGGACTTAGTCGTGAGGCCATCGCTCGGGTTAGCTTAAAGGGGTTAAAGCGGACGAAGGACACAAGGGTTTTATACTAGTTCGGCCCCTTCGATGAAGGTAAAAGCCTACGTCTAGTTTGGTGTGGTATTGCTTGTGCTTCGATGACCAGGGAGCGAATCCGCTTTGCCTGTGTCTCGAGCTGTTGTTTCTTGTCCTGAACCGTCGCCAGGTCGTCCCTTTATATAGGAGGCAACGCCCGGTCCGGTTTACAGAGTCCCGAGGCCGGCTCATAAATGTGTCCGCCTCGGTCTCTACTCTTTCTATCTTACATCCCAAGTTTACATAGTATGACGGTTTACAAACCATGGGCCTCAACATATGGGCCCCGAGCCTCTTTGGACTATAATCTCCTACTATACATTGAGCTGCGCTTCTGGTAATATAATATTGATAATGTAAACCGGACCCTCCTGGCCGGTTTATACCTGATAGTAATATCTCTGACAGATATTATAATCATACATAAAAGATTTCAGAAAATAATCAAATATTGTTCATAGATAATCTTGATCATAAACCCACAATTCATTGGATCTCGACAAACACGCTACAAAAAGATTACATCGAATAGATCTCCTCGAAGATCGAGGGGAACTTTGTATTGAGATTCAAAAAGAGAGAAGAAGCCATCTAGCTAATAACTATGGACCCGAATGTCTGTGGTAAACAACTCACAACTCATTGGTGAGGCTATGGTGTTGATGTAGAAGCACTCTGTGGTAGATTCCCCCTCCGACGGAGCTCCGGAACAGGCCCCAAGATGGGATATCACGGGAACAGAAGGTTGCGGCGGTGGAATTAGGGTTTTCTCTGTTGCCTCGATGTTTTCAGGGTACGTGGATTTATATAGGAGGAAGAAGTACGTCGGTGGAGCAACGTGGGGCCCACGAGGGTGGGGGCGCGCCTGTCCCCCCTGGGCGCGCCCTGCCCCCTCGTGGGCACCTCGTTTCTTCTCTGATTTGGCCCTCAAGTCTCTCGTGAAGATACATTTCCAAAAATAACTCTCCTGAAGGTTTCATTCCTTTTGGACTTCGTTTGATATTCCTTTTCTGCGAAACACTGAAATAGGCAAAAAAACAGCAATTTGCACTCGACTTTGGGTTAGTAGGTTAGTCCCAAAAATAATATAAAAGTGCATAAGAAAGCCCATTAAACATCCAAAACATAGTATATAATAGCATGGAACAATAAAAAATTATAGATACATTGGAGTTGTGTCAAGCGGCAATGGTGGTGGCGGCTTATTCACGGCGTCGGGCCATGGGCGAAAGTGGAGGAGCGGCGAAAACGGCGGGGCTGGATCTGGCGCGGGGGCAGGCGGGCGGGCGGGCTGCGGTGGCGGCATGGTGGGAAGGTGGGAGAATGAAGATAGTGAAGCTATCCTTGGCGGTTGGCGCGTGCCTGCTGTTTTTAAATCTCCTGTAGGTGAAGATGCAAATTTGCATCTCCAAGTAGTATATGATACATCTCTGACAGCTGGAGATGTAATTTTTGTGAAGGAAATATGCCCTAGAGGCAATAATAAAGTTGTTATTTATATTTCCTTATATATCATCATAAATGTATTTTATTCATGCTAGAATTGTATTAACCAGAAACTTAGTACATGTGTGAATACATAGACAAAACAGAGTGTCCCTGGTGTGCCTCTACTAGACTAGCTTATTAAGCAAATATGGTTGAGTTTCCTAACCATAGACATGTGTTGTCATTTCATGAACGGCATCACATCATTAGGAGAATGATGTGATGGACAAGACCCATATGTTAGCTTAGCATAATGATCGTTTAGTTTTATTGCTATTGCTTTCTTCATGACTTATACATGTTCCTCTCACTATGAGATTATGTAACTCCCGAATACCGGAGGAACACCTTGTGTGCTATCAAACGTCACAACGTAACTGGGTAATTGTAAAGATGCTCTACAGGTGTCTCCGAAGGTGTTTGTTGAGTTGACATAGATCGAGAATAGGATTTGTCACTCCCACTAGTAGAAAACAGGGTTTTGGTTGGGGCCTGGCCAGCCCATTAGTCCCGGTCCAGTCATGAACCGGGACCCATGGGGGGCATACGTCCCGGTTCGTGCGCCCAGGGGGCCAGCCGGGGCTCGTGGGGAATCTGTCCCGGTTCGCCTGGACCCTTTTGTCCCGGTTCCAGGCACGAACTGGGACCAATGGTCCTCGCTCTTGGCCCACACCCATTGGTCCCGGTTCGTGGCTGGAACCGGGACAGAAGGGGGGCCTTTAGTCCCGGTTCCTGCCACGAACCGGGACCAATGAGTTGCCTATATATACCGCCGGCGAGCAGAGCACTCCACACTGATCTGTTTTTTCTGGCCGGCAAGGGTAGAGCTTTGTGGTGTTCTAGCTCACCTCCTATGCACATGAGGTGTTCGGTGAAATGCCCGAGCCACACTAGTTAAGCTTTCTCCTCTCGAAGCTCGACCTCCAAGCTCCATTTTGTCCAAGAGTTGTCTAGGTTTAGCGGTTCGTCACGTCCCGTCTCCGTCTTCACCGCCGTCGATCACCCGCGCCGATCTCGTCACCGGCACCACCGTGGTGAGCCTCTTGTTATGTCTATGATTTTCTTACTTTTATTATTGCTTGTTATTAGTGCTTTAGATAGATACTTGTCTAATTTCTTACTTTTATTATTGCTTCTTATTATATAGTGCGATGGTTTTGGTATCCGCCCACATCGGCCCTCATCCTGTCTATGATTCGGATGTGGTATATTATCTTTAATTTCTAACTATTTGTTTTAGTGTTCATGACAATATGCCGACCAACGTGACATAGATGTTTTTATCTAGGAGGTTGTTGAACCGGAAATTCCAACTGACCCTCTTGTGGAGAGGTTAAATTTAGTTGAAAAGGAAAACATTTACTTGAGGAAAAAATGGAAAAAAACTGAGGAGGAGAAGATGGAATTGGAGTTGCATGTTGCGGAAGTCGTCGATCATCACAAGATCAAGATGGACCCTATTGTCAAGAGGTTACATTTAGTTGAAGAAGAAAACAATTACTTGAAGGAAAAAAAATTCAGGAGGAGAAGATGATATTGGAGTTGCATGTTGCAGATGTCGTCGATGATCACAAGATCAAGATGGATGCAATGCGTTTGAAGATTAGAAAATATGCCATTCATACCGAGGCTTGGTATCATTATGATGTTGGATCAATTGTTTCCTAGGTTGCAGTTATGATCGCATTTGTTGTTGCATTGAAATGTTTTACATAATTTCAATGTATGGTTTAATTAGATGCTCTAGAGAGCTATATGTTGTTCAATGAGAACTATGTATGTATTTTGGTTTTAATGTGATGATGAACTTCTATTAATTTGATCACTTATCTATTTATGATGTTATGTAATGGTTTTTGACACACTTAATTATATATAATGCATGCAGATGAACCGACAATGGATGTATGGTGACAGACACACCTACGAGTACGTTAATGGCGTGCATAATTTTCTCGAAGTGGCTGAGGCAAACAAGCAGAATGGTTTTATATGTTGTCCATGCCATAGCTGTGGGAATACAAGGTCTTACTCTGACTCGAAAACCATTCACACCCACCTGCTTTATAAGGGTTTCATGACACACTATAATGTTTGGACCAAGCACGGAAAAATAGGGGTTATGATGGAAGATAGCGAAGAAGAAGAGGACGATGACAACTATGTGCCCCCGGAATACGGTGATGCTGCAACGGGGGAAGCTGCTGAAGATCAAGAGGAACCAGATGATATTGTGCCCGATGATGATCTCCGTCGGGTCATTGTTGATGCAAGGAGCCAGTGCTAAAGTCAAAAGGAGAAGCTGGAGTTTGATCTCATGTTAGAGCATCACAAAAAAGGTTGTACCCCATTTGCGAAGATGACAACACAAAGATCGGTACCGTACTGGAATTGCTGCAGTGGAAGGCAGAGAATGGTGTGCCTGATAAAGGATTTGAGAAGCTACTAGAAATATTGAAGAAGAAGTTTCCTAAGGATAACGAATTACCCGGCAGTATGTACGTAGCAAGGAAGGTCGTATGCCCTCTAGGATTGGAGGTGCATAAGATACATGCATGCCCTAATGACTGCATCCTCTACCGTGATGCGTACGAGGATTTGAAAGCATGCCTAGTATGCGATGCATTGCGGTATAAGATCAGACGAGATGACCCTGGTGATGTTGACGGCGTGCGTCCCAGGAAGAGGGTTCCTGCCAAGGTGATGTGGTATGCTCCTATAATACCATGGTTGAAACGTCTGTTGAGAAACAAAGAGCATGCCAAGTTGATGCGATGGCACAGAGAGGACGGTAAGAAAGACAGGAAGTTGAGAGCACCCGCTGACGGGTCGCAGTGGAGAAAAATCGAGAGATCGTACTGGAAAGATTTTGCAGGTGACGCAAGGAACGTATGGTTTGGTTTAAGCGCAGATGGCATTAATCCTTTTGGGAAGCGGAGTAGCAATCACAACACCTAGCCCGTGACTCTATGTATCTATAACCTTCCTCCTTGGTTGTGCATGAAGCGGAAGTTCATTATAATGCCAGTACTCATCCAAGGCCCTAAGCAACCCGGCAATGACATTAATGTGTACCTAAGGCCATTAGTTGAACTTTTACAGCTGTTGAATGGACAAGGTGTACGTGTGTGGGTTGAGGACAACCAGGAAGAATT
Source organism: Secale cereale (assembly GCA_902687465.1). NCBI lineage: Eukaryota > Viridiplantae > Streptophyta > Magnoliopsida > Poales > Poaceae > Secale > Secale cereale. The sequence goes on along the minus strand of LR738710.1, from coordinate 11,377,498 downwards.
TGACCTACATGCGTTGCTGTTTGTAACCATCAATGATTGGCCTGCTCTCAGTGACCTTTCAGGAAAAACAAACAAGGGATAGCACACATGCATGCACTGTTTAGATGACACCGAAAGTATATACCTGGACAAATGCGGGAAGAATGTGTACGTGTGGCATCGTCGATTTCTTCCGACCAACCATCAATGTTGAAAGAAAGGCAACCATTTCAAAGGCGAGGAAGATCACCGGTAGAAGCCCGCCATGCGTACCAATGATCACGTACTTGCTATGGTCAATGATTTACAGGTAATCTTTGGAAAGGGTCCCGGTGGACTATCTATTCCGAATGACACTGAGGGACGTGCACCCATGTGGAAGAAGAAATCTATATTTTGGGAGCTACCCTACTGGAAATACCTAGATGTCCGCTATTCAATCGACGTGATGCACGTGACGAAGAACCTTTGCGTGAACCTGCTAGGCTTCTTGGGTGTGTATGGGAATACAAAATATACACCGGAGGCACGGGAGGACCTGCAATGTTCGCACGAAAAAGACGTCATGCCTCCCAAGAAGTATGAATGTCCGGTCAGCTATGCTCTTACCAAAGAAGAGAAGGAAATCTTATTTGCATTCCTGCTCAGTATGAAGGTCCTGTCTGGCTTCTCGTCGATACAAAGGGAATTATAAATATGCCAGAGAAAAAGTTCCAGAACCTAAAGTCTCAAGACTGCCACATGATTATGACGCAACTGCTTCCAGTTGCATTGAGGGGGCTTCTATCGGAAAACGTCCGATTAGCCATTGTGAAGCTATGTGCATTCCTCAATGCAATCTCTCAGAAGGTGATGGAACGAGAAATCATACCAAGGTTAGGGAGTGATGTGGCGCAATGTCTTGTTAGTTTCGAGATGGTGTTCCCACCATCCTTCTTCAATATCATGACGCATGTCCTAGTTCATCTAGTCGACGAGATTGTCATTCTAGGCCCCGTATTTCTACACAATATGTTCCCCTTTGATAGGTTCATGGGAGTCCTAAAGAAATATGTCTGTAACCGTGCTAGTCTAGAAGGAAGCATCTCCATGGGCCATCAAACAGAGGATGTCATTGGGTTTTGTGTTGACTTCATTCCTGGCCTTAAGAAGATTGGTCTCCCTAAATCGCGGTATGAGGGGAGACTGACTGGAAAAGGCACGCTTGGAGGGGACTCAATAATATGCAGGGATGGGCATTCTTGGTCTCAAGCACACTACATAGTTCTACAGAACTTTGGTGACCCCGTATGTCGATGCACACAAGAACAGTCTGCGCTCCAAACACCCGGAGGAGTGTTACGACTGGATTACATGTGAACACATCAGGACTTTCGGCAGTTGGTTGGAAACATGTCTCAGAGGTGACAACACTATTTGTAATGAGTTGTACTCGTTGTGCAGGGGACCATCTTCGACTGTACTGACTTACAAAGGATACGAGATAAATGGAAATACATTTTACACGATCGCCCAAGATCAAAAGAGCACCAACCAAAACAGTGGTGTCCGCTTTGATGCAACAACTAAGAGGGGAAAGGACACATATTATGGTTACATAGTGGACATATGGGAACTTGACTACGGACATGATTTTAAGGTCCCTTTGATTTAAGTGCAAATGGGTCAATCTGTCTGCAGGCGGGGTACAGGTAGACCCAGATTACAGAATGACAACAGTGGATCTGAACTATCTTGGGTACACAGACGAACCATTCGTCCTATCCAATGATGTGGCGAAGGTTTTCTATGTGAAGGACATGTCTACCAAACCGAGAAAAAGAAAAGATAAGGAAGCGAACACATCATACGATGAGCCAAAGCGGCACATAGTTCTTTCAGGAAAAAGAGAGATCGTGGGAGTGAAGGGCAAGACAGACATGTCCGAAGATTATGAAAAGTTTCATGAAATTCCTCCCTTCAAAGTCAAGGATGACCCAAGCACCCTGATAAACGATGAAGATTATCCATGGTTACGGCGCAATAAGCAAAGGACACAAGAAGAAAAAGTGAAGACTTTCTCTCCACAACTATTATGATGATGCCTTTGATCTAGAATATCATTGCAGTTACATGTGAAGAAATGAAAATGTATGTTGTAACAGATGAGTTTCTATGTGAAATGATGATGCCATGCCAACTTTCAACCTTTTGAGAGTCATTTGAAATGCTTTCCAATTTCAGGGTCATTTTGCTCAACCAAATCAATAAATGCATGCAAAATAACAAATGAAGTTGGAAATGGTTGAAAATTGATGATGTGGCTTTGAATGGTGCATTTTAAACACAGAAAAAGTATGGAGTTCAAATAAGTTCAAAAAAATGAAATCCCTTCGTAACAGACGAGTTTTCGTTCGAAACCCTGATACCTCGAAACGGATAGTCTGTTTCGTACACGAAGTGCATCTAGTTTTTGTCGTAACCCTCTCAACTTTTTTGCACATGCTATGTGAGTTCATTTGAAATGTTTTTCAATTTCAGGGTCATTTAGCACAAAGAATGAACTAATATAAAAAAGAATGAACTGGAATTTTTTTATAAAACTCTAATAGCAAAAATAATAAACTAAAAGAATGAACTAGAAAACTTTAATGAAACTTTAATAGAAAAAGAATGAACTAGAAAACTTTAATGAAACTCTAATAGCTAAAGGAATCAACCAAAAAGTTTTTATAAAACTCTAGTATTATTGAAACTAAAATTATATAAAATTTATGCAACTAAGAGTATCAAATTATTTTCTATTCAAAACATTAAAAGAAAATAATTTTCATAAAATACATAAAAAAGCAAAAAATAAAATAAATAAATAAGTAGAATAAAAATAAAATAAATAAGTAGAAACAAAATAAACTTGAATAAAGTAAAACAAATAAACTTTAATAAAATAAATAAAAATAGCAACAGTAAGTATTTTGTTGAAATTAGAAACAAAATTGAAAAAGATAAAGCACAAAGAAAAAAAAAGGAAAAAAATTAAAAAAAATGCCACGTACTGGGCCACCACGGCCTGAATACGACTAGAAACCCAACTGTGGGCCAGGATTCAGGCCCGCAGAAGGTCCAGTAGGCCCATAGGCAGATACAGTGAGTTTAGGCCCGTAAGCCTGCATTTCAGAGGAGCTCGAGAGGGCAGCAGTAGTGGAGCTTATAAACCACTCTGAGCCCCTCTCAACTAGCGATGTGGGACTAAAGTTTTTGGCCGCGGGCAGCACAAGGCCTTTGGTCCCGGTTGATAGCACCAACCGAGACTAAATGGGTGCATTGGTACCGGTTCACGGAACCAACCGGGACCAATGTCCCCCTTTAGTCCCGGTTCGTGCCACCAGCCGAGACCAAAGGCCTCTGCTTCCCGCCCTTTGGGTTGCTGAAAGGAGATCTTTGGTCTCGGTTGGTGGCACCACCAACCGGGACTAAAGGGGGCATTGGTCCCGGTTGGTGCCACGAACCGGGAGCAAATCCTTTGCTATATAAGCAACACTTAGCAAATTTTCAGATTTCCATCGTCAGTTGCCCCCGATGACGCCGCTAGGCTGCCCGATCGAGCTCGCCGTCGACGCCATCGCCGCCCTCTACCCCGACCTCGCGCGTCGACGCCCTCTGCCCTGACCTCGCCGTCGCCGCCCAGTGAGCCCTCCCTTCCCCCGCGCCGCCGCCCTTGCCTGCTCTGCTCTGCGCGCCGCCGCCCCTGCTTGCCGCATGCCGCCGCCGCCCCGCCCTGCTCTGCACTGCTCTTTGCTGTTTTTTTTCATACTTTTTTGGTTCATTGATGTATGTATATATGTATGTTATATGTATATGTAATTGCAGATGTATGTATGATCCATGGATATATGGATGTATTGATGTATGATTTTTTTCATAGAATTGTTTTTCTCAATTTATGTATATGTTCATATATATGTGCATATTTAAATGAAAAAATGTGTTGCAAAAGTTACATTTAAGGCTAGATGATTTAGTGCATTCTAGGTTATTAGTTGTACTGTTGGTGCATTTTAGGTTAGTAGATTTTAGGTTAGTGGAGAGGAAAAAAAGTAAAATAAGGAAAAATTAGAAAAGAGGAAGAAGGAAGAAGAAGAAAAAGAAGGAGGGAAAAAGTAAAATACGATGTTTTGATTGTTCATAGGTAACCGATCATATTTGTTCATATGTATGCAAGCGAAGTCGTTGTCGTTAGTTGTACTGTTTAGGATTAGGGTCGTCGAGGGGTCGGATATTCATGAGAGAGGCGCTCCGGAAGTTGTTGTCGTTAGTTGTAATGTTTAGGGTTAGCACTTCGACATGAGGGGGGACGTCGATCAATCCCCCCCCCCCCTCCTCTCGCCCGACCAAACTCTCGAGTCCACCCAAACCGGCCAAAAAATTAGAATAGGAAGGAATAGAGAAGAAGAAAAAATAGAATAAGAAAAAAAGGAGAAGAAGAAGGAATAGAGGAGAAGAAGAAAAATAGAATTTGGTTCCTGTCAGGCTCACTTTCAAAATTGTGTATGTATTCCATCATCTAATTGGTACGCATTTGGTTCCTGTCAGGTTCACTTTAGATATTGATTGCTCCCATTCACTTGCTACACATTCTATCATCTAATCAAAGGCCTACCGCCATGTCAATCAGAGCAATGGCGCCACAGGCCACCAGGAATATACTAGCACAATGATTACCTTTTTTTAGGGGTATCATCAAGTTTTATTGCTCAAAAATCACTTGATGTGGGATACAAAAGGGATCATGGGGCTGGACCAACCAGACGTGTCGTCCATGATCGAGAGAATGAGGGAACTTGGCTAACCTATCGGCATCGCTATTAGTAGCTTGGCCTTCAATAGAAAATGTACAATTAAACATTTGAGACCTTGTATTAATCTTACTAATGATGTTCCCATAAATTTCTAGGCTTCCTTTCTCTGCCAGAGATAAAATTCTGACGATCTGCTTCGAATCTGAGGCAATGATAAAATTCTGAATCATAAGATCCTCTGCCAGAGATAAAGCCTCTCGACAAGCAATAGGTTACAGCGTAGCTGCATCATTTATGCCATGAATTACCAATGGTGAACTGCCCATATAGTTTCCCTCTGCATCTTGACATAAAGCCGCCGATGAGCCCCTCACCTGACTCCTTGCGGAGCACAACGATTACTAATTAAGAAGGGATTTGTTAAATCCTAATGAGCTGTAGGTAGTACGGTCCAATCTCTATTCAAGCACAACTAATGTCAATGTCGATGTCCAATCTCGCCATCGCACACACCTTCACGGGTCAATAGCTCATGTGCGACATCTTTGAGGTGCAATGGATGCAGTGTGACGTAGTTGATGAAAATAGCTCTAGTGCTGCATTTCAGAAGCCCAAATAGCCAAGGCCCACTCGAGCCATTAATCAGGTTGTCAACGGGAGTGAGGTTATGTTTAAGACATGTGGGTCCCACTTGGCAGTGCATCTAGTCACGAGCCCCACTTGGCAGTGCATCAGGTGAAACGTGTCCCCGTGGGTCCCACTTGGAAGTGCCCCTCTCTGAAGCCGTTGCTCCCACACCCCTCCTCTTCGTTCTCGGCGGTGAGTCGGCGACGACGCTGGAGATTCTGTCCTCGGTGACAGCAACGCGGAGCTTTTGTTCTTGGCGACGACGACGGCTGTGGTAAGTGAATCAGGAACCCTATCCCATTCCCCTCCGGGGTACCCCCCCCCCTCTGTGTCGAGCTAGATCTCACCCCTGCATCGCATATGTTTCCCTTTTTTGGTCGATTTGTTCCAGATTAGGGTGGGTGGGTGGGGGGCTGAGTGCAATGGAGCCGTCAGAGATAACAACATCGACTAGGTAATCCCTTAATGTGCATCGATTTGTGCCTCGTCTGCTTCCGCTAGCTCGCTAGCTCAGCTCACTGCTCCACCATTGACAAACAGGGGGGATGGTGTTCGGACATTTGAATTCACTGTGGAATTCCTTCCTTCTAAGGCGGAGCTAGGTGATGGTAGCATGCGGGACATAGAGAGAGATACAATTGTGAAGTGGGAGATTGATTTTGCAGAGATTGATCCCCAAGAACTACAGAGCATGGAAGTGCAGGCCGTGGAGAATGTGGTTGAGAAAATTGGGGAGAGCATTTTTTGGGGTCCAGAGCAAGAGGTAGCATTGTTACGGTTTGATAATTGGAAAGGAGAGTATGTGAGAATTGAGGATGGTGAAGAGATGGTTGATGAAATCGATCGACAAGATGGTTGGACAACCAAACAGACTATGTTTCATGCATAGCTTGTTGATCTGAAATCAGATTCTAAGGTTGGATATGTGCCCTCAAAATTAGCTTCACAGATGGTAGATGATGATTGGGCTTCAGAGAGGCAGATAATTCCCATTTGTGCAGGTGAAGTGACAGTATTACCCGAGGGAGGTGATGCAGAAGAGGTCTCTGATGGTGTTGCAAGGGTTGCTTCTGTTGATTGGAATTTAGTAGAATTAAATGACCCAACTGATTTAGTCATTGCACAAATGGATGACATTGATATGGCCAAAAAAATTGGCATTCTAGTAGCTGATGAATATAAGGAGGAGAAGGATGGTGAATCTAGTATGCCTACTGATACTGATGCTAACAGAGAAAGAACTGAAGATGTGGATGGACAGCTGATGGAAGATGCTGCAGATGATGTAGATGATGCACATGATGATGGGTTGGTAAATGTGTATGACAAGGAAAACCCTGTTATTGCAGTGGGGAAGTTGTTCCCAAACATGGATGAGTTTAGGATGTGTTTCAAGACTTATGCAGTCAAACATGAGTTTGATGCCAAGACTAAGTGGACTGATAGAAAGAAGTTTTATGCAAGATGTAGAGGTTTTGATGGAAGTGTCAAGCCTTGCAAGTGGTACATATCTGCTAGACGCCAACCTGATGGAAGTACCATTAGGGTGAATCAAATCCCACACCAACATACTTGTATTACAACTTCACAGAGAGTATCAACCATGACATCACAACTTTGGATTGCAGAAAAGATCACTCATGTTTTAGCCAACAAACCAAACACTACTGCAAAAAAACTTAAAGTAGACTTGGAAAAGCAATACCCCATTAAGGTGAAGTATAACACGGTGTGGAAGGCAAAACAAAGGGCAATGAAACAATTATATGGTGACTGGGCAAATACTTTTAGGATGCTTTATAATTTCAAAGCAGAGGTGGAGAAAAGGTCACCTGGCAGTGTTGTGGAGATAGATACTGAGGTAACACCTGATGGAAGTGTGCTTTTCTCTAAGTTTTTTATGGCTTTAAAGCCTTGCATTGATGGCTTCAAGGCAGGGTGTCGTCCATATTTGAACATAGACTCATCATTTTTAACTGGCAAGTGGAATGGTCAATTGGCAGCTTGCAATGCTTTGGATGGACACAACTGGATGTTCCCTGTTGCTATTGGCTTATTTCAGTCAAAGACAGAGGTCTCGTGGACATGGTTCATGATGCAGTTGAAAAGATGCATAGGGCCAGTGTCACCTTTGGCAGTCCACACAGATGCATGCAAAGGGCTAGAAAACGCAGTGAAGAATGTTTTCCCCCATTGTGAGCAGAGGGAGTGCTTTGGCCATATGTGGATGAATTTGATCAAAAAATTCTGAGGGGAAGAATTTGGTCGCATGTGGCCAGCAGCAAGATCTTACACTAAACAAACACATTCATATCATCTTGGTAAGATAATGACAGCATGCCCTGAGTTTGGTCCATGGGTGAACACCTACCATTCTCTATTATGGTATAGGTCAGGATTTAACACTGCCATCAAGTGTGATCATATCAACAACAACTTGGTAGAAAGTTGTAACAACAAGGTGAAGCAGTTAAAAAATTTGTCTGTGCATGACATGGTTGACCAAATCAGGATCATGATCATGCGCTTGTGGGAATTGAGAAGAAGGATTGGTGATTGTCTACAAGGGGATAAGCTTCCTGCAGTGGTACAACAGTTGGTCAAAAGGAGCAGAAATCTTACACATTTATCTGTTGAAAAATCTTCTGTGTGGGGTGCTGAAGTTAGAGATACCAAAACTGGTAGAAGGCATGTTGTTAACACTGAAATGGATGATTGCACTTGTTTGGAGTGGCAACACACTGGGAAACCATGTGATCATGCTATACTTTTCTTGGCCTCCCGACCGAAGATAAATATGCACCCATATTTGCACGAATATTACTCAGTAGCAAGACTCAAGGCTGCATATGCAACTCCAATTCCAGCACTTACAGATCAGTCTCAGTGGCCTGAAGTGGAAATTGAGTTTTCCATGTGTCCTCCCCTAACAAAAAGAAAGGCTGGCAGGCCTAAAGAGAGTAGATTCAAGGCATGGTTTGAGAAAGGTGGGAGTAGCAAAAAGGGCAAGGGAAAGAAGGATGCAAAGCCAAAAAGGTCCCAGAAAGGTAACAAAAATATATGCAAGTTGTGCCAGGAACTTGGGCACCGAGTTGGATCTCCCAAATGTTGTTACACTCCTGAAAGGCCAAAGTATGTGGGCATATGTTTGCATTGTTTACTAGTTTGTTGCATTTTTCAATTACTAACAAGTTGACATGCTTTATATTTTTAGGAGGAAACGTGCAGGTGAGCCCCTTATTGTTGAAGAGTGTTGGCCAAAGAAAAAGATAAGAGGCAATGGCTGTAGAAGAAAGAGAAGTTTTGGTGAAACAATGCACATTCAACCAGACTTGGATGGTGTGGTGCAAAATGAGCAAGACTTGGATGTGCTGCTGCAAGATGAGCAAGATTGTGATGTTCTGGTGCCAACTAAAGATATGGGTATCTCTGAAGATATTCCAGCTGATGTTGTGCAACCTGAGCCTATGTTGGAAGGTGAGTTGCCAACTGAAGATATTCGAGCTGATGTGGTGCCAACTGAGCATATATTGGAAGTTGTGTTGACAATTGGTGATATTGGGTCTGATGATACTGCAACTATTGTGGTGCGAAATGAAGATGTTGTTCCAAGCAGTCCAGTGAAGAAAATCAAGAGCTTGAGTGAAATGGGTGTTTTACAATCAAAAACAAGCATTGGTAAAAATAAGAAGAAGAAATTGAGTGGTAGGAAGAAGCAGAAGTGAGAATTTGTTGAAACTTGTGTATTGTCACTATGCTGTAGTAATAAAACCTTGCCTGAATTTGCGTAATGGTATTTTTACTTTGATATGATGTGTATTTGTGTAATACTATTCAAGTTTGAGACAAATTTCAAATTTGAGCCAAAATTCAAATTTGAAGTTATTTGCTCTGTGGTATTGGTGTTACAGTGATTTCTGGACTATTATCCATGTTAGTTGATTAATCAGAGCACTTTTATTATGTGAAACTCTGGACATGAAAAATGTGCTCCATATGAGCTCCAAAACCCCTCCAAAGCTAGGGAAAACATACCCATTTGTAAGTAAGTTTTTTTGTACCTTCTCTAAATGAGCCAAAAAAGGAAACTTGACATCTACTGTGTGTGTATATAAGAGTCATTTCTGATACTGGCTCGTTTCGATCAAGTATGACATGTTTAACACTAAACCCTAGCTCACTTCTCTTGAAAACCCTACAACTTTGTTCTTCATAGCCATCTTTTGTAAATGTTTTTTCATGAAAATATCCGCAGTATGAGTTTCTTATTTTTCCTTGATACTTAGTCACATAGAACGATGATTGGCACAAGTTTTATATTTTTTTTGATTTTTTTGAATTAGTTATGCTCAACCCTAACCGTTCAAAACCCCTCAAAACCCCATCAAAACCCCCACACTCCTCTGGGCCATTGGATAGCTGTGAATGGACGGTCTGGATCGGGCATTAGGGCTACGTCAGCGATCCGCGGGCTGCACTCTGATTGGCTGCTTCGAAGATTTTGAATATTATAGCACGCAACATTTTGACCATTCGATGGATGTGAACATAAGCAACGGCCTGGATCAGGAGCCACGTCACAGATCCGCGGGCTGCGCTTTCATTGGTTGGTTGTTTTAGCCCTTTTTTTCTTTCATTGGGTAAGACTGAGCAGGCCTGCCATTGTTGGGCTTAATTAAAGTGGCCCACCCCTTGGACCGATGGACACCAAGCTGCATTTTAGCAGGCGTGAAAAGCATGCATGCGTGCGCAGCCCTCGCAGCGTTCGACATTGCATGCATGGCATCGAGCACGCCCGCCGACACCCTCGTCGCATTATGGCTATTAGCCATTCTAAATGGGTCTAGATGCCCGACCATCGCTAGGCGCTGCATGCATGGCATCGAGCTCATCTCTCGACGCGTTTTTAATTGCTAGAGTGCTACGCGGGCCGTTGGCATTACTACCACAATGCATGCGCGTGTACACACTGGTTGGCTCGGGTGCGATGCCACACTTGTCCGTTTCCCATGCCATTATGATGGAGAGGAAATCTTCACCACAAGCCGTCCGAGCCGTCCCAAGGTCCACCCAAGATCCACTCGAAGCAACAAGATGCAGTTCACCGGCGCTACCTACCGTGTGCCACACACCTTCCCCGAGAGGCTCTACCCTGCCGGAGTCCAGGTGGAGAACACCATGCGGGTGTGGGCGATCTCGAGGTGGAGGGGGGCAAGGGGGCTGGCCCAGTTCTTCCTCTCCGCCGGCTACCGCCACCTCCCGAGGGGCTCTCCGGTCATGTTCCGACTCGAAGAGATCACCAACAACGGCTATCCTATCGGGCTTATGATGACGTTCACCAACCCCTTCGATGCCTACCACCTCCTCGGTCGTGTTTTTTGGTGTGGATGCGAGTTCATTGCATTCACCATGTACAACATCTTCACCGACTTTGACAGTGTCTTCCCCGCCAATGAGCGCATGCACACCCTCCCCTACCCCATCGACGACGACGAGTGAAGGAGTTAGCCATGGAGGAGAGGATTTGACCATGGAGGAGTTGGCCTTGGAGCAAGCAAGGAAGCCGGCCGGTGGTGTTTTATCTTATCTAGGGTGTCGTTTTATTATTGTCGTGTTGGGTTGAACTATGAACTATCTATATAAGTTGTAATGGTACTATCTATGTTAGTTGTAACGTGGTACTATCTAGCTCATGCAATGCTACTACTTATGCTACTATATTGTGATGTGTTCTATCTGATTTTTTTTCTATCTAGTTGATATTGGTCAGTTGATATATATCGTGCTTGATGTTCTATCTATGGACATGCAAGTGTATGGGTACCCAAATTTTTTTGCAAAAAAAAATTATATCTTGGTGTGCTGCATGTGTGCATGCATGTATCTAGGCCCTGGCTAATAGGGTCACCCTAGCTAGTAGAAGTAGGGTGCAAATATTTGTGCAACCATGGACATGCAACTAATTTAGTTCATGCAAATAATTATTGGATTAACTCAAATGCCCAAAAGAAATATTTCTGGGCTCCTAAAAATATTGGTTTGAATTTTACCTCTGGCCAATATTTTCAGAGCAAAACAGGAACATTTTTCTTGGACCTATTTGACGTAGGGGCACATGCATAAAAGCAATCACAAAACAATAGTGGACAAGCAACAAATATGTAAAGAAAAACAAAAAAATTACAATACATACGGCCCAACATTTATTCCATAGAGAAATTTGGCTACAGAAAAAACAAGTAAAGAAGTGTATGTTTGTTAAAAGTTTATTTGCCAAAGCAACATTTTTTATTTTGAGGTTTTAGTCAAATTATTTTTTTAAACATGGGTGCCTCTATGCTATAAAACTGAGATGGTGCCCCTACGCGGGTGGGCTTGTCTCTATTTGGGCCTGGTTATTTTCTCACGGCCCAACATCTATTCGGCAGCAAGATTTTTTTACTAGAAACTGAATTTGCGGGGTGCGCACTCTGTTAACTGAAGAATATGAATAGAGCATGAACACTGAATATTTCTGCTTCGATTCATGAACTTGCCATGGCGCACAGATCGCATCCTCTGTTCTGATAGACCTAAATGCCCCCTCTAATGACGGATGAACAACAAGTAAAACAAAAACAGAGCAATGACACAACAATAGAACCCCCTGCCATGATATTTGCTTGCTTCTGCAAATCGATCATCTCCATTTGATTTTTCTTGATCTTCTTCAGTTCCTCGGTCAGTTCAGACTCCAAGTGCAGTTCGGCATTTCGCGAAAACCTCGCCATCGGCACGACTCTGCCCGCCCCTCTGTCC
>LR738710.1:11343869-11365270 GCA_902687465.1 Secale cereale | reverse complement strand
CCAATTCTCCATCTGCGGCATCCCGCCCAAATTGATCTCCCAGGTTGCGGCCCCGCTCGAATCAATGTAGCCCTCGAACTAAATCCTCTCAACATAGTCATCCATCCACTCGAAATGGGTGCATTTCTTCAGGATCTGAAAACAACAACATGAACCGTAAATTCCAAATTCGAGGGGAAAACAAAATATGGAGAAATCAAAGCAAACAGCAGTGAAAGAATGGGCTAAGAACTGAGATCTAACCTGGCCATCCCTTCCTGCCATTGTTTTGCTCAAGCACTTCACAAATTCCCGTCCAAGCTTTCCATTCTCATCAGTCCTACTGACCCACCGTTTCAGAGGCTCTGGGCGTGGGCACTCAGGGCACCTTGTGAGCGGCACTGGACCATACTGACGCCATTTGGAGTGCGTGGCGGAGGAGGTGGACATCTGCACTAGGTCGCCGGAGAAGAGGAAGAATGGGGAAAGGGGAAGCAATGGGTGGCGGCGGGCGGACGGGCACGGGCGGTCGTTTCTTCTAGCTGCCAAGAGGTGGGTCCTGTGCTCACTGGACAAGTGGTGGGTCCCGCGCTTACGTGGATAAGTTGTGGGTCCCGCTCTTACTGGACAAGTAGTGGGTCCGGCGCTTACGTGGATAAGTTGTGGGTCCCGCTCTTACTGGACAAGTAGTGGGTCCGGCTCTTACGTGGATAAGTTGTGAGTCCAGCCCGTAACAGCTAATGTGGGCATCAGTTCAGCTTAAGGGCCATATCGTGTCTGAGCTATTTACTCTCTCAAAAGTGTCGCACCAGAGCCATTCCGTCGAACAACGTTGCACTCCGGCCAATTCCCACGAAAAACGTCGCACATAAGCTATTGACCCCACCTGCACAGGGAAATCTCAAAGTTCAAATCCATCAACAACGCTTTCTCTTCCTCAACTTTTTCTATCAGCAGCGGTGAAAGAAAACTAAACATTTGCAAATTATCTCCTCGGTCCCTCATCTCCTCTCATACTACTACTCCACTAATAATGCAGATCACCGTCACCACCATCCTTTGTGCGGTTTTTGTTGTAAGCTACAGTATGAGCTCTAGCCTCTAGGTACATAGGGTTATACTAGACCATAAAGGCGCACGTTGCTGCGCCTATCCATTCTAAAATAATAATAATAATAATAATAATAATAATAGATATATTAAGAAAGAATTGGAATTTTAAGTAATTTGATTGAGAAATCACATGTTTGCTTGATTACTTAAGATTGGTTTTTGTTCTAGCACATATATATTACCAATAAAAAGATAGCGTTCAGTTGAGGGGAGCAGAGCATCTGGATTACCATATTTGGCTTTGAATGATGTATATGTTTTCAACACAGCAATCATTCTTCGATGGACAACAAAGTGATAACAATGGGCACTTAGCCGCGGTGTTGTAGGAGAGGGTTTAAAACATGCTAGTGCGTAGAGAGGCAGACTGGCATCAAGCCGGCTCAACTATGTCATTGAGGAGATGTTGGCGCCGCAAGCCTCCACCTTATGCCAAATTGACTTGACCTCGCAGCATCCTGTGTGCTTAGGGGCGGCAAGTGGAAGGGGTAGCACCGCTGGGGCGAGGTAAAACATGAATGTAATACTCTAATCAAACCAAGAATCTGAACCAGATACAATATGTTCAGCGAAGCATACAAACGTCATAGTCCGATCCAACAGGTGACAAAAATCTGAGGGAAAATCTTAGAAGGAAATACCTAAGGGGAGAGGTTACTTGAAAGATAGGGGATTTCCTTCATCTTGACCAATCATCTCGGAAACTCAGGGTAAGGAAAAACGGATTGGTGCCGACAGCTTCCGTATCTTCGCAGCCGATTGCACCTGGTGTGGCTGAAATGGGAAGAGTCAAGGTCTTGGTCATTGACGCTGATCTGGCACTAGTAGCGGCGAGCCGGCGACCGCCGATTTCAACGCGGGGGCGTAGTCCATGGCGTGGCGTGCCCATGCTTCTCTCGCTGGTGTGGAGAGTGGAGTCCCGAGTGTTGCATTCTTCCCTCCTCCCACACTGCCACTGATGTTGGCTGATGGATAGCCGCTCATTGGCCGTAGCGCGCCGCCGGCATCGAGACGGCCAGTCGCATTCTCCACTGGCGGAATCATGGAGAAATGAAGACGCACAGAACGGGCTGGGAAAGAATCCTTTATGTGGGCTACGTTGGCCTTCGGCCCGACGAAGGATATATCTCCTAGCTCATTCCGTGGAGCAGCGGCCCGATCACGTGGATTGAGCGGATCGCGAGAACGAGGACAGCCTGATGGGCGCTATATCAATCTGGTACGTCGGTTAGTCTGATCAGACGGCTAAGAATCTAAAATCATTGTAGGGAGTCGTAGCTAGCTTCGTTTTACTGTTTTGTAATAGGGGGAACAAAATCCGAGTTGACGGCACTAGCCGCGCGTAGCCCGTAGCGTGAGAGTTGCATGCTGCACATTGGGCTGCTCTACCGTCTACCGAATGAAATGCTCTCGCCCACAGCACACTCGTAGTACTGCCAGCCGGGTAGATGGCCACTCCATGCCAGGACGGTATCTACGGATGCCGCCACCTCCTCAGTGTACCCCACCGCCGCCAGGGATTCACGCAACATGTCCGACAGAGTTGGAGAAGCCACTCGCGGCGCCTGCGCACCACCGTCCTCCTCTCCTCATCAGCCCCTCCGTTGGAGTTTCCATATCCGCGAGCACGGAGCACCCATGCCCGTGGTTGGTCCGGCGCCGCATGCCCGTGGACACAAAGACGCCGCCACACAAATGCCAGGCATAGGCGCCGCTCTCTATCATGTAGTACATGCAGATGCACACTCCGGCAAAAAAACAAGAAGATGCATCCACACGGAACCAAGCAACGTTGTTTCCACTATAATTCTTTTCGATGCAAACTTGCTGACCGTGAACACACGAAGGCATCTCCGTAGATGACGCTTTCGGCCGAAGCTCGATCCCAATCATTGTCCTGCATTGCTTTCACCAGATTGCAACTACAACCCGATTCCGCTTGGAACATCACCATCCCTCAAGCTGCTACAGCCTCGGCACATGCTTCCCCTTCCGTTTCTAGCTGTGACATTAAAGCCTAGAAGAAAATGATACTTTAGACTTGAGAATTATGAGTTGAGAGAGACCCGAGTGAAAGGCACACTGAGCAGTCACTAGTGCTGTTTCCATTTCAAGCTCTGACATTGAAGCCCACAAGAAAAAGGGGACGGTGCCGACTACTTCGCGAGGCTGGGCGCCGGGGTGGATCTGGACTACTGACCACATCTGCGGCACGGTGGCGCTGGGGCCAGTGGTGGAGTCTGAGTAGGCCGATGTCAGCATGGTTGCGGTGAAAGCCTTGGTATCTGATTCGTTTGTTTTTTCGGCATAAACCGCATGGTTGTCTCCGGTTCGTGTTCTCCAAATCATTACGATTCGTTGTCTCGGGTTTCTCTCATTGCGAGGTGGACCGTGTGGCGTCATCTAACACATGGTACGCACATGGAGAGATTTATAACCCGTGCGCACGGATTTTTTTTTTTTTCCGATTGATCAGGAAGGGGCGGCATGCACCTTCGAGGCCTTGTGGCCGTGGGGTCACCCGATCCCGCAATCGGCGTAAAAAGCATGACTAGATTGATGATATCCATTGGATACATCTATGAATTGTCTCACCTTTGGCCGTTTACCTGTCGCTCGAACGTGTGGTTAAGAAATCTTTAAGCCACTTGGCTTGATGCTACTACGTATTACCGCATGTACTCTTCGAGGTAACACTTCCACAAGTTGAATCAAATGCCACAGGAGGTTTTTCCCTCAAAAAATAATAATTCTTCAAGCCGATTGGCTTGACGCCACTACGTATGGGGCTGGTACACTCTGGCCAACTAGATAATACCCCGCGCGTTGCTGCGGAAATTTTTGAAGGATATAAAGTATACTTTCTCCGTTCCTAAATATAAGTCTTTTGAAGAGATTCCACTACGGACTACATACGGAGCAACATGAGTGAATCCATGCTCTAAAGTATGTCTACATACATCCGTATGTAATCTATAGTAGAATCTCTAAAAAGACTTATATTTAGGAACGGAGGGAGTACATGAGTAGATCCATCCCAACAATTATGTTTTCAAGTGTAACAGATAATATAGTGTATTTTATCATAAAGAAAATAATAGCATGCACTTTCCAAAGGTAATATAATCGTAGCTACTGCTGAGGGACACAAATTTTACGTTAGTGATAACAATACTATCAACTCAGCATGTACAATATGATTGCTCGTATGGATTTGCATGAATTGTACATGTGCACCGATCTTTAATTTAAGTAAATTGTGCCAAAAAGCGCATCACTGTACATGAACTTTCGTATTTTTTAAGGATGATAAGAGAATGACGCTCTTTCGAGCATTACATAAACTGTCAAAAAAGAATGAACATAATCTGCAAAATGTAAAATATAGGTAGCAAACTTTGAGTTCAGTTTCTGTAAGCTAGGAAGGGAAGTTGCTACTTGCATGGTTAAAAAACACAGTAAATAATATTGTTTGCAGATAGACTATAAAGAATTTATTTTTGGGGCATTCAAAGACATATATTTATACAATGAACGAAGGGACAAATAGTCTGTTACAACTTAAAAATAATAGTAATGATTACCAATTCAGCAAGTAATCAGTTGAACTTACCTTCTCTTCTCTGTTACATACCTCCATATTTCTGCAATAAAAAACCAAGAAAATGACCCCAGACAGAGGTAGACAGAAGGTCAGCCCAATAATAAATCAAATGAATGGCGGGACAATGATGAAAAGGTAAACACGCATGCCTTTTTTCTGAGCTGCACACATGTCATCTTGATTGACAAAGGGAGAAAACAATATGCAAGTGCACTCTTCAGGATACAATCTACTTGCATGCAGGCACGTAGATCCAAAGGCTTACAAAGATAGTATGCGAATGCTACCGTCAATGGAGAGGCGATGGGAGAACCTGCTCGTCGCTCGGCTCCGATGTCAAACGCTCCTGGCTTTGAATTCGCTCATCCGATCTCGGCCTCTTGTTATCCGGATCATCGCCTTCTTCTCCTCCCACTGTCTCCACAGAAGCCGCAGCTCTCCAGCCTCAACATCGCTTGGCGGCATGGATGACGGACTGATGGCAGCGCGACGCCGATGTTCCTGTTGCAGCTCGGCCCCGCACTGCTGCCCCGCCCTCTTCTCCGCGAAAGTGCATCTCTTGAGCGTACCAAATAAAGCAGAAGGGGAAGTCGACTCGTTAGTACAAACTGTGAATGGGCGAAGTGGAAAAGACAATAGGCGCTGAGATACATGACTTCTGGATTGCGGAGGCAATCTTCTCTATACGCTGCAATTTACTTATATATGAAGGATTACAGGGAGGGGAAGAGTGCTTTCTCATGTGGGACCTACCAGATTTAAGTAGTAGTGGGTTGTGTCTGTAGTAAAATTCATAACTGAAGGCTGTATGGTAAAATCCATAACTGAAGGCTGATTAAAGTAGTAGTGGGGAGAGCTGCTGTGCGGCATTCAGTGGAAAGAGGAGAGGCTCGACCGGTGGTTAATACAGCTGGAGGGAGGACCGGCCGCCGTATGGGATTTTTTTTCACTGCCGTGACCATAGGGAATAAGACTGATTGGCTACTTTTAAAACTGAATAGTGACGTGGGACATCGCTGATGTGGACAGTGTGCATGGCTAGAGAATAAGGAGTAGTGGGGAGCAACTTCTTAGGAATGGTAGATTAGTGACCAGACATTAATGACTTCCATCATTCTACCATCCGGTCACTTCACTAGTTTGTGATATGCAAGGTTATGGACGTCACCAACACTTTGTGACTCCACGCAACCTTGTTAAACTGAATAGTTATCTTGTATAGGGTTGTAGTTATCTCCTCTAACAACCTTCTCTTATCTCCTTGTAAAACCCTAGCGGCAGCCCTAGAGGCGCCCTATATATTGAACCTAAGACCACCGGGTTTAGGTGTGTCGATCCAATCTACTTCCTCTCTGTTTTACATGGTATCAGGCCATCCCGCATCATAGCACGATGGGCTCTCCTTCCTCCGGCGCCATGACCTCCTCTGCCCTAGCTTCCCTTCCCATGCCGACGGCTCTCCAAGCGCCGCCGTCTTCCGCTGTGCCCCAACCATCCGCTAGCCTCATCACCGCCAAGCTCACCTCGTCCAATTTTCTTCTCTGGAAAGCACAGATCCTTCCTCCTCTTCGCATCGCCGGCGTTACAGGCTATGTCGACGGCACCACTCCTACTCCTCCTCGTCTCCTTCCTCCTGATGATAAGGGGGAGCGTGCTCCCAATCCGGAGTATGCTACCTGGTTCCGTCAGGATCAGATCATCCTGAGCTATCTTCTTGCCTCGCTCACCGACGACGTGCTGCAGCAAGTTCATCTCTTCGACACCTCCCGTGCCATCTGGGCGCATCTCGAGGAGATGTACGTCACACACTGCCGCGCCAGTGTTGTGCAGATCAAGATGGACATGATGAACTTCCGCAAAGGCAATCTTTCCATGGTCGACTACTTCGCCAAGATCCGCTCCAACGCCGATCAGCTTGCAGCTGCGGGCCGCCCCATGCGTGAGGAGGACATCATCACTGCCTTCATCACCGGCCTCGACAGCGACTACGAGCCTCTCATCACCGCCATCACCACTCGCATCGACGTGATGACATTGGGGGAGCTTTACTCCCATGCCATCTCCTTTGAACGCCGCCGTGAGTATCATGCGGCTCGTCTTCAACTTCATACGGGTGGCTCCTCTGTCAACTACGTCGCCCGCGACAACAACGGCACCAACACCAACCGCGGCAAAGGCAACTACCGCGGCAAGGGTCGCGGCAACTCCGGTGATCGCGGCGACTACAACAACAACAATCGCGGTGGCTATCGTGGTGGTGGTGGTGGCAACCGCCAGAACCAGCACAACAACCGTGGTGGTGACCGCGGTGATCATGCTGGAGGTGGCGGTGACACACGCCTGCAGTGCCAACTCTGCCGAGGCCCCGGGCACTATGCCTGGGAATGTGCTCAACGCTACAATCATGCTTTTCAGCCCCAGCACTCCAAGATGGCAGGCCTAGCCGCTGCTTCTCCACCATCCATCCTCGGTGACCCGACCTGGTTCACCGACACGGGGGCAACTGATCATATCACCTCTGATCTAGACCGCCTCACCATCCGGGAGAAGTACCCTGGGAGGGACCGCATCCACACTGCCGACGGCTCAGGTTTGTCCATAGCTCATCGTGGTCATGCTCTTCTTCCTACACCTTCTGCCAACCTTAAACTTCGAAACATACTTCATGTCCCTAATGCTGACAAAAACCTTCTCTCTGTCAATCGTCTTGCCACTGATAATCATGCCTATCTAAAATATTATCCTACTCATTTTCTTATGAAGGATTTGACAACCAAGAAGGTACTTCTTCAAGGCAGATGTGAAAATGGGCTTTATCCCATTCGACCTTCACGTCCCCATGCATTGTCTTCAGTTAGGCTCTCTGCTGAAGACTGGCATGCTAGGCTCGGTCACCCATCCACACAAGTGGTTCAGCATGTTCTGGCGTCCAATAAATTAGCTTCGTCAAGTCGGGCTTTGCCCCATGTGTGTAATGCTTGTCAACAAGGCAAAGCACATCAGCTACCTTTCCCTAGATCCTCGAGTGTTTCCTTGTTTCCTTTGGAACTTATCTTTTCAGATGTGTGGGGACCTGCCAAAACCTCTTCTGGTGGGTTCCAGTACTATGTTTCATTTATTGATGATTATAGTAAATTTGTGTGGATTTATCTTCTCAAGAAAAAGAGTGATGTGTTTGATGTTTTTCGTGATTTTCTTGCCCATGTTGAACGCCTACTGTCTCGCAAAATCTTGTGTGTTCAATCAGACTGGGGTGGGGAATACGAAAAACTTAGCAACACCTTTTTTCGGCAACTTGGCATTGCCCATCATATTTCTTGTCCACACACACACCAACAAAATGGTTCGACAGAACGGAAGCACCGACACATTGTTGACATGGGTCTCTCTCTTTTGTCCCATGCGTCTATGCCTCTCCGGTTTTGGGATGAGGCATATCTGTCTGCATGCTATCTCATAAACAGACTACCTAGTCGTGTCATTGGCAACCTTAGTCCTATGGAAAAGTTGTTTTCCACTAAGCCAGACTACGTGTCTCTTCGTACGTTTGGGTGTGCATGCTGGCCCAACCTCCGTCCCTACAACACTCAGAAACTTTCGTTTAGATCTCAACAGTGTGTGTTTGTCGGATACAGTATTCGTCACAAAGGCTACAAGTGCCTTCAGTTCCCACAGCTCGTATCTACATTTCACGTGATGTTGTTTTTGACGAGAAAGTTTTTCCTTTTGCTAATGAACAAACCTCTCCAACTCCACCTCGAGTCGCTGAACATGCTATTCTCCTTTTTCCATATGACCACATGATCTATGGCTCGTCTGTTTCGCGAACTAATCTGGATGCAGGATCACATTCGGCACAAAAGATCATCCCTCCAGCTTCTCCGGATGCCTCGGCCTCGGGATCCGACGCAGGATCCCCCTCGGATCGCGCGCTGTCGGGTGACAGCGGTGCAGCCTCAGGCGACCGCACCGGGTCGTTTCCTTCCTCGCCATCCAATAGCGAGTCGCCATCGGGCGGGCGGTCCGAGACGCAATCTGCGTCGTCTCCTGCATGGGGACAACCCGCGGTGGCGGGGCCCGCCCCTGTGTCTGCATCGCCCGCCCCCGCCTCGCCTGATGCATGCGCGCGGCGCACGTCTTCCGTGGAGGGGCCCACGCCTGTGTCGCCTCACACGCCCGCGTCGTCTTCTGCATGGACGTTGTCGCCTCCCGCGGTGGCGGGGCCCACCGCTGAGCAGCCAGCCTCGCGTGGCGCTGGATCCCAGGACGATCCGGCTGCCCCGCCTCTGTCTTCTACCGGCGCGGGATCCCAGGAGGATCTGTCCTCGCGCCCCGGTCCACATGCGCCCAGATCCTCTGTGGCGCCTGGATCTGCTGCTCCACCCATCCATGCAATGACGACCCGCACGCGTGACAACACTCGCAAAGTGTTACACCGCACGGATGGTACCGTCGCGTATAATCCGTCCCGTCGTGCATTCTTGACCCTGAGGGAACCAGCTAATCATCGTGAGGCAGTTTTATCCACAGAATGGTGTTTAGCCATGAAACTTGAGCTTGATGCCTTGCGTCAGAATGGCACCTGGACACTGGTGCCTCCTCCACCTCATGCTAACATCATTGACTGCAAGTGGGTGTTCAAGATTAAACACAAACCAGATGGGACAGTGGATCGCTACAAAGCACGTCTGGTTGCAAAGGGGTTCAAACAACGTTATGGTCTGGATTATGATGATACATTCAGTCCGGTTGTCAAACCTGTCACAGTCCGGCTAGTTCTTTCCATTGCAGTCTCTCGTGGCTGGAGTCTGCGACAGTTGGATGTTCAAAATGCTTTTCTTCATGGCATTCTCCAAGAGGAAGTTTACATGCGTCAGCCTCCTGGTTTTGTGGATCCTTCAAAGCCTCACCATCTCTGTAAACTCCGCAAGGCTCTCTATGGACTAAAACAGGCTCCTCGGGCATGGTATTCTCGGCTGAGTTCTCGTCTTCAACAGCTTGGTTTTGTTGCTTCCAAGGCTGACACGTCACTTTTTGTTTACAATCGAAGTGGTGTCACTATCTTCATGCTTGTGTATGTAGATGATATCATTGTGGCCAGCTCATCCCCCACTGCTACTACCAAGCTACTTGCTGATCTTCACTCCTCGTTTGCCCTCAAAGATCTCGGCCCACTCCATTATTTTCTTGGAGTTCATGTGGAGTCATCGCCAGGGGGAATCATTCTGTCTCAACAGAAGTACATCAGCGATATCCTCCAACGAGCTACCATGGAAACATGTAATATTTCCACCACACCCATGTCCTCCAGTGAGAAAATCAGCAAGGACACTGGATCACCACTTTCTCAGGATGACAGCACCAAGTATCGTAGCCTGGTGGGAGCCCTTCAGTACCTAACACTCACGAGGCCAGACATATCGTTTGCAGTCAATCGTGTGTGTCAGTTCCTTCATTCACCTACCACCGCACATCTTTCAGCGGCCAAAAGGATTCTACGATACTTGAAGCATACTCGCAGTATGGGTCTCTCTATTCAAAAGACACCCTCAATGCTGCTAAGTTGTTTTTCAGATGCAGACTGGGCTGGATGCAGTGATGATCGATGGTCCACAGGTGGTTTTGCAGTCTTCCTTGGACCAAACCTTGTTTCTTGGAGTTCAAGGAAGCAAGCCACTGTATCCAGGTCCAGTACTGAGTCTGAATACAAGTCCCTTGCGAATGGAACAGCTGAGATAATCTGGATACAGTCAGTTCTTGGAGAACTCGGGGTCTTCATGTCTCGACCCCCTATCTTGTGGTGTGACAACCTAGGAGCCACTTATCTATCTGCAAACCCGGTATTTCATGCCAGAACTAAGCACATAGAAGTGGACTTTCATTTTGTCCGAGAACGAGTTGCAGCCAAAGGTTTGGATGTTCGGTTTATATCTTCCAAAGAGCAAGTTGCTGACATCTTCACAAAACCTCTTGCTGAAGCGCCGTTCGTTGCAAATAGGCGCAATCTGAATCTTTGTATAGGAACTTCAGATTGAGGGGGAATGTTAAACTGAATAGTTATCTTGTATAGGGTTGTAGTTATCTCCTCTAACAACCTTCTCTTATCTCCTTGTAAAACCCTAGCGGCAGCCCTAGAGGCGCCCTATATATTGAACCTAAGACCACCGGGTTTAGGTGTGTCGATCCAATCTACTTCCTCTCTGTTTTACAAACCTACGATGTGATATGTTGCAACTAGTTTTCTTAGGTCCAGATCAGTCATTTCGTTAGGGTAGTTCGTGTTCTCTCCAAATCATTAGGATATTCATTGTCTCTCGGCTTTCTCTCCAGTCGTCTCTAAATCAGCTATGGTCTCTATGGTGCATGATGTAGAACCAACAAGGGCTCCATTCATTCCACCAGCGGCGCAATTTTGATTTTTTGCTTGGCCAAGTGACAACTACTACTGGGTGCATGGAATCCGAACCCACCGAGATACGATTGATGGATGCTGGCCGGCCGCCGGCCTAGGCTATCAAAGAGAGATGTCCGGTTGAGTTTACTGCTGGATGACAATCGACGAGTGCGCGTGTGGACTACAGTAACTGCAACGCGACTCTTTCATAAAAGCTAGTATGTTTTTGCATTATGTCTATTTCTCTTTCATAAAAGGAAGGCCACTTTGTTCACGCTTGATATGCATTCATACAAACAAAAAAGCACCGGATCCATGAGGCTTACTGCCATTAATAAATGATTCCTGTATAGCTGCAAATGTGCGCACACAAGCTGACCCAAAAAAAAGTAGAAAAGGGGCGCACACAACTTAGCACCGCACATGCACTGCTCAGGCGGCGCGCACAGAACCCCCAACCACTAGTTCCTATTCTCCCGCTCATGTCAGTTTTCGGCCAGTTTTCCTTATAAACTGGCTAATTATCTTCTTCTTAATGCAAAGGCAGAGCTTCTGGAGGTTTCTTGAAAAAAAAAAGTTCTCCACCTCATGCGTGTGGGACAGCAGATGCTAGCTATTTATTCCGCTGCAAGGAGCAGTAGTTGAAGTCCCAACACATTGTAGACTGTTCTCCCTCCTCTCGTTCGGATCCATCTCTCTCTCTCTCTCTCTCATTCCTCTGCTAGGCCTATAACTTGTATCGCATCTTGAGACTAGTGAAATTGCTAGGGGATTGTAACACAAATTGTGCTGCACGTGAGAAGATTCACCGATGTCTGCCCAACACCCAACGATGATGGTGCAGCACATGTCGGCAGAGGAGCTGCCGAGCAGGTACGTGCTGCGGGAGCAAGACCACCATGGCGACATCCTCGCCGTGGAGGAGATGCCGAAGCCCCACGCACACACTCACATACACACACGCGCATGTGGACACACGCAACATATACATGCACACACTTTTTTAAAACAAGGGGATTTTTTTTCATTTTATTAAAGGAGAAGGTTTAAGACAAATGACCGCAAGACACAACACGCGGTCAGAACACGAACACATATACTTGAATCAGTACGTGGACTGTGGTACATGGCCTACTACAGGGGAAAATAACAATTTGCATACAGTTGTTGGATGCATGGTCTCGTGTCATTCGAGTCTTCGACCTGCTCCACCTCCTCACGCGCACGCGCGCTCAAAGCAGCCTGCCCTGAAACGCCTATATAAGAGGCCCCACACCCCACCATCCTCCTCCCGCACACAGCCAAACCCAGCTCATTCTACCTCCTGCCCACCCGAGCGCCACTAACGCTCAAGCCGTCACCGCCGTCGAAGGCCGCCGTGAGCAAGGCGAACCGCACCCGGGACAGGAGCAAGCAGGCGTACTGAGCTGATCCAGCGACCAACCCCGAAATTGAAGCTTCTTCCTCTTCCCTGGCTCCGGCAACCCCTTCTTCGACACTCAGCTGTTCTTGTCTAGAGAGGTATAGAGCTATTCCTCCTCACCATAGCTAGAGTATAGACTTCCCTCGGCACGATTTGGTTTCCCCTAACTCAGATCCGAGGGTTAATCACGGTGCCTACCATCTACACATGCGACCACCGTGCCGGCTGTCCAACGCGCCGTGGTCGGTCGTGTTCCCGTTCATCAGTTGTTGTTGTTGTTGTTGTCCTTCTTTATCTGTTTTGGTAACATCCAGGGACATCTCTGGTCTTGTGTGTTGAAGACTTTGTCTAGTAGTATTAATTTTCGGTTTTTTGTAACTAACTTCATGCATGTTAGCTGAAGGTAGTCTATTTCATTAGTTTGAGTTGATTTTACATAGTTTTTTTTTAGTTTGGTACAGTTGATGAATTAGCACGCTAGGGGTCTGCTCTTGGCAGATCATTCTGATTTCATACTAGCTTACACTCCACCTACACATGCGACCACCGCCACCGGTTGTCCAACGCACCGTGATCTGTGATCCAGTTTATAAGTTGTTCTGTTGTTGTCCTTCTTTAGCTGTTTTGGTAAGACCCAGGTCCAGGGACATCTGTGGATCTTGTGTGATATCACAACTGAAGGTTTTGCGTTTCTATCAAAATTGATGGTCTTGCCTAGTACTATTAAATTTCTTCTTTTTAATTAACTATACATGTTAGCTAAGGCAGTCTATTCTATCGTGGTTTTAATCGATCATCAACAACTTCAGTTTAGTTTGATACGGCTGATTAATTAGCATGCATGCTAGGATCTGTTAGAACCACACTGATTTCGTACTGGCCAGTTGATTGATTAGGCTGACTACACCGCTGTTGTGCCCTTCATCCCGCGATGAGTTGCGATATGGTTAATGGTTAAAGCTAAGCTGATAAAACAGATGCTTGGTAAAAAACATAAGTACGTCCGGGGAACTTGAACTGACAGGGAGCACAGGACATGAAAGACCCTACACACACAAAAAGTAAAGTAAAGAAAAAGCTAGAGAGACATGCATGGTGTGAATGAACGTAACTGAACGTGGTTGATTTGATTGGACATGAACATCACAACACGAGGAAGCTATTTTTTGGCTTTGTCCATAGACTTGTAGTACGTTGCTTGTCCAATCACCTTTCAGGCTATGAGTTAGCTACTAGTGTAATCAATTAATCCCATATGTGCAAGCATTATCATATCGATAGGAGAAATAATGTGATGGAAGGCTAGGAATACCAGGAAATCTTGCATGCATGTGTGGTTCTTGTGGACTTTTCATGTAAAACAAATTGCTCCATGAGGCTTCTCCGCCTTAGCCCATTAAAAAATGTGTGCAATGCACCTTTCTAACAATGAAATCCTCTAACCAATGCCTACTAACCACCTCTTAATTTTTGGTTCCTCGAGATTTAGTGTATGCTGATATTCTTACCTTCATGTAATTTATATGATAAGAAATACATTTTATAATAATGATTATCCTAATACAGTAAATACGATTTTCCACATATGTCATTGTATTTACCATACTAGGTGATTGATTCTCCTCGAAACTAAAATTATTAGCTGTCATGAGCAATTGATGCAGATCTTGTACCGGAAGTACCACATATTAACCCATGATTTTGCAAGTCTAGACTAAAACTCCCGTTATTATTTTGCCTTTAATGGTTTAACCCATATTTTCTCATGCTTCAGATTCCAAGATGTCTCAACCATCATCATCATCATCATCATTCCATGGAAGTGGCATGCGAGGAGACGATTCCACTGCCGCCATAGTAAGTATCATATTGTTGGAAATACTGCTCCTAATCACTAGTTCTCTCTTTTATCATATTGTTTCTTCTATTATTGTTGGAATTTGGAACTAGAATTACAGTACAACTACTTTTCTATGTTTTAATAGAGGTAATATCACTAGTGGTGCTTAAACTTGTCATCAATGTTCATTTTAGTGCCTAAACTTGAAAAATGTGCTAAACTTGTTCTAGAACTTGGCACGAGCGTGCAAATACGGGATTTTTTTTCAAAACTATGACCTATTTTATAGCAAATTTGAAAACTATAGGGCCGAACACAAAAAAATCAGAAATATGACCCCGTCGGCCCCCTGGCGGCCGAGAGGTGGCCCGTCGGCCTCCCGTTGGCCGAAAGGTGGCCCGTCGGCCTCCCGTTGGCCGAAAGGTGGCCCGTCGGCCTCCCGTTGGCCGAAAGGTGGCCTGTCGGCCTCGTGTTGGCCGAAAGGTGGCCTGTCGGCCTCGTGTTGGCCGACAGGTGTCAGGGGCACAAAACGTAATTAAGATCGCCTCAAATGAAAAAGTTATCAACACGAAAAATCTTCGTCTCGTCGAAACGCTTGATTTTGATATAAAAATCATCTTAATCCGAGGTCGTATGCAACCTGTAGAGCCAAAACAAGGTCAGGGGCAGAAGCTGCAGAGTTATTTCGGACAGACCGAATGGATGTCAGAAAATTTGTCATGAGACACTCGGTGAGGCCGGTGGCGACGCGAGGGAGAGGCGAGGGAGAGAGAAGGAGCGGCACACCCGCGTCGGGGAGAGGAGGAGCAGCCGCGCGAGGCAGAGGTCAACCCCCGTCCGCCTGACCCTGGTTGTTTCCTTTTTTTTGGGTGTTTCCCATTTTTTCTGTCACGTTAATGTCTTTCTTTTTTTGAAAGTATCACGTTAGTTGAGTCCATAGGAGAGGAGTGCAGATTGTAGACTCGTTGCATGTGCCGTAAGTGTCCTTTTAACAGTTTGCATGTTGCAAATAAGTAGGACCTGTAGCGCTATGCCCACGTTCTACCTCGAGCGAGAATCCACCGGGTGAGTTTTTTCGTGCGTAAGTAACAGCCGAGTTCGTTCGGTCCATTCGAGTTAACCGAGCTAAGACCGGACCGGACCGGTCAATTTTCACACGGTCTCACCAAGTGTCTCATGACAAATTTTCTGACATCCATTCGGTCTGTCCGAAATAACTCTGCAGCTTCTGCCCCTGACCTTATTTTGGCTCTACAGGTTGCATACGACCTCGGATTAAGATGATTTTTATATCAAAATCAAGCGTTTCGACGAGACGAAGATTTTTCGTGTTGATAACTTTTTCATTTGAGGCGATCTTAATTACGTTTTGTGCCCCTGACACCTGTCGGCCAACACGAGGCCGACAGGCCACCTTTCGGCCAACACGAGGCCGACAGGCCACCTTTCGGCCAACGGGAGGCCGACGGGCCACCTTTCGGCCAACGGGAGGCCGACGGGGTCATATTTCTGATTTTTTTGTGTTCGGCCCTATAGTTTTCAAATTTGCTATAAAATAGGTCATAGTTTTGAAAAAAAATCCAATCTGCGGAAGTATAATATGCTGACGTGGTACCGTACTTTGATTAGCATGCACACGTGGCATGGACTCCCTTTCAACAGATGACTTGCTATATATACATATGTCTCTATGACTAGTAGGCCCCACATGTCAGCAAAATGAACGTAAAAAAAACAAAGGCTGGGACACGAACTTGGAATGTGGCGCTAGCAAAGGCATGCCCCAGCCAGTGCGATGCACACTTTTCAATAACAAATAACGATAGCTTGATTAATGTCCTGCACAGGAACACGTTTGTAGCTTGTAAATGGGGCTTTCACACATATTATATATTTTTAGAAATTCATAAAAAGCTGGTAAACTAATACTCAATGCCTGGAACTGCACTCCAAGATCACATCCTTCTAGGAGCAAAGCCTTCAAGTTATGGAGCATGGGGAATTCTCCATATTCCTCTTCAAGCAATGCCTGAAGGGATAGTGAAATGACTAAATGAGACATAACCATACTAGAATATATACACCGACGGCTTTTCCAAATGTATATATTGATCAAACTCAAATTAAATGAATTTTGAGTATTTATGTGTTAAAAAATATTATATGTAAAAAATAAAATAACTTATTTTTAAAATGTTAATGTAATTTTTAAAAATATCCACTTATTTACATGCGGATTGTATTGAAAACATTTAGTAAATACAAAACTGTTAAATATATATAGTAAATGTACAAAAAAATATACCTAGTGGCTTATATTTAAATTGTACAAAATTATGGATACAAATATTTTTATTTTTATTCACTTGTGATAACTTTTCAACCATGGTGTATATAGTAAATGTACAATATATGATGACTCATAGATTTATTCCCATTTCTCAGGATCGGAGAAGCATGCCAAGACTAGAGGGGCACGAACTTATAAAAGCATTGAACGTTAAGTATACCCCAGGAACTCAGCCCTTGTTAGTCCTCTCCCACGGGTTTGGGTCTGACAAATCTGTTTGGAACAAGGTTATTTCTAACTTGAGAGATTCAGAAATTCATTGTGGTATCCTTACGTATGATCTTGCCTTTTCGGGCAAAGTTGGTAAGGATTATTACCACAAATATTCAGACAGATACCAAACAGTTGATGTATATGTAGAGGACATTGTATCGATCCTCCAGTACTATAATATCCATACATGCATTTTTGTTGGCCATTCAACTTCCGGATTGGTAGGCATTCAAGCGTCCATTCGGCACAGAGACCTGTTTAGCCAACTCGTCCTTATGGGCACTGCCCCCTGGTAGGTAACCAATGCACATTTTGTTCATGGCCATATAACATATCATTCCATTGCGACGATTGCGTGCTAATCCTATTTCTATGCACAAAATGCAGCGCTCTGGACAAATTCCCTGATTACATGATAGGATATTCAAGGGAAAGGGCAGACGAGAGGCAAAAATTGATGGAAGTGGATTACAAGAGATTTGTGGAAACGTATATTGAGATTGCACTTCCAGGGAACACCAAAGACAATGCCAAGCTGAAGCTAAACAGCATGTTGTCCAGGACGACCGGAGATGTTGTTAAGTAGATGTCGACGATGGTATTCAACACGGACCTGCGTCCCATGCTGTCACTTGTCACATCTCCATGCACCATCATTAGTACAAGTGCCAATACCGTTGCATCCACATTTGCTCTAAACTATATGATGCAGCGTATGAAGAATGCCAGAATCAAACTAGTAGAGGTCAAGACCAAGGGCCACCTGCCGCACCTAACCGCAGGAAAGATGGTTGCGAATCACATCGCAGATGTTATTCATGAGTGGTACGCCTTTCGTCCCATTGTTTTTATAAGAATATCAAGTTGCTGTTTCTGCACTTTAAATTTGTATTCCAACATTGCTATTCACAGTTGCAAAAACACAGTCCCTGTTTTTCCTACATGGTCTGACAAAAACACAATCCTTATGTGCTTTCTTCTCACGTACAGGATAACAAGAACTGAACCATTAACTTCCGTGCCTCCTAGCTTATTGCCTTCGTATGATAGGCTGTGCGAAGAGATTAGGGTGCTCAAAGAAGAAAACATGCTGCTGAAGATAGAGAACGAAGCTCTGAAGAAGCCGGCGATTGATGAGACCACCAAACTGGCAACGGTGTCCCGGCCAGGTGGTGGAAGCCATGAATCATCACCAGCCAGCGGAGGTTCTTGACCAAAGCGCATCGGCACTTGATAGTTCTTCCTCATCGTTTGATTTGTGTCCTGTTTATGCCTGTGTGCGCGTGGGCGTGGTCTGACTGTTCTTCCTCATCGGCACTTTTTATTTGAACTATGTGCTTCTCTAACTCGAGAGCTAAGGATCTAAATCATCATAAGTTAATATTTCATTCAAAAGTTGTTGGTGTGTTTCTGCTCTTTGGTGGTGTGCTTTGCCTGCGCCGCTGGTTCTGTTTTTCTGGCTTCGGAGCTGTTGGTGTTGCTGGTGCTAGCGTTCAAAATTTGATTCAACAAAATAGCAGGTCCTTTAGTAGCCTCTTCTCTAAAAACAAAAAGAGATGACTGCACTTGACCGGTGCATGAACGTGCATGATGGGGTTAACAAGGTATGTCGTTTCAGGGGAAGGAGAGAAAAGTGTGGAGCTGATAAGGCGGCGGAAATTTCGGCGGTCGGCCGAAATGAATCATTTACCTTACATCTTTGCTTCTAACTGACTTCACCATGAGGTCCATCTTGAGTTTAGATTGTCATTTACCTCTTTATTTCTAACAAACTTCACTGGGTAGTTGTTTAGCTTTTATATTACTTTGGCATAGATTATTAATTGCAGTACACCTTAACCTTTTATGCGGTATGCATAACCTACTTTCAGGTGAAGAAAGCTCATCTATATTTTATCCCTCTACCATTTATCGATGGTAAAAAAAAATAGTCTCTTGTCGTGGTTCTTTCTGAAGCTACTCAAGCTTATCATTTGCCTTCCAGCTAGTCTCCTTAAATCAAGGTATATCGTTGTTGATTTTATCTCCACGGAGCAGTTCTACTATATGACAACTAGTGTATAATAAATCCAATCTAACAAGTACATTACCTGGGTGAGTTTTGCCCCTCTACAATCAGTTGGTGCGTTTGGGAGTGATATCAAGGCATTTAGTATATGTTCTGCATGAACACTTCAAACATTTTGATTTTTGAAGTTAATATTATTATTATTATTACATAAACTTTGAAAAAACATACCAATCCTTTTCAATATCTAGATAAATTATGATTTATCATCTCCTAAGAAAAAGAAGGTAGCAATAACAGGTCGAAAACAGGTCTTGGCGGTACCACTATATCGTTCTGCTCTTCCTTGATGCCAGGAGCGCCCTTGCCATACAACTCTTCATGGCGCCCTCGTTCCTCATAGGACAGCTCTATTAGGACTAGAAAGAAAAAGGAAATTAAGGAATCAGGACAAAGAAGATTATCAGGCAGAGAAAGGTGTAACAGCTCCCGGGTGCCCCTACACCCTCATGAACAGTAAATTCGTAAAAAATTGAAAAATATATAACAAAAGTCTGAAACTTTCAGCAATCAAAGATGATCAAAGATTTGATGTTCTTGCAAAGTTTAAGGCACAAATGACCTTCGTGGAGCCCTCGCCAAAAAAAAATCACTGCTCAAAAGTGTACATAAACTTTGAACAATGATTTTGTTTTTTTAGGTGAGGGTTCCTCGTATGCTATTTTTAGCTGGAACTTTGCAAGATCATCAAAAGTTTGACCAGGTTTGATGTCCCAAAGTTTCAGATTTTTTTCAGTTTGTTTTGAATTCCCCGGACACCGGGCTGCCCTTTTTGTTTTGAATTTATCACAAGAGGGTGTAGGGGCACCCGGGTGCTAAAAATCATGTCTCTTATCAGGCATGAGAAGGTAGAGTCAAACACAAGTGAGAAGGTAGTACAACGGCAATCAAATACTATTATGTGGAAACCACAAGTCAATATGATATATATGTTCCAGCATAGAGATTAAATGACAAGTTACAGAACAGAAATATTCGGCCTTCATAGTTTATCAATTAAAATGTTGCTTAACTGGAGTTCCTAATGTATCCTATGCATGGAATCAATCATATGGTGCACAATACTAGAGTTCCCAAAATATCCTATGGAATCAATCATATAGTACCCAACATGTTCAACAGTTCTACAAAAAAGTGCAATGGAAGATGAGATGAACCACTTACAAAAGTAATGAAGCATGATCAGTATAGATCACCCAAAGGCTAAAGACAAACCTTGCAGGATCATTCTTGAGCACAGGAAATGTGGGTGGCCATGTCATCATAAAAGGATAAATCCGTTCTAAAGTTCGGTCATCTTCTGTCACCTCATACACCTTACACAGCTCCTGGCGTTTAATATCCAAGTGAAATGCACACTGGCCCATCTTCAAGAACACAAACTGGAGATTATCCCCTGTTTGGAATGTGTTTAAAAGAGTAGGCTGCTCACCATCAGCCATCCCCAAAGCATCCAACATCTCACGCAAGCAAATTGTATCCAAAAGCAGCCAGTTTCTCATGCCTCCACTGTTGTCCCCCGCGTGGAGCCAGATGCGAAGCTGCAGTTTCTCAAGATGTATGAGATAAACCCCTGAATCATTAGCCCGTGACAGCATCATATCTTCACAAACATACTGCTCCATTCCTTCGGGGAGCGGAATAGTGGAGAAGTTTGAAGTCGTCAAATTCAATGCAGCAATGCTCGTGGAGTGCTCCATATAGATCTTATTGCCAGACAGCAGAGGATGTGAATCCGGTCGCGGAGAAGGGAGCACTGCCGCTGCTGAGGAACACCAGTACCAAAGACCATCTTGCAGCATATATATGTGCGCCTTGTATTTTATAGAATAATTTTTCCCCTCTATGAGATAACCAATTGAGAACCATATGAAGGTCAGGTTCTTACCGTCACCTTCTTCCTTCAAGAGGAAGTGGGCACAAGTGCCTGCAGTGCCATCAAATTCGTCATATGGGGTGATTGGCGGTGCAACAACGCCTCTCTCCGGGGACAGCGGCCAGTGCACTCCAAACAAGATGCTCTTGTCTTGGAAGCCATGGAGAAGGATGGTGTCGTTCTGGCACTCACAAACGCTAGCAAGTTCTTCGTCATATGCCTCCAGACTGTAGTTCTCAGCCAGGCGGACAGCAGTGGCAAGCTCCGGGGGCTGAGGCAGCATCGGGACAAAGCGCGGGCGGAGCAGGACCGGCAAGAGCTCGTCAGTTGACCTGGTGGAGACATAGAAGCCGAGGAGACGGGGCGGGTGGAGGCTACGGAAGCGGCGGAGAAAGGCCTTATCGGATAAAATGAAGAACCAGCGCTTGCAGACAAGGATGGCGCAGACGAGGGTGGTTGGCAGGCCGAGTCGAACAATGATCTCGATGAGGAGGTCATCATCGTCGAGCACCCTGGATACGGAGTCTGCTGCCTGCAACGG